>JAJOZX010005247.1:0-326207 GCA_023014485.1 Bathynomus jamesi | reverse complement strand
GTGCATCATATTCATGCACCACAAGACTTTGTGAGTGAACTGTGATCCTATAAGTTGATCGCGGGTGCGGGTCGATGCAAGACAGTCAGCAGGAGACCTACCGTGGATATCTCCGGTGATTCCGCACTCAGGACGGGGGCATCCATGCCACCAGCAACCGTTAAAGGAGTACACAGTCTTCACACCAGTGACACGGTTTTCACTTAACCCATCAACCCAAAAAACACGTCCATTAATCTTAATGGGTACTTCCCCGTGTTGCGGGCGTGCTTTATGTATACACCTGTCTGTTGCTGTAGGTGTATGAGCCAGTAAATAGCCTTGTTCACATAACTGCGGGGATTGTTTCGGTGAATAATGGCTAAGGTGTCTTTAGGCATGAAGTTATTCTTGAACACCGTAAAACATAATGATGCGATGGTGGTTGCGACTTGCAGTGGATCGCATTTGAAACGGGCTATGTACATCCTTCTAAAGGCCTGGAAACATACTCTAAGCACGCGCACATCATTCACGCAATAACGCTCACATTCATCAGCTATATTATAAGGGTTACTTTCATTAAAACTGTCGTAGTATCGATCAAAGTCTTCACGTTCATCCATACAGTCAAAATAATGTTTGGGGGGTGGTGGGCCTACGTAGTTTAAAGTCTCGCTGGTGAGGAAAGTGTAAGGGAAGTATCCTTTGGAAACTTCAGCTGCTACTCCCATCACCTTGGGTAGCTTTGCTAATTTACAAGGTGTGAATAATAAAGTATCTTTAAATTGTACATTGCCTCTTATCTGCATCTGTATTAATTTGTTGCCTCTTTTCAATGGATCATCTGTAAATATCTCAGAGGATTCGTGTTCAAGCAACTCCCTATAAAGGAACTGCGTGTCAAACTTTGCCCCGTTATGGGCGAGAATATACACAGTCATTTTTTTGAACTTGTCGGCTAACTTGACAATATAGAACACAAATAGTTTCACAGGACTATCGCGGACATTCGTTTTAAAAACGTTTGTCCGTTTACCGCATTTGGGGCACTCGTCACATTCGATACCCATACACTCATCACAGATGGTCTGGCTCACAAGTAAATGTGGAATTACCTCTTTGGTTTCAGCGTTCGTATATGTTTCTATATCGTAGTATACAGTTATACAAGGGTTATTTTTAGGCTTAGCATCTTTCATATAACATACATGCTTTACTCCATCCGCCTTATATTCCTCCTGGCATGTAGGACAGTGAATTACGTCACACTTGTGCTTAAATTTCTCCCAATTATCCATTGTGTGAAACATACCACATTCACAGATTCTCATTTTCCTGCACGTGCCAATTGATTATTGAAATCAAAACAGCTATTATTGAAAAATGTGCGTCTACACACATCACAGTCTCTCTTCTCAGCTTCAACTACAGGGCTTTCACATTTGGTGCTTTTACACTGCTCACATACCATGTGACATTCTTTACAATGTCGCACAATATCATCCGCAAACTCGAGGCACCCCTTACACAAATCATGATGTCTCCCATATTTTCGACTTTTGTCATAACTCGCGTAAAGCCACCTTATATTACGGATGGGGAGATACGTTGTCCCTGACAATCCTAAAATAAGTAGGGGTCTTGTACGATCTCTCACACAGCTTTTAAAAAGCATACACAGTCCTACGACGATCATCCAACCCAAATACAACTATGCGGACATTCATTTCCTGTTCTACCCTTCTCAGCTCTTCAGGCCCCATATTACAGTCAAATTCAAGTTCACAGTCTACAGCTAGTTTACGGGCACGTTCCACGACCGTAGGCAGCCAAATTTTTTGAGCCCGTGTATTTTGTACAGTAAACATGTTAGCCAAGACTACTGCTATAAAGCCGCAACCACGATCGACGTTTATATGCCGTCTATAAATAGCTTGAGAATTGAGTTAAGAGTGTACGGTATGGCACTATGACCCGCAACACGGAATACACGGTCAATATTTACCGTGAAGTTGTCCATATTGAATGCTATACTACTTTGGGCGGCTTGCATTATACGTCCTAATATATATTCTACATCTTCAGCCGCCAAACGTCTAAATGGCACTATCACCCAATAATCGTCTACATCACCGTCATCTGACCCGAATCCAAAGGACAGACTCGTCCTGACTTCACGCTCGTCGCGATTCTGAAGAGCAAACTCTATAATACGCTGTACAACCCGGCGTAGCCCGCGCTCAATTCCATTGCTATACATGGCTCTAGGATCGACCCTGACTCTATACCGATTTCTAGTCAAGGCTGGGGTGGGGGCTGCGGAGCGCACCAACTCGAACGTTATTTCATCCTCAACAGAACGGGGGGCGGCGGATGAATTAGGGGATATATTAGCGGAAGGTGCTGCTGGGGGCCTGTTGCGTAGGAGGTTGATGGTTGGGTGCTCTATTATTGTAGACTTAACAGAACGGGGGGCGGCGGATGAATAAGGGGTATATTGCGGGGATGTGCTGCTGGGGGGTGTTGCGTAAGAGGTTGAGGGTTGGGGATCTATTACCGCTGCAACAGGCGCGTATTTCGGGCGCTTTATACCTGACGTGGGGTTCTCACACCTCCGCTTTGGACGTGCTACTGGTATCGATGGTGAGGGTTCGTTGGCAGGGGAGGAGATCACAACTACACTGTCGTCGAGGTCATCCGTAATGTCAATGATGGGATGCTCTACCTCATCGTCATTCACGGTTCTGTCGGAGAAGAGAGCAAAATATAAGGAACAGCACTCAAAATTTGTAATATTTTGTAAATGACCCACTTAGGAGTGTGACGTGTTAGAAATGGACTCTGTAGAAAAATTCAGATTCACGAGTCCATCCACATGTATTATATCTGGACCTACAGGATGTGGTAAAACTGTGTTTATGCTTAAAATCATTAAAGAAAAGGGAGAGATGTTCTCGAAATTTGTGCATAAAGTTATATGGTGCTATTCGACGTATCAATCAGTGTTCAACGAGTACCAAGATGATATTTTGTTCCACAAAGGCGTATATGACGTTAATTCGTTAAAGGGAAATGAACATACAATCATTGTAATTGACGATCTCATGTTGGAGATGGATAAAACGTTTGCCGAGACATTTACAGTATTCTCCCACCATCTTAACATAAGCGTGTTCTTCATCAACCAGAATCTATTTTTCAAAAATAGATACATGCGCGATGTGTCGTTAAATGCGCAATATCTAGTCTTATTCGCACAACGTAGAGATGTATCACAAATTGGGGTATTAGCCAATCAAATGTTCCCGAATCAGCGTAAGGAGTTTTTGGAAGTTTATAAAGAAGCTACAAGCACGCGTTACGGATATTTGCTTTGCGACCTTCATCCGCGAAACACGTTTAGAGTGCTTCTGCGAACGAATATATTTCCAAACGAGCCTGAAACGGTGTATATTCCAGAATGACAAAGAGACTAAAGAAATACCGTGAATTAATAAAAATCTATCATCGACTGCCCGGGCAATGCAGCAGATGTTTATTAAAAATATCGATGCCGACTTTTTAAAATGCATCTGTGAAATCTGTCTTAACGTTATAAATTGCAATGTATCAATGAAAACCCATCAGAAGGCTCGCCTACGCCGCTACAAGAACATAATACGTGCACTCGCTCGTAAAAGTCAAACTGTAGCGAAGAAAAAACGAATTATTATACAAACAGGAGGGTCATTTCTCCCCATCTTATTTTCAGTTTTGGGTCCTTTACTGACTAGATTAATATAATGAAGAAAGTGGTAGTGATTCCCACGAGGTGTACGCTTCACTGCAAAGGAATCCAGACACGGATCTAGATCCCCGTAAAAGCAGACTTAAAAGAATGGAAAGCGAATTGCTAGCCCTATTAAACAGTGAAAAAACACCTGATGAGAAAAGAATCTTATACCAAGAAGCTCTGCAGAAATTTCTTCACGAGTACGAAAATTATAAGAGCCCTACAGAGATTCCTGTGGTTATTAGGCACAGCACGGGGGACGATGGACATGGCGACATAGGATCTGAGCCCGACGATACAGCTGACCAACCAAAAAGATTAGCCACACAACATATCGAACATGTATTAAAAAGCACCCTCCCACATACATTGATGAGTAAAGGCTTAAGTCTTTATAATCTATTGAATGAGGATCCAGCCATACAATGGACCGATACAGGGAGTCATTGTGGAAGGATCAAAGGTACAGGGATCGAATATCGTAGACATTGTCCATGATCTGGTGAGAAAGTGGGATAGGCCATCACCATCAGGATGGAAGCATATTAAAGCAAGACTACAACAAATAAATGTCCCTAAAACGTTGATAGGAAATCTGAACAGGTTAAAAGACTTGGAACATGCAACGCATGTGACACAATTGAAGACGCCGTCACCCCCGGCGGTAACACCTTTGAAGAGGAGCAAGAAGAGGTTAAACCAACCCTACCCACGTGCCTCTAAAATACGCAAATGGCTAACGTATTAACTAAACGCTATTATGACATTTCTAACCCATCCTCTTACGGCGGCGTAGATAGACTGTACAGAAGTGTTTACGGATAGGAAAAAAAGATGTTGAAAGATTTTTGAGGGAGCAGGACGCTTATACGCTTCATAAGCCTGTGAGAAAAAGGTTTAAAACACCAAGACAACGGCTTCCTCGATGATTCTATTTGGCAAGCAGATTTAACAGACATGCAAAGATATTATGTGTATAACGATGGTTACCGCTACATTCTATTCATAATAGACGTATTCTCTAGATATCTGTGGCTAGTTCCTCTGAAAAATAAATCACCTGAAACAGTTGCTAAAGCCAAAAACGCTAATGTTAAAAGAAAACAGGGTTCCTGGCTATTTTTGTACGGATATGGGGAAGGAATTTATAGGCCGTGCTTTTCAGAACATGTTGACAGAGTTTAATATCAGCTATTACACAACCAATTCTATACATAAGGCTTCTTTAGCTGAAAGAGTTCATCGCACCATAAAGGAACGCATGCACCGTTATTTTACACATAAAAACACATACAGATTTCTAGACATTCTGGAATCATTGGCATCATCCTACAACCGCTCACACCATCGCACGATTGGGACAACACCTAACGAAGTTTTAGAAAGAGGTACGCTCCCGAGAAGAGATGGATCACCACCACCACCACACTCTGCGCACTTCAAAATCAAGTGATTATGTAAGGCTGTCGCGTTCGGGGAATAAATTCGCAAAGGGTTTTGAGCAAGGATGGACACGCGAGATTTTTAAAGTTAGGGCTATGAGACCTAAAGGTGAGATAATGATGTATTACATTGAAGATTTGAATGGGGAAGAAATCTCAGGAGGTTTTACCGCGAGGAATTGCAGAAAGTTGCGTTTAATTTAGAAAAAATGTTTAAAATTGAGAAAATTTTAGGAAGCAAAGGTTCAGGAAAGAGAAAAATGTACCTGGTGAAATGGCTAGGGTACCCAGAAAGCTTCAACACCTATATAAAAGCTGATGCAATAATGAAGCTTAAATAGTATGCAACATGGCTCCTAACCATTTCTACGTCACACTCCCGTCCTCCTCGTCCCTGTCTGTACACCCTAACAACACACTAGCCAACTTTGTAACAGAACTCCACAAGCACATTGAATTGGGTCGTGATTCGTATGAGGTGGGGATATGCGAAATTCAGCTGGACACCATCTTTAAATATTGAACATAAAGAAACCGTTTTTACGATTCTTAGAGACATTGACGAGTGTGAAAAAGCTGGGGTAGCTATGGATGAAACTATGCGTATCGCTCGGACTAAGATTGCACGGTATTACAGTACAGAAGTAAGACTAGGACCGGGTCAATACGGTTCGGCCGAGGATGTTGTGAGAGGCTTAAACGTAAGTTTAAGAAACTCAAACCTTACGAATGATTTAGTATACGAAATCGTAAACAACCCTGCACATACACTAATCCTAAAATCAAAGACTAACAGACGTATTAAAGACCATAGAAAGTTCCAAATTCTAGCCAATGGCCGATATAGCGCAGCCTTCCAAAGAGACACATTTCACGAGACACAGCATGACTTGTCCAGATTAATGTATCAATTGAAGATGGAGAAATTGGCTGAAAGGTCCCCAGACATGTGCTATATTTACAGTAATATAGTGGAGCACCAGTTTGTTGGGGATATCCAGGCACGCCTGCTGCGCATTGCTCACATCCCCAACCATAGAGGAAGGAGTTTGAGTATTACATATGACAGACCCCATTATGTGAATGTCGCAACTAATTTAATAACCAATATCTCAATATATATAAGAACGATTGAGGGTGAAAACTTCCCATTCGGTAACGGGAGCTTAGCAGTGAAGCTACACTTTCGACGCACTGAGTTATAATGGATAGAAAGCCTTTCACCGTCTATCGAGGGGTGCGATACCAGCGCGGCAGTGGACTTGGGTCCATTTTTTCATCCATACTACGTACGGCTGTTCCTTTGCTGAAGAGGGGTGCCAGATACTTTGGAAGGAAAGCGCTACAATCAGGTATTAACACTGCAGAAGACATATTGGCCGGGGCTAAACCTAAAGAGGCTCTAAAAAAACATTTAAAGCGTACACGGGACGAAATCATCAAAGATGCAAAGAGAAAAATGCGTGGTGGCGGGAAAAAGAAGAAGCGGGCTGCCCGGAAGAAGAAGGGGTCACGTGGTATTAAACGTAAAAGGCTATCAAAAAAGAAGTGCTGTAAGCGAATGAAACCTATGGTTGACCACTTTTTTGACTGATATAAGCTAAGGACATTGATCTCATGAATCATAGTTTGTTTACCACTTGTCGAGAGAGGAGGCACTATTCACCATGGCACGCTTCATCCACCCATGTAGTTCACAATGCTGTAAATCGGAGCTGTCCCTTTTTGAGCTGCCTCGAACCCAAGTTTCTATTGAGCACAGTGACTTTATTACAATTAACCCTTTAAACACAATTAGTTCCCCGAGTGCACCTATAGAATTCGTGATACCCAGCTCAGGTCCTTACTTTTTTTATCCAAGCTGTGTGCACATGTACGCTAAGCTACGTATAGCCCATTCTGATGGAACGGTCTGCGATGACAAATATGTTGTATACCCTGAAACAAACTTTCTGCACCCCATATTCAACCAGTGTGACGTATATTTAAATCAGACCAACATATCGGCAGGCACGGGGTACTATCATCTACGAGCCTATCTGGAAAATGTCCTCAACTTTTCCAAAGAAGCGAAGGCTACCTTTTTAAGTGCCGAGGGATATTATCAAACTAAAGATGAAAGTAGTATAAAGGACAAATTTAAAAATTCTAAAAAGAAAATATACGAGTGTTTTGGACGGTTGCACACAGATTTCACTTTCCAGGAGAAGTTGCTTGTCAACGGGGTGGATATAAATAAAGCTCACCCGCACGAGTCCTGAGATCTGCTTAAATCTGATGCTGATCAAGAAGAGGGTGCAAAGCCCGTTGTGGTTCACATTATGGACACATACCTCCGCGTACGGCGAGTGAAATTAAGTTCACCAAAACAACTAGAAATTGAGAAAAATTTACTAAACGCTACAGTGAAATATCCTATTAACAGAGTGCAAATCAAACTATATACGGTTCCTGCAGGGTTGGCATCGAAGCAGATAGAAAACATTGCCCTGGGAAATCTTCCTAAAAGGATATTAATCGGTATGCAGGACCATGCTTCGGTGAATGGAAAATATAAAAAGAGTGCCTTTAAATTCGAGAATTTCGGACTTAAAAATATAACTCTATACGTTAATGGCACTGCTTTGGGTGGAACAATGGTTACGGACTATTCATCAGACGCTGTGTTACCTCTTTGTGCTAGAGCCTATAGTAATCTGACCCATATTGCAGGTGATTGTGATGAGCTTGGTAATGGGGTAACGCAGGAAGAATTCACTGATCAATTTAACCTTTATCCGTTTGACATTACACCTGACTTATCTGCTAGCGTAAATACCCATTTAACCCCACAGCAGAGCGGAAACATCTCAGTGCGGCTGGAATTCGCCAAGCCTATAGACGCTCCTATTAGTGTACTAGTATATCTCGAATCGCAAGCCCTAATAGAAGTACAGTGCCCGCGAAAAGTATCCGATCACCCTGGAAATTTGTATTTTTTACATAAAAAACAATGTTTAAATGAATACTAACCTTATATTAGTATTTTGTCATCTGTCCTTTGGTTTGGATGACTTGTTCTAGACGTTTTGGCATGGATTTAATCAAGTTTTGACAAACTTCCACTGATATTTCCTTGCACCATACCTTTTTGATGGCTTCTTGTAATTTTTCGACTGAGCCAGTGTCGTGGCATTCAACCTTATTTTTTATTATTAGCCACATATTTTCTATCGGATTGAGATCTGGACTATTACCAGGCCAATCCAAAATATCAAATTTATTGTCAGTAATCCATTTTGTCACTATTTTGGCCCTGTGACATGGTGCACCATCATGCATGTATGTTTTTGTCCTTTGGATTGCCATTGCCATTGGAAGTTTATCCTGTAGCATTGCTAAATACCGTGCACCATTCATAGTTGTGTTCTTCGGAAGAAAATATAGTTTCCACGCCCATAGTAACCGAAACAACCCCAAACCATCACACTTGGAGGGTGTTTTATTGTCTTTAGGGTGTATTTAGGGTCCATCCTATTTGAGCCAAGGCCGGCGAACCTTTTTGGACAACTTCTGAATGTCAAAAATGTCGATCACTAAATAAAACCTTCTTCCAGTCATCAACAGTCCAATGAATATTTTTACAAAATGCGACACGTTTTTTACGCATTTTTTCATTAATGAACGGTTTCTTAGCAGCATGGCGAGATGGTAATCCGAGTTCTTTTTGGAGCCGCTCCTGGATAGTTCGTTCAGAAACACCAGATAACAAATTATTCATATTAAATTTTATTTCTTTCGCAGTTATTGTTGGGTTTCAATACTAAACGTTTCATAAGTTTGTCTGTTCGTGAATTTGTTTTTCTCGGTCTGCCAGATCGTTTTTTAGGGACTGGCGTGGTTAGGCCGGCATTGTTCTTAGCCCGTGAAACCCATAAATTAACGGTACTTTGGGATATGTTTAATTCCTTAGCTATCTGTCTCTGTGATTTCCCACATGCATGCAAAGCAACAATAGCACCTCGACAATCACTCTTAAGTTGTTTTTTAGCACACATTATATATAAATTTTATTTACACCACTTTCTGTAAAAAAAAAAAAAATATCAAGAAATTTACACAAACAGTGAAATCTGACAAATTTGAGACACAGCCACCCGCAACGAAGGCTACCAAACACTAATTTGAGAATGCGTTGGATAGCTCTCATATCAGCGAGCAACCTCAAAGTTACCAGATGTCGCTAGAACAAATAGAAAGTGAATTACGTGTCTCTGAATATTAAGGGAAAATATTGTATTTTCTTGAGTGATCGGATACTTTTCGCGGGCACTGTAGATAGATTTATGAGCGTTATCACTGACTTTTAAAATGGATGCTAATACACTTCAGAAAGTAATGGAACGAGTCACACGTTCCAAATTTATCGGAGTGTTTGCGAAGAATGAAACATTGAGTTTGCCAAGTACGCGAGAATGCGGTAGTCTTATTGTGAACACAGATGTCATCGGTAATGAAGGGATTCACTGGATCGCTGTCTATTTTAAAAATAGACAGCGCCTGTACTATTTTGATTCACTCGGTACTCAACCCTGGAGTGACCCTATTATTGTAAAATTTCTCGCTCAGTTACATATTCCCGAAGTTGTATGGAACCCATTTCGTATACAAGGATATTTTAGTAATGTTTGCGGAATGTACTGCGTCTCATTTCTCACGCATATGTCATGTGATAAAGAATTTATAAATTTTTTAAATTTATTTGACCCGTGTCACACTCGCCGAAACGATGAAATGGTATGCAGACAGATAAAAATCCGTTTTCCAATTGTACGTACTCGTTGTATAGTATAATGTTTTTGTTCGTATATTTGTAACGATATATTCTGTAGTTGGTTATTGTACTGATTTCTTTCATTTAATAAATTTATGAAAATATATTGTGTCTTCTTACTCCAAAAAGATCGAAAAACACTTACATTATTTCGGTGTGACATTGCTGACTGATCAGTATATCCTCCGTGTTCATGACACGAGATTCTTCAAAAGATTGTATAACACGTGTCAAATCCTCATCGGACTTTAAAGGAATAATGTTCATTCTTTTAAAACATATACAGAGTATACAGACAGATCCCCATTATGTGAAGATATCTTTGGTTCATTTAAGAGGAATAACATTGATTACCATAAATAATTTCGATTTTAGCATAATGGGGATAAGAAGTAAAACAAAATAACATTGATTGCCATAAAAAAAATTCGGTTTTTGGTGAGTATCTATTTGACGAGATACAACAACCCATCCATATATATATAAAATCGAATTATAGACACTTACATTTCTATGGTAGTCCCTTGCGTCGGATTGTAAGGAGCGTCACTGCAAATATCTTCAACGGTTTGCGTTGGAAATAATTCATCACGGTCAATAGCGTTAGAAAGACTAATTGCGGTTAATGCTGCAGTGTCACTTTCTTCATACAATTCCGGGGACACGTAGAGGTCCATGGTGGAGGATGTGTGACATTGCTGATTGATCAGTATATCCTCCGTGGTCATGACACGAGATTCTTCAAAAGATTGTATAACACGTGTCAAATCCTCATCGGACCTTAAAGGAATAATGTTCATTCTTTTAAAACATATACAGAGTATACAGACAGATCCCCATTATGTGAAGATATCTTTGGTTCATTTAAGAGGAATAACATTGATTACCATAAAAAATTTCGATTTAGTCACTTACATTTCTATGGTAGTCCCTTGCGTCGGATTGTAAGGAGCGTCACTGCAAATATTTTCAACGGTTTGCGTTGGAAATAATTCATCACGGTCAATCGCGTTAAAAAGACTAATTGCGGTTAATGCTGCAGTGTCATTTTCTTCATACAAATCTGGGGAGACGTACAGGTCCATGGTGGAGGGAATGATTATTCACTGACGCGAAAATAGCTACTGTTACTCCAAACTGAAAAATATCGAAATGAAATATATCGTGAAGGCAAAGGGTATTACGCTCAACAATCGTTGAAGGATCTAGTATGTTTGGACGATGATGAGGGCGAACAACCTCCCCAACTAATTGTAGGCACCCACAATTTTCGGGCGCAGAAGCTGGGGGGCGTGAAGGAACTTAGGGTTACGAAGGTGTGCCGTAACACCTATAGGAAACGTTACCAGTTACCTGGTACCTATGATACCGTACCCTTGGATACCATAACGTATGATGCTTCTATTGTTAACTCACACGTATTTGTCTTGTATATAATCGTATCTATTGATTTATTATACGTATTTGTAAATATATATATATATAACTTGAATATCTCGTTTATTAAATCGTATTTGTAAGGTATCTATTGATTTATTACACGTATTTGTAAATATATATATAACTTGAATATCTCGTTTATTAAATCGTATTTGTAAATATATATAACTTGAATATCTCGTGTATTAAATAAATCATGTTTCAATTAGCGTTTTACTTTCTCCTTTGTGTGTGTGTGTGTATGTGTGTGTGTGCGCAGGTGAAAGTTCTAAGCTCCGCCCACTGTAAGACCGTGAGTCATGCTACTATCTGGGAGTCCCTGCGTGGTCAGTCAACTGCAGTAAGCCCGAGAGATCAGACGTGTATTCAGATCAGACGTGTATTGAAATGGCTACCTTTAATATTGCTTGTACAACGTTTATGAAATGGTATTCAGCAAAGTGTCAGGATGTGGTGGATACCGAAAAACTTCCTATTCCCCCCTCCTATACCTCTTTTAAAAACACATTGGATTGTGCGAAGTTCCAAGATGTACAAATACTCTACGGATGTTCTGGTGAGACCGTTGAAGGCTTTCGTTGCACAGACGATGTGCTGAAGTATACTGCAGAGCTAAACTTTATAAAGTCTCACATACACAGTGAAGTAAAAGAAACAACGCGTGCAGAAGAGAAGCAGCAGGTATGGATAATGAGCCTTGCGGGTGGGTGGTGTGACAAGCGACTGAAAATTTGAATCTCGTGATCATGGACAATCTTAAGTATTTTTATCACTATATTAACGTATATCATGATGAGGTTCGTAGTGAGGTTGTGGCTAGTGCTCTGCGTGAGTTTTTAACAGACTTTAGAGACGAGTATATGAGCATATGTTCCTCTCAAATAGTGCGCCGGAGTTTGAAGATGTTTAGTAAAACATAAAATGTTCCTAGTTCTTATCCTGAGGTAAAATGTCTGGTGCGTAGGCTGGTAGTGATGAAATTAATACTTGTACCGGAAAAACAAATATGTACAACAATTTGGTACGACTCGCGGATCATACGAACAAGCCCATTCACGTATCATCGAGTCAGCCGCCCGTCGAACCGTTCCTGCCTACCTGCGTGCCTCACACGGCTCATAGTTATCTCAGAGCTTGAACCGAGTGGACGTGCGCTCCTCGAATACGATGGAACTTCCTTTGAGCAGCATTCTCAACGCCTCGTACGATGTGTCCGTGACGAAATCGTTGCGCGTGTTCAGGCGTAATTCCGGTACCATTAGCTATGTACTGGAAACGGAATGTAGACAAACAAACAAACGGGTTTATTTAAGTGTCGAAGAGATGAATAGAATCTTCGTGATAGTTGAGAAGTGGAGTGAAGATCGTTATAAAATACCTGCTAACGTAGGTACAAGAAGAGAGCAGATTAGTGACGCAACCTCATACGCCGTTGTATGTACGTTGTGTATAAATAACGATCGGCCGTGCATTGATATACGGCTGATGTGGAAGAATGCTTCTGATAATAACGCTCTTGTTCCTACGCGAAACCGTTTCATCCTCGACAGAATGTTTGAAATCGTCGGATTCCGCAAGCTGAAACCTATATTAGACGCGCGTGTTACGGACATGCTTTATTTTGATACAGTACTTGAATACGCCTACACCGCTCTGCTCGATGGGTTTACCGAGTGTAGGGCTTGTGAGAATGGTCTAGTGCTGGACGTTTATTTAAAAAGTTTAGATTCTTTGAAATACCATGAACTTTGGTACAAAGCAATTGATCGGTACAAGGCTGAGCTCACCTACACCGTTCACCCTGAAGAACTATTTCTTTATATACCGCGCAGTTGTCGTAACGATTTAGAAGATTATTTCAATTGCCGCTATGTTGAGTGAGTTCACGATTGAAAAGCTCGAGTCGGTAGAAATAAACCCTCGATTGGAAAAGCGTGCTTATAAACTTGTGTTTAATAATGTAGCTAACGATGAACTCTTTGTGCGTGCTTTTGATTGTATTCTAGACGTATTTAAAGATGACTTACCAACCGGTTGTAAAGTGGGAACAAAAATAGTACTGAACGATATGAAAGCCCTTCATATCGAATACAGGTTTCCCTATACTTTAAGCGGTGAAATATTATTAAGCCGCATATACTGCGTAATGCAGAGCAATAATGATGTAATTATAAACTCGATTAAGACCGAGTTTAGTATTTTGAAAAAAAGTGAAATGTATTTATATATTTTGCTTGATATTTCTCCTGTACTGTTATGATTATATGCATATTTCTATTATTATTGAAATGTATTTATATATTTTGCGTGATATTTCCCCTGTACTGTTATGATTATATGCATATTTCTATTATTATTGAAATGTATTTATTATTTTGCGTGATATTTCTCCTGTACTGTTATGATTATATGCATATTCCTCAATTATTATTGAAATGTATATTTATTTTCTATATATTGATAATAAACAGAATGACGCAATGTTGTTTTACTTAATTATATCATGTTACGCCTTCTAAACCTACTACCGGTATTCTAAACCAACTTTTAAGAAATATAATAATGTATACAATGGTATCGCTAAAAAGCGGTATCTGGCAACTCAAGCCATTTACGCCTTCTAAGCCAACTGGCTGATTTAGAGTCTATAATAATGTATACAATGGTATCGCTAAAAAGTGGCATCTGGCAACTCAGTCATCGATTAGAATTAAATGAATACATGGCGCTATCTGGCAACTCAAGCTATTTACGCCTTCTAAGCCAACTGGCTGATTCGGAGTCTATAATAATGTATACAATGGTATCGCTAAAAAGTGGTATCTGGCAACTCAGTCTTCGATTAGAATTAAATGAATACATGGCGCTATCTGGCAACGTAAGCCATTTACGCCTTCTAAGGCAACTGGCTGATTAGGAGCCTATAAAACAACGCCTACTCGGCTGAAGTCTTAATATGCACTTGGCTCCTGCGAGGTGAACACCTCTCCTCCTTTCTCTCCTCCTTTCTCTCCTTTCTGACCCTTTGGGAGGAATAGCTTGGGGGAGAACTCCACCTCCAAGTTGCATGCCCCTTGCAACTCGGGTTGGCAACAAAGGCCAGTACTCTTTTTTTTTCTTTTTTTTCCTTTTTTTTTCTCTTTTTTTTTAATTATTTTTTTTTGCAACACCCCCACCCCCCTTTGCAACATTACGTAATCACTTGCACCATTCTTGCACTCTACCCTTTTCGGCTATACTACTCACCAATGCCCAAGACGGACTGACAAATCTGGGAACCATTGTAATTGAAAGCCAGTTAGCCCGTACTTTAAATTTCATCAGAATCATTTACCACTTTGCTAGAGAGAAGGCAAAGAAAGTACACTTCTAATTATGAAAATCTTGCAGTAAACAATTGTCTTGCCTGCATGGACTTGTACTGCATTTGTACTGCATTCTATGCATTGTACTGCATAGAATTAATATAATTGATTCGAAAAATAAAATGGTCATTTTCTTCCGAGTTGTTTATTCATACTGTATGTTTTGAATAGTGACTTGGACATATAATCAGTTTGCTTGTTATGTACGCAAAATACATTCATAATAAAATACCGAGTAAACAGGGGGGTCCATATACCTATCCTTCCCCGGGGCCCGGGGCAGCTCTCGGCGGCCCTGGATATGAGAAGAAAGATGCGAGCGTTATCTGTGAAAGTGATGACGACAAGAGTGAGACGGCTGGCGGGTGCGTGTGTCAGACTGCGAGTAGTGAGGACGCACTCGATTGCGAGAGTGTGAGGGAGACTCAAAGTCCGAGTGAGGATAAAAAATGTCAAAAAATGAGTGTAATTGAAAATGTTTCGTGCGATAAATGTAATGAAATGTTGAAATAATTGAAAGGGAACGGAACGGAGATGAAACATTAAAAGAAATAAACGAAAACGAACGAGGGGTACGAGTCGAGTGAGTGATTGTCCTAAAAACAGCCCAAATATAGCAGCGAATTTGCGCACTCCTTACGAAGGAGATAACGTCATAGGATATGAAGTGAACGGTGAGCGGGAAAGCTCTTTCATGACAGTAATACAATTTGAAAAAGGAAACCCAACCGTTACTGATTAGTATTTTTTTATGTTTTATAAAAATTTTACGTGTTTGTAGACGAGGCAGGAATTATGCATTTTTTTGTACTTTCCCCAGAGAAATGGGACCCAAAAGAAACCCCTGTAACTCTTAAAGTATACGTCCTTTTATAAAATCATACGCATCATTCGAAAGAGGATAGTTACAAGTTTGTACAGGATTGTATAGGTTTTGACAATACAAGACAAGATAAGATACAAAACAAAATAAAAGTGTTAGTTAAAACTAACCCTTCAAGATGACTGCATGGACTGTGGAACAGCTGCGTTTCATAACTGAGCAATATTATGAGCATGGAAGAAGTGTAGTTTCAGCTCTTAGAAGGTGATTTTGACATCTGAAAATTTGTCTTGAAAGATCTTTGAGCTGAAACTACACTTCTTCCATGCTCATAATATTGCTCAGTTATGAAACGCAGCTGTTCCACAGTCCATGCAGTCATCTTGAAGGGTTAGTTTTAACTAACACTTTTATTTTGTTTTGTATCTTATCTTGTCTTGTCTTGTATTGTCAAAACCTATACAACCCTGTACAAACTTG
Organism: Bathynomus jamesi; assembly: GCA_023014485.1. Lineage (NCBI taxonomy): Eukaryota > Metazoa > Arthropoda > Malacostraca > Isopoda > Cirolanidae > Bathynomus > Bathynomus jamesi. The sequence goes on along the minus strand of JAJOZX010005247.1, from coordinate 310,090 downwards.
TAACTATCCTCTTTCGAATGATGCGTATGATTTTATAAAAGGACTTATACAGTACTTTAAGAGTTACAGGGGTTTCTTTTGGGTCCCATTTCTCTGGATCACCCTTTATTTGATCTTGCGTTTGACCCTTACGTCATATATACACATGGTGTTGCTAAAGTCGCGCAACCTAATAGGTATAACGATATATAAGTTGCGCGATTTTAAAAACACCATATACACACACACACACACACACACACACACACACACACACACACAAACGAGTATAATACAAAACCTCCGCTGTTGTCACTAATTGAACTTTATAACTTCATTAGAAAATTACGAACAGGAATGATATTCTAATGTTTATAAATGAAGTACTCGCGTTCGAATAACGTGGATGATGTATCCCTTCTAATTACAATTAGATAATAAATGAACAAATTTCGTATTGCAAAATATAATAGCTTTTCGTTCGCTTGTTCATTATGTCTTGAATATTGATGAGAGCGCCTGCATTTCTCGGAGTTCATCTACAAATGAAAATTCAAATTAAAAAATCTTTACTCAGAAAAGAATACAAGTGGCAGAGTTTTGTAATTTTCAGATATTTGTTATGACATTAATATATTTACAGTATTTTTATCTGAATATGCCGTTGAAAGCATGGAGGCTTTTTAGGCAAAATTAATGGCATTTGGTTTATTTATTACATAAAAAAGTGAAAGTAGCAAGTAATAGTAATAGCGTTAACAAATAATAGTAATAATAATAATAATAATAATGATAATAATAAGAGCAATAATACAGGGTGGTTCAAAAGTCTCTATCTACTTTGCTGAAATAATAGTATTTTAGAATAAAAATGTAGTACCATAATTAGATGTATATTTACATATCAAGTTTAGGTCTAAGATTCGACGTGAGCCCCATCAGTGTCTCTGAAAATCTCAAATCTGTCCACTGCATTGCGGAACACATTCTCAAGCATCTCTTTTATTTCAGCGACTGCCCCGACAATGCGGGTTCGCAGATCCTGCAGGTCTGTGACTCTTGTTTTGTAAACTTTAGACTTTATAAAGCCCCACGCCAAAAAGTCTAATAGTGTTAAATCCAGAGATTTTGCTGCCCAGGGCCTGTTTCCATCACGTCCAATCCAGCGATATGGTAAGAGCTCATCAAGGTACGCTCGAACGATGTTTGCATAGTGACATGGAGCTCCATCTTTTTGAAAGACAACAGTGTCGAGAATGCCATCTGAACGAAAGTGGGGTTCAAGAAACTAATAAAGTATGTCAAGATAAATTGGCTCTATTACCGTAGCTTTTGCAAAGATAAAATGTCGGTAAATCTTCGATCTTCTCATACCCAACCAGACATTAACTTTAGGAGAATCTCTCTCCCATTCGTAGAACTTGGTTGGGTTTTTACTATCCCAGATACGACAATTATGTCGACTGACCTTTCCGCATGTGTGGAATGTCGCTTCATCGCTGAAAAGAATGTGGTTTAATAAGTTTTTGCTATGAATTTTTTCAATCAGTTCTGTGTACATGGCGGCTCGTCTTGGATAATTCTCTTCGTGTAACTCATGTAGCACTTGAATATGGTAACTTTTCTCTTTTAATGTTAATTTTACAATCCTTAGAACAGTCGTGTTTGGTATGCTCAGTCTACGTGATACTGTGCGAGTTGACATTCTAGGATTTGTTTCAAAGGCATCTCTTACCAATTGTTACTACCCTCACACGTTCTTCTACATCTATCATCATCTATGACCTGTAGAAAATAAAATAGAAATATCATTACTTCAGGGAAATAGATAGGGACTTTTGGACCACCCTGCAGTAATAAATGCAATATAAAGTTTATAAAATGTTACTTAATTTTAAATTAAATGATTTATTGTATATTTAGTACAAAATCAATGATGCTTAATAAAAAAATATAAAAAAGAATAAATGACGAAACTAAAAGTGCTTAATGAAATTAACATATTTTAAATAGTTGATTACAAAATGGCAGAGCTGGGCACTTCCGCAAACACTTCCGGAAACCGCAAATTCCGCAATTGCGGAAGTATGTTTTTCGTTTGCGGACTTGCGTTTGCGGCAAAGTCATCGCAAATTAGTGAATTTGCGTTTGCGGATTTGCGTTTGCGGAAGTGATTTTGAGTTTACGGATTTGCGATTGCAAATCCGCAAACTCAAAATCACTTCCGCAAACGCAAATCCGCAAACGCAAATTCACTCATTTGCGATGACTTTGCCGCAAACGCAAGTCCGCAAACGAAAAACATACTTCCGCAATTGCGGAATTTGCGGTTTGCGGAAGTGCCCAGCTCTGCAAAATGGGAACTTAATTACTAAGGTAATAATGGCAGTGGTGAACTTACACATTTGTAGGAGCTAATGAAGTGCTTTTTTAGTGATTTGCGAAATACAGTTAGTGGTGAAGCCTGCCTGATATCTATAGGAATTGCATTCCATACATCTGCTCCTTTGGAAGAGCGTCCATTTTTTTAAAGTTTTCATTGTATTGTTTGGTTTCTGTATAAAATCCCTGGGCAGTCTGGTGTTATAATGCTAGTGTATTTGATGGGGAGTGATTATTCTTTGAATGGGTGATGTATGTTGGTTTTTATTGATGACTTTGAACATATTGATAGCAACATTAAATTAGTATACGTTATTTAGTTTTAAAATATTTTGTTCTATAAACATTGGAGAAGTGTGACTTTGTTTGTTGTCATTATTCGAGAGTTCTCAGACATTTTTTATGAATGACTTCCAAAGGATGTTTTATATATATTTCTTTGAACTACCGTATGTTGTAATGCAATACAGTACGCCCTCGGTATTCGCGAGTTCGCTTTTCGCGAATTGGTAAATATATACCAATTCCTAATTCGCGACCCATCCACTTCCAGTATTCACGAGTTTGCGAGCCCCATCGCCCTACCCCCACGTCTCCTCCCACCCACCGTATCAACCCCGGGCGTCCGCTCTGTCCTTCCTTCTCACTTCAGTTCCAGAACCACAAACACTTCGCTGCGTCTCTGGGCTCTTTATCGTGAATTTGTGCTATTTATTTTGCTTATTACTTGCACTTAATCATGGCTTCTAAGCTGAATGCGAAAACGCTCTCAGAAACTACAAATGCAAAGAGTCGTCACTGACAAAATTATGGAGTTGGATCCAGTGATGGAGAGGAGCATTAAGTTCAAGAGAGAGGTGGAGGCTGCGTTGCTACCCTACAAAGAACCCAATAGAAGACTTCATCCTACGGCTAAGCAGATGCCCATTACAATGTTTTTTCGCCCTTCAGCCTCTACTTCAGCCATCACTGCCTCCGCTTCAGTTTCAGGCACCATCACATTAAATGATCCAGATCACTTTAACATATTGCTTCCCAGGAACCTCTCTTTAACATATTGCTTCCCAGTGTATATCACTTTAACATATTGCTTCCCAGTGTTAATCACTTTAACATATTGCTTCCCAAAAATGGACATTACACAACCAATTACAGTTACATTACAATAGTTTATAATATTTAGAGATTAGCTAGTCGAGAAAATGTAAATTTATGGACAACTTAACTTATTATACTTTGCCATTTTTTGTGAATGTAAAATATTTGGATCACCTGAAGATCAGGGCCCCCAGCCTTCTTTAGTTAGCCTTATAAGGCTAACTAACGAAAATATCACGACCTAACCTAACCAATCGTTAGGTCAATTGTACGCCCTTGACGATTGGTTAGGTTAGGTCGTGATATTTTCATTAGTTAGCCTAGATTATCAACCTCTTTCTAACCAACCAACCTTTCTCTTTTTAACATATTGCTTCCCAGTGTTAATCACTTTAACATATTGCTTCCCGAATGCTTTGGGAAGCAATATGTTAAAGTAATTCAATGATTCTCCCAAAGAATCATCCTTTTGACTTCCCTTTCAACACCACCGTCGTCATCATCATCATCATCATCATCATCATCAAAGGTAAATAAAAACACACTGTTCTGTATAAGTTGTTTATTTTAATTATTGTTCTTAAACATTTACCATTTTCCCCCTATGTTCAGTCTGACCCGGGAACCTAATTCCCTTTTTCCGATTGAACCAAGGTATCCGCATTTGCGAATTCTACATTCGCGAGATTTTCCAGGAACGTAATCCTCGCAAATTCGCAGGGCTTACTGTATAATAAATGTGAGTGGATGAAGTAATAATATAGGGTAGGGAGTGCGTTTTGATATTTTGGATTTGATATGAAAGTGTTAATGGTGGAAAATCATTTCTATTGTAAAGATATTAATAACGAAATAGTTTCTAATGACATATTCAGATTAGAATACTGTGAATATATTATTGCCATACCAGATGTCTAAATTGTATAGAAAAATATTGAAAAATATTGTAAAAGTTTATGTAACTTTTAGTCTTTTTCTGAATATAGTTTTTGGAGAATTTTAAATATGAACTAAGGATGTGATCCATAACAAAATATGACGATATCTAAATTTTTTTTATAATATGTATCAAAGGCTGACGTAGAATTTGGAAAGTGTAGTCCTTTGCACGAGGCTGTATTGAACAGACCTCTTCATGTCTCTTCACACGAGAGTAAAGTTTTTATAAAGGACTTATAGACATTTTGTCTATAAGTCAAAACTCATCGACACTAATAACCTAACTTAACTCTGTGTAATCTGTCGATAGAATGTCTTGGCCAGAAAATGTCGTTAGTCCGGCTATAAACATTCGTATACCTTGATGTTGACCAACATCTTTGATGTCAGACATCTTATGCGATATCCTAAGTAAAATTAGCTATTATTGTAGCTTAGGTTAGGTATTAACAAGCAAAAGTACGATAAAAGATATAATTATTACTTGCATGCAAATGATGAAACAAATCAAACAAAAAGTCTATAAGAATTTTATTCATACAAATATTTTGTTAAATTGTAATTTAATCTTCAAAGAGTTCTCCATCCCCCATGATACATTTGTGGATTCTCTCTGTGAAACTGTTCATTGTTCTTCTGAACATATCGAGTGGGATCCTTTTCAGTTGTTCATCTAATCTGCGGTCAAGGGCATTTACATTTGGATAGATGAAACCAAGAGTGTAGAATTTGTCACGCAAATAAGCCCAAAGCCAGAGATCACATGGAGTTAAATCAGGTGGTCTGGCTGTCCACTCGATGGGACCTCGCCGTCCAACCCATCTTCCTTCAAGGTTCGTATCCAGGATCTCACGGGCAGCTGCAGAGTAATGTGGCGGTGCTCCATCATGTTGATAAAGCCAATTCCTGCCAACGTCATTAGTAAACTGTGACAAAACTTTGTCTCTCAATACCTGGCAATAGCGTTTTCCATCCATCGTATCTCTTGATATGTCAAAGGAAACGAGTCCTGAATAACCATTGCACGCCCGAATTGTTAGTATAGCCGTTTTAGCTGGTTTACCCAATCATATTTTTGGATTTTTTTTCCGTCCAGTAGTGAACGTTGTTTGTTTACTTTGCACATTCATCTGAAAATTTGATCTTTCGAAGGAAATCTGGGTCACTGTTGAACTTTTATTTCATTGTTTCAGCAAACTGCAGCCGTCTATCAGAATCATCGTCGTATATGAGCTGAGAGTAAATGGGTTTGTAATTGTACAGTAGTACCCCTGTGATTTCAATATTTTTGCTACTGAAAATTTGGAAATATTCAATTCCTCTGCGACTTTTCTCGTTGAAGTTGATGGATCGACTCGAAAACTGGCGAGAACATTTTCTATGTTGTTGTCTCCTGTCGCCGTTACTGGCCTTCTGCTTCTTGATCGATCTTTTACCAGGCTCCCTCTTTTCAAAATTTTGAGCTTTCAGTATCGAAGAGTGGTTGCATTTGGTGGTGGTTTATTATATTTTTGTTGAAATAACGTAAACTTTCTTCACAATTATTATAAGAAATAGCCCATGATACAAGATACACTTTTTCTTCATTGCTGTATTCCATCCTTACTGACATGGCGCTGACTAGGGTTAGGGCCTAGGGCCTTCCTGTTCTAGCCTAGGGTCATTCCTGACCTTGTATAGTTGCTTTGAAAAGTATGAAAAGTATTGCATACACTGCAGTGATATTATTGGAATTTATTTATTATTAACAAATTATTTGTATGTATAAAATCCTTAAAGATGTTTCTCCCACCCTGTACTTCCATAAGGTCAAACGTCGGCATATGAAATTCGGTTTTATTACAAAGCTAAAAATTGCAATTTACATTAAAAAGGGGATCACAACCCCAAATTTAATATTGAAATGCGTTCAATATATATATATATATATATGGGCTGAATTTCACAATTAAACACGTGAAATGAATGAATGATGCAAATCCACAAGGAAAAATAAAAATGATTTCAAGGCCTTTCGAGTATTCAGAAGTACATCTTGTCATTCCCTGACGAGGTGTACTTCTGAATACAGTAAAGGCCTTGGAATCATTTTTCTTTTTCCTTGTGGGTTTGTATCATATATATGGCATAGAACTCAGAATGGTCCCCTGAGGTTTTTTATGATACATACAGACCGTGCATGGAACAAGGAACTCTTCTAGGAAAATTAAATCCACTATAGTGAGAATAAGTAATGGTAAATGACAAACACTATAGTGCTTTCTTTTTCATGATGTTAGCCTGACGTGGGCAACGGGTCACTCGCAAAGAGGCCCCAAAAATATAGCTTCCCTCACCGGCTATCTGCAAAGCAGAGAGGATCCAGCTTTGGGACAGGATCTAGGGGTTACAGCTACACCTAGTCTACTATATTCAGGACCTCAATGTAAGCAAAAGACTCGTTGCAGTTACGTCGGACTGAATACATCAAAGCAAAAGGGGTAACTATTGTATTTTTAGCCTAAAAACCAAAACTTAAACCTCAACTGGCAAAATTGAGCGTCCACCTTTCAAGGCACATAACATGTCCGTTTCATGATGGGATTTGTCGTGTTTGTCACTTACCATTACTTAGTTGGACTATAGTGGATTTAATTTTCCCAGAAGAGCTCCTTGTTCCATGCACGGTCTGTGTGTATCATATATATATATATATATATATATATATATATATATAGTATAGTATATGTTGATCGATGTGTCCCCTTTCCTGCTCAACGCAGGCCTCCAAACATGGACGCCACTGATCAATACCCCTGTTTACATATCGTTGAGACACCTTCTCCCAGCCGAGCAGAATTCTTTCGCATAGTTCATCTATGTCTCTTATATTGGTACCAGGGATGTAAACTTTGGACTTCAGGGCTTCCCAAACACCATAATCTAGTGGTGAAAGATCGGGGCTACTAGCCGGCCACATATTGGGTTCGATAAAATCCAGTGTTTCGTTCTCAAGGAATGTGACAGTTTGGCGTGCTCTGTGAGCAGGGGCTCCACCTTGTTGGAAAGTATATCTTTCACTCTATCCAACTGATATTGGACGAATTAGTGGTGAAAGATATACTTTCCAACAAGATGGAGCCCCTGCTCACAAAGCACGCCAAACTGTCACATTCCTTGAGAACGAAACACCGGATTTTATCGAACCCAATATATGACGGCTAGTAGTGACATGACACACAAAGTGCCACGATTAACTCTCGCGACGAATTAGTTGTGACGTCAGTTCGGTGTTTCACTCTGTATTTATAGTCAAAGGGTATTGCAGTTAAAAGGCGTGATTCTCTGTTTTTCGGAGCCCTTACCGCTATATTTTAATTCAAAGTTGTGACGTCAGTTCGGTGTTTCACTCTGTATTCATAGTCGAAGGGTATTGCAGTTAAAAGGCGTGGTTCTATGTTTTTCGGAGCCCTTACCGCTATATTTTAATTCAAAGTTGTGACGTCAGTTCGGTGTTTCACTCTGTATTTATAGTCGAAGGGTATTGCAGTTAAAAGGCGTGATTCTCTGTTTTTCGGAGCCCTTACAGCTATATTTTAATTCAAAGTATACAGAGGAGTGGCAAAAGTAAATAGACACTTTTGGTTTTTCCGTTGTTTTTGATTTGGTAATAGAAGTCAATAAAATAATAATAGATTTATTGAACAAATATATTTAGAATCGTGTTGCTTTTCCCTTTGAATTATATAGTAAAGCTGATACACGTTCTAGCATTCCATTGATGAGCTTTGGCATTTGTTTTTGAGGACAATCATCGTGGTGTCTATTTACTTTTGTCAATTATCTGTAGAATGATAATGAAAATTAAAGATAAGGATTTTTATTTAGCTTTATAATTATCGTTTATTATCTTTCTTGTTATCGTACAACAAACAAATAACTTATAATTTTGACACAAAAAGGAGAAACTACCTTTATTTTTTATATCACTGGTAATATTCCCAAGCCTCATAAACAGTCCCCGTTACCCCAAATTTTTACTCCCTTTCATTTTTATATCCAATAGCTTTTTCACTCCATGTACACTTTTCCTAAATTCCTCATGTCTCATACAGTCAATCTGTTTTGCACAAATTGTTTATTTCACCTTCACTCATTATGTGACAGTGAACTCTCATGTCAAACAAATGTCTCGCATCCATACATCAATGTTGGCAATAATACAGTTTCATGTTATAAACGTCTTGTTGCATTTACGCCCAACCACTTCCTTTCTACAAGGGTTTCTACTCCGCCCAAGACTTGTTTAACTCGCTTTACTCTTCTTTAAGTAATTTAATAGTTAAGCGATCTTCATTTTGAGTTATATATATGCCTCGGTTGTGTAGTGGTTAGCGTCGCTGACTACGAATCCATCGGCCCCGGGTTCGTTCGAGACCCAGTGACGGCAGCCAGCGCGCAGCAAAACCCAGCTGTTCATCCTTCCACACAATAAAGAAAGTGGTTGGTAGTTAAATGAGTACCCTGGGTGGCCTAGTGGTTAAGACGCTGGGCTGCTGGTGGGGCGTGGTTAGGATTCCACATTAAACTGTAGGTCCAAGGTGGAGTGAAAAGCTTGACCTTCGTCAGAATGAAGAATTCGGGCAGAAGCTAACCAAAGGTTACATATATGTATATATATATATATATATATATATATATATGTGTGTGTGTGTGTGTGTGTAAAGAACGACGCTTGTGTAGAAGAGCGTTCCGCACAAGATGAGGAGGGAGAACGAACAAATGAAAAATGAGGTACCACCCGGGAATCGAACCCGGGATCATCCGATTGCCGGTCAGATATGCTATCCACTACACCATGGACCTCGATCAATCAGAAGTCGTGTGTTGTTTGCAGTTAAAATGTATACATATGTACGACATGCGAAGGTGCCCCCTCAGGGCATTGGTTTCTGCTCGTATGTAGGAGAATTACGACTTCTGATTGATAGGTCCATGGTGTAGTGGATAGCATATCTGACCGGCAATCGGATGATCCCGGGTTCGATTCCCGGGTGGTACCTCATTTTTCATTTGTTCGTTCTCCTTCCTCATCTTGTGCGGAACGCTCTTCTACACAAGCGTCGTTCTTTACATTAATTATACTGTGTGTTGTTTGCAGTTAAAATGTATATATATATATATATATATATATATATATATATATATATATGATGCAAACCCACAAGGAAAAAGAAAAATGATTCCAAAGTTGTGTGTATAGTGCTTTTAATACGAGGTATGAATCGAATTATTCTTTGAGGTTTGAAAAAGCCCTAAAGACGTTTAAAAATAACAATTCATTACATATTACTAGAGTGGACAAATCTAATTCGATCGTCATCATGGACAAAAACAGTTCCATTGAAAAGTTGAATACTTTATTGAGTGACCGCAGGACGTACAAACCTCTAAACAGAGACCCATTGGAGGATGTTAATAAAACGTTTAACAGAAAATTATTAAAAATACTAAAAAATAACTATAATGGGCTTTGTAAATAGTTTCTTAGTATCAATCCGTCACTACCATATCTGTACGGTTTAGTAAAAACACACAAAGTTAACAATCCCATGAAGCCTATTGTTAGCTCAGTTGGCTCCGTAATTTATAAGCTATCGAAATGATTAGTTAGTTTATCAACGCCGTTAGTTGGCTCTATTTCCAAATCACATATTGTAAATAGCATGGATCTTATTGACAAACTGAAGTTTCCTAATGACCCTAACTTCAAACTGGTAAGTTTTGATGTATGCTCGTTATTCACAAAAATCCCTGTTGATGACCTACTTGATTTTTTGAAAGATAAGATCTCTGAATATTGTTTCCCTGTTCAACACAACACTCTTATTGAGTTAATTAAGCTTTGCCTCAAAGATTGTAAATTTCAGTTTGAAAATAAGTCTTATTGAATGTAGTTTGGATTGGTGATGGGAAATCCCCTCTCACCGGTATTAGCTAATTTATATATGGAATTTTTTGAAAGCAGAATTTTGCCTACTATTGTTTATTTTAACCTTGTTTGGTACCGGTATATTGGATGATATTTTATGCTTTTGGCCTAACAATTTGGATGTTGATTTATTTCTTGGTAGGCTTAACAATTTAGTCCCATCTATTAAGTTTACTGTTGAAAAAGAAAATGATGGAAGCTTATCTTTTCTGGATCTAAAAATTCGGAGATGCTTGAATCAGTTAAAATTTGAAGTTTTTCGTAAGCCTACTAATAATAACTCTTATGTGCATTTTTATTCTGACCATCATCCCTCGATAAAATCTATTTTCTCTGCTATGTTTCTTAGAGCACTGAGAGTTGTTAGTCCTGAATTTTTAGGTTCCGAGTTATGCAATATCATGAATATTGGTACTAAATTATGTTATCCTATTTCATTTCTAGATAACTGCCTTAGGAAAGCTAAGAATAGGTATTATAATAATGTAACTGTAAAGGAATTTGAGCGTAAAAATAGACTTAGCCTACTTTACCATGTTAATTTTAAATATCTTCCGACTTTACTTAAAGCAATTAGTATGAACGTAGTCTTTAAATATATTAATACTGTTAAATCACGCATAATAAAGAATAGCCCGGATAATGCGGTTGGCTGTGTGCAGGGCCGTTTCTAGCCATTAGGGGGCCCTAAGCAGTATACCCATTTGAGGCCACACCCCTCCATCCACCAACTCACGCCTTACTACATCACCTCAGCACACATACAAAAAATGGCTGTGTTAATAAAAACAATTATGAAACAATTTTAATGAAACATTTATGTCCAAAACAACAAATATGTACTTTCAGAAGACAAACAGAAAAAATACTCTTCTTGAAATTCCTGAAAATTAGCTTATACATTACTTAGAATAAATGACAGAACTATGTATAAAAAAATAATGCAATTATCAACTACCAAACAATTACTAACTCTACGATACAATCGTGTAATAGCTAACAGTTATACAGAACAGTTTATATCTTCAAAATTTTTGCCTCCTGGATTTTTCTGGGCGAAATCATCAATAACATCATCATATGAAATCTCCCTGCCAACGTCCTGGTTGATGCTTATGATGCCAAGGCCACTGAGGCGATCCTGCCCCATTGATGATCTGAGGTAGTTCTTGATTAGCTTCATCTTAGAGAAGCTCCTCTCGGCTGACGCTACTGTCACAGGTAGAGTGCAGGCAATTCTTAGTGCAACCCAGAGATTGAGGTATAGTTCCTCCAGTTACTTCTCATGAATGAAGGAGAGAAGCTCCAATGCAGACATGTTGTGTGAAGGTAAAGTGGGCAAGTTCTTAATTTCGAGGGCTAGTAGTTCTCTTCCATCAATGTATGTCAGAGTCAGCTCCAGAGCTCAGTATCTTAGAGAGCTTTTCACACTTGCAGGACAAGTCTTCCTCGTTCATTGTGGTGAAGTTAAGTTTAGGAGAACCCCAACTATGTCCCTCACATCATCTAATGTTTTGAATCTCTCATTTATTGACTCGATGGCACAATCCACCACCACATTGAAAAATTTGACTTCCAGCCTCTTTAAGGAGCTTCGTAATAATAATAATGATGATAAGTAATGATAATGATAATAGTAATGATTCCCCTGCTAAAAACACTGATTATACCAAAACTTGAATACTGCTCAGTTTTGACGTCCCCATATAAAAAGGAAGAAACTAATAAACTAGAAGAAACGCAAAGGCATTTCACAGCCAAGATTGATGGCTGCAAAGAACTCAACTACTGGGAAAGACTACGTAAACTAAATCTGTACTCACTGGAAAGAAGAAGAGAGAGGTACATCATAATCTACATATGGAAAATGATCGAAAAACTGGTACCAAACCTAAAACTAAACCCAATTACCATTCAAACAACACTGGAAAATAGGAAAGGCAGAATGTGTAGTGTTCCCAAATTAAAAGCACGACAAGGGACCTCCTCAACCCTGAAGGAAAATAGCTTGGTTGTCAGGGGGCCAAGACTTTTCAACCAGCTTCCTAAGGACCTCAGAAACGTAACGGGGGTCAAAGTTGAAGTCTTCAAGAAAAGACTGGATGCCTGGCTCAGGACAGTACCAGATGAGCCGGGCGTGCCTGGCTATGTACGGTGGAGAGCGCAAGAAAGTAACTCGCTCCTCCACCAGGCCAGACCTAGAGGCGGGGCCACCAGCTTGACCTCCGTGTGAAGAGAGACCAACACACGAAACAACATAAGGTTCATAAGGTAATAATAATAACAATAATATTAATAATAACCAGCTATATTCCTATTCTTGCCCACTGAGCTATGACCTGGGAGCCTGTCTAGGGGCCCCCTAGTAGCAGCGGGGCCCTAAGCGGCCGCTTAGTCTGCTTATGCCAGGAAACGGCCCTGGCTGTGTGTATTCGATCGGATGTACACAATGTAACTCAGTATATTTTCTAATTTTCAGAGATTTTAATTTCCCATTCATATCATGGAAGAAAAATGACGAAGTTTTATATTTGTTGAGAAGTTTCATGGCAACATTACTAAAGATGACAGAACCCAAGCAACAATGCTATTAGATATTATGGAACATTACGCCCTTACCCAGGAAATCGGTGAAGCCACGAGAAAGGAGAATGTTTTGAATTTAATCTGGACAAATAACAACGAGATAATAAATAAAAAAGTAACGCACACAAAGTTCTCCGACCATAACCTCATCGATATACAATTGAAATTAGCACCCAGAGGTCCGAAAACGCATCCTAGAGAGGCAAATGAATATTTGAAGGCTTAAACATAATTTCAAAGAAAATAAATTGGGAAAACGTAAATAAAGATTTAAAGGAGGTAAATTGGGAATTGCTACGACACGAGAAGACTCCACAAGAAATACTATGTATAATAGAGACGGAAACCAAACATATAATACTGAAACATATTCCAGAGAGGCAGGAAAGAAAACGTAGAAAGCTCGAGAGGAAAATCAGAACTCTATTCAGGCAACGAAGATAAACCGTAAAACATCTCCACAGATGCAGAACTGATGCAAAGAGACTCAAACTAGAGAGGAAACTTGACGAAATAGAAATGGACCTAAAGCAAACATTCATACATAAGACAAATGAGGAGGAAAACAAGGTAGCAGAAAACATAAAAAATAACCCAAAATACTTCTACACGTCTGCGAAAAGGGAAATGCAGTGTAAGGAGAGTATTGGACCGTTGATAGACGGGGAGGCCGAATACACAAATGACCCGGAAGAAATAACTGAACTGCTTAGGGAACAATTTAAATCTGTGTTTAGCACCCCTAAGTCCGAGATGGAAGTGGAAAACCCAGACGAGTTTTTCGACATTGATACAGATCAACCAAGAACAAATCCTGGCACAAACCTATTAATGGACTTCGAGTTCACGGAAGAAGATGTAATTAAGGCCTTATCACAGATGCGAGACAATTCAGCGCCTGGGCCAGACACATGGAGTGCCACATTTCTGAAAAAATGCAAAGAGAGTATTGCAAAACTGCTACACTTACTATGGAGGAAATCACTTGACACAAGACAAATTCCACTCCCCTTAAAGAACGCGAACATTGCCCCCCTATTTAAAGGTGGTAACAGAGCAATGCCCAAAAATTATCGGCCAGTGGCTCTCACCTCATACCTTATGAAGTGTTTTGAACGCATAATTAGAGGCAAAACTACCTACTACCTACAAGAAAAAGACACAACCCAAATCAACATGGGACAGTATTAGCTACCTTGCTGTTCATAATAATGAGTGCAGATATTCATGCAGATATTAAGGACAGTATTGTATCATGCTTCGCAGATGACACAAAGATATGTAAGGAAATATTGAACAAAGATGACAAGAAAATTACAAAACGACCTTGAAACATTATTCTAGTGGGCAGAAGACAACAATATGAAGTTCAACGAAGAAAAATTCCAACTTCTAAGATATGGTAATAACAAGGAGCTACAGAAAAAAAAGGTACAAAACTCCGCAAGCCAAACAGATAACACCAAATCCACAAGTCAGGGATCTTGGAGTAATAATGTCGTCGGATGCAGAATTCAGAGAGCACTATAACATAAAAATCACAACGACTAGAAAAATAATGGGAATCATCTGGAGGAGCTTCCGCAGCAGAAAAGCAAACATCATGCTCAAATTATGGAAGAGTCTAGTCCTACCAATAATTGAGTATTGCTCAGTACTCACAGCCCCACACAGAAAAAGAGACATTGCGAACATTGAAGCTATAGAAAGGACTTTTACGTCTACTGTAAGATAGAAGAAACGGAAGGTGAAGATTACTGGTCTCGACTACAATCCCTGGAACTCTTCTCTCTTGAAAGAAGGTGTGAGCAGTACACAATAATATACATATGGAAAATACTTGAGGGCTCTGTCCCTAACCTCAGAAATGAAATAGAAACAAACTGGAATGAGAGAAAAGGCAGATTTTGTATGGTCCCAGCTGCGGTGGAACAAGGGGCCATGAAAACGAGGATGGAAAATACCCTCAGAATACGGGCCCAAAGCTTTTCAATGTCCTTCTAAATGAAGTGAGGAATCTCCAGCACACCGAGCTGAATAACTTGAAGAACCAACTGGACAGATTCTTGTGCGAAGTCCCTGACCAGCCATGCGTGGCTGGCTACGAGGGTAGGAGGAGATCAGAGAGCAATTCTCTCCTTCATCAAGTCTCGCAAATGAGGCGGGATGCTGCAGAGGGGTCACCGCAGGTCGATCCTGAACCGTCGTTCAAACTCAACAAGAAATATCGATATAAATAAATAAATATATATAGGCCGTTTTTCCCGTTTGGCCTTTGGTATATACCAAACCAAAGGTATATACCAAAGGCCAAACGGGAAAAACGTTATATATTAGGGTAAAACAGCATAAATATGCGTGTAGAACAGCAAATAATTCTAATGCATTGTTTAACCATATGTATAGATGTAATCATAGTATCAAGTGGGATAGTTCTAAAGCGCTCGTTAAAAACACAGATATAATTGAAAGGAATATTCTAGAATGTGCATTCATCCATTTTAAAAATAATTTCAATAACATTACGGGAATGTATAAAATTGACAATATCCTGTTAAAATACCTTTTGCTTTTAATCAACTCTTGTTAATTATGTGTTAATCTTTTTATTTCTCTGTCCTGTTGTACATATGTATATATTTTCGTCATCTCGCTTTCTCCCTTCATTCCCTGATGAGGTGTACTTCTGAATACACGAAAGCCTTGGAATCATTTTTCTTTTTCCTTGTGGATTTGCGTCATTCATTCATTTCACGTGTTCAATTGTGAAATTCATCCCATATATATATTATATATATATATATATATATATATCTGTGTGTCGGAGTTAAAAAACGCCAAGTCTACATTTTTTCAAAAAGTAAAATTGGCGCCAAAACGTATCAGAAGGCCCTGCCGCAGCTTCGGAGAGGTCACTCTGTGACTTGGCCGTGACAGGAAGGTTGTTATTCTCTGTATAAAAAAGTGTTTAGGTGAAAATCGAGTTTGTTAATTTGTTTCCTTGATTAAAAGCTCCATCTTTCATTTTGGTCTTAAAAAAGCTTCAACTCTTGGTCCTCTTGGTGCAGATATATATATATATATATATATATATATAACCGAGAGGACAAAGGAAAAAGATAGGGGCCGACATATTAACCCTTTACTGCCCAAATGGACAAATTTGTAACCTGTCAAATACACACAGTCATGACTTAACCCTACAAAAAATTTGGGCAGTAAAGGGTTAAACGAATTACACGCATTATACTCTGTACAATCATAACCGGAAAAAAATTTACGTTGCATTAAGAGGTATTAACCATAAATGTTTACAGTATCTTATAAGTTATAACACAATTAGATAGTTTCCAAAATAAATACCCTAATACACTATATTTATGTTGTTTATAAAATCAATGTTTGCTTACGCTTCATCCATATTTAAACGCCAAAAAAAGTAAAAACAAAAATATCAAAGAAATTAACTTTAAAAATAAAACATAACAAAAGTTACGTGAATTAAATTTTCCGGGAATTATAAATTACAAAACCATTACGAATTTATATCCAGAAAACGGCTAATATTAAAAAAATTCTCGATTAGTCTTGGCTCTGCGTTCGAAAATTCCAAATACGGTTGGAAATATGCAATCATAAACGCCTAATAAAAAGCCTTACCAATAACACAACCATTGATGGTGAACTGAGATGTGTTTGCAGTATGAAGAGGATGAAGAGCCCCCTAAACCCAAATTACGGACACATATTTAAAGGGAAATCGGATCACCTGAAGATCAGGGCCCCCCATGTATTCTTGTTTTTTGCTTTACAGTACCAAATATAATAATAAATTTAATTGAATGCCCGGTTAGGTCAATTGTACGCCCTTGACAATTGGTTAGTTTAAGTCGTGATATTTTCGTTAGTTTTAACGAAGATATCATTTGGTAATTGAGGCTGGGGGCCCTGATCTTCAGGTGATCTGGAAATAGCTAAAAATGAATCACTTAGAAAAGGTTTAAAATAGGGATTTAAGTTTAGAGTAGCTAAATATAATATTTTGGCAACGAAAAAAAAAAAAGCGTAGATGAATACCAACCTTATAAAAATGCGACCAAAACAAAAATAAACAGAAAATGGAACGCCTTAAGGAACATAGCGAGTAATTACGACATTAATATTTCAAATAATTATAAAACTTTTAAAAAAGGAAATCATAAAGTTGCAAAATACGTTTGTTGTTTGTCCGATCGACAAAGCAGTTAACAATTACATATTTGCCAACCCTACCGATTTGAAGGCGATCAACACGAACAACATGCAAATAATATTAAACCTTTTATATTCAGAATGCACTAGAGTGCATCATATAAAGCTAGATTTTCAAAAATTTTCTGGGGGGAGCCATCCTCCCGGACCCTCTGGCATTGGTTACAAATCTTGTCGCTTTTGCTTTTCAAAAAGTTGCCAAGTATGCAATTATGCCATTATATGTAAAAAAAACTATATGCTGAAATAATCAGAAATAAATTGGGTTGTGATAAAGATACTAAGAGATACAAAGGCAATGAAATTTATAAAATATGCAACGAAAACGGAGTAATATAATTAATACACAATAACGACCTAAAAGCAAAATCTGATATACAATTAACGGAAGAGAATTAGTGTATACCAGCCATATATGCAATCCCAAAACTACATGAAACATATGGGAATAACAGGCAAAGTGGGAAAATGGATGTACAACTTCCTCAGAGAACATCTACAGGTTGTCAAAATTCAAGGTGTATCATCATCAGAATCAGAAGTACGCAGCTCAGTACCACAAGGTACAGTACTGGCCCCACTCCTGTTCATTATCATGCTAACAGACATAGACAGTGGAGTAAACTGCAACAGTATAGTAACATCCTTTGCGGACGATACAAAGATCAGAAGAAAAATCAGCGATGTAAATGAAGTGGAGGCCTTGCAGAGGGACACGAACAAAATATACAAATGGTCAGAAGACAACAATATGACACTTAACACCGAGAAATTTCAGCTCTTGAGATATGGTAGAAATGAAGAACTTAAACAGATTGCATATTATGTTCCAGATAGACAGGAAATTCAGAGAAGCACGAAAGTGGTCGACTTGAGGGTAATAATGACCGAGGATGCCAAATTCGAGACGCAAAATCAGATAGCCATAAACAAAACAAAAAGAGTCAGGGGACAGGTACCAAGAACGTTCAAAAGGAGGGACAAGACAGTAATGATTCCCCTGCTGAGAACACTGATCATACCAAAACTTGAATACTGCTCAATTTTGACGTCTCCATATAAAAAGGAAGAAATTAATAAACTAGAAGAAACGAAGAGACATTTCACAGCCAAGCATGATGGCTGCAAAGAACTCAACTACTGGGAAAGACTACGTAAACTAAATCTGTACTCCCTGAAAAGAATAGAGAGGTACACCATAATCTACATATGGAAAATGATCGAAAAACTGGTGCCAAACCTAAAACTAAACCCAATTACCATTCAAACAACGCTGGAAAATAGAAAAGGCAGAATGTGTAGTGTTCCCAAATTAAAGGCCCGACAAGGGACCTTTTCAACACTGAAGGAAAATAGCTTGGTTGTCAGGGGGCCAAGACTTTTTAACCAGTTTCGAAAAGACTCAGAAACGTTACAGGGGTCAAAGTTGAAGTCTTCAAGAGAAGACTAGATGCCTGGCTCAGGACGGTACCAGATAAGCCGGGTGTACCTGGCTATGTGCGGTGGAGAGCGCAAGAAAGCAACTCGCTCCTCCACCAAGCCAGGCCTAGAGACGGGGCTACCAACTTGACCTACGTGTGGAGAGAGACCAACATACGGAACATCAACGAGGTTAACGAGATTACATAAAGATCCTATCAAATTTCGTTTCTAAGTTCAAAACAGTCCACTATAAAACCGGTCTCACAAGACGTAACATCAAGATTAGAATTATTTAGAAAAATGTTTCATAAAATACTGTCAAGAAATAGGAAACAGAACTGGGATTAATTGTTACTCGTCTATCAACAATTGTATCCAATATCTAAATAGAATAGAAAAACAAAGAAAGAGACCGCATTTATGCTTTTGATTTCTCAATTCTATACACAAATCTACCACTCGAAGAAGTGTTCAATACATTAAAAGACCTTATAAAAAAAGTTAGTAAAAATTGGCAATATTAATACCTAGGACAGACAACCCCCGAATCGTCGCACTCCGAATCGTTGCCTCTTCGCTTCTTCGCATTAACCTCCTCTTTATATAACACCCGAATCATCGTACATCACCTCCGCATCATCGCATCGTTGCACTCACATTTTTCCTCCGCTTGAGATTTTGGATGCTTATCGTACGTCTGGAGTATGATAATGTTAATTTTAATGTTACGTTTTAGTGTTAAATTTTGATGTTAAGCATTTGATCACGATCTCCGTTCTTGATCATGGAATTCAGTGATTAAATCCAGCTGGAAGAAACCATGTGTTTAGAGTAACGTAACTTCATAAGGCATTAGTGTGACAATTCGCGAGTTGTATGTTATCAAAAAGACGGGGGGAAAAGGCATACTGGAGTGATATACATAAACACAAATATTATAACAACACGTATAGTATAGATAGATTTATAGGAGACATAGAATATCTTTTGAACAATACCTACATTACAATAAATCATATTAACTTCAAACTAGAGAAAGGAATTACAATGGGGACAAACATCAGTTCGTATGTAACATATTTGTATCTATTACAGAAGGAGTTTCTGTTTATGGAGAGGCAGTTGAGGCGTCGCAGCGATAGCCGAATATTTAACAGCAATGGACGATATATAGACGATATCTGTACGACAAATACACCTAACTTTAAAGAATTTGCAAGAAAAATCTCCCCACCACAATTAAATAACAACAGAGACAAAGGAAATTTTCTAAACTTGAGTATACGAATTACAAATGAAAAATTCGTTACATTCACTGTTCATAATACAACGGACAATATCCAATTGAACGTAATAACATTCCCTTTTAATGATAGCTTAATTACAAATAATTCACTGGCCAACAAAATGAAACCTTTTTTTCTCATCACAAACATGATCACACTTTTCTTAATGCATTTTTCGCGCTGATTCCGAATCTGGTTTTATTTTGTTTCTAGCACGTAGAGTTATATAGATACACTGGTTTTGATATTTTTAAGTTTTTGATATTGCTATAAGAAAATTTATGGATGTATAGATCACACTTAGGAATGCTAAACAACAAATACATCATATACCTTATTCAATGTACTTATAAATAAAGAATATATACATTATTTTATTAAAAGCGCTCTGAGTGTGATTTCCTTTTGTAAATTTGGCCTGGATTGTCACGATACAGCATCCAACAATGGTCCGCTATCATGCTTTCATTCCAATATCCTTGGTAGCGGCTTCTCCATCATCTGAATATCTTGATGGAAGCGCTCTCCTTGCTCGTCACTCACTGCACCAAGGTTTTCAGGAAAGAAATCTAAGTGGGAATGCAGGAAGTGAATATTTAACGACATTCGACACTCCATTTCTTTGAAGGCATCAAGGAGGTTCTTGACTCCATCCTTATACGCAGGTGACTTGTTGCTTCCAAGAAAGTTTTCACATATCCATTTGTGAATCCTGACTGCATACCCATAAGCATTCCTATAACTTTTAGATCTCCACAAACATTCCATTGATGACTGTCGTATTTGATTGCCTTAAGTAGTATATCCATATTGTCATATGTCTCTTTTAGATGGACGGAATGGGCAATGGGGATGGATGGCATTATATTACCATTATGCAAAAGAACTGCTTTCAGGCTTCTCTGCGACGAATCAATAAAGAGGCGCCACTCAGATGCCACATACGTCTGAGATATGGCTGTAAATAGTCCATTGATGTCATGGCAATAACAGAGAGGACCGTCTACTGAAAAGAATGCTGTTAATTCAAAATTTCGCTTTCGGTAGTAACTAATACGAACATTGTTCTCAAGTAAATTGTTCTCCTTTAGTCTTGAGGCGAGAAGCTCTGATTTCTCTTTAGACAGCGATAAGTCTCTAACAAGATCATTCAACTGTCCTTGGGTTAACTTTTTAGGCTCTAAATGTCTACCTTCAAAAGTGTACTCTGGTTCTGTAGATGGTCCGGAAACGCCAGTTGCACCTTCATCACTTTCCATGTCATCTATGATAGAATCTAGCCTATCACTTGGGGGAATTGGAATGGGCAATGTTTCATCATGTTTTACTGGTCTACGTGCTGAATCCAAGTTTGGATATAGAATCTGGTGTTTGTTCTTGGCAGAAAACCCCATTAAGTTCACACTACAAAAATAACAGTCTTCATGATGATCTCTCGGCTCCCTCCATATCATGGGTATGGCAAATGGCATTGAAGCTTTCTTTTTGTTAAGCCAATCACGTAATCCATTTGAACAGCCAGAACAGATTTGATGTGGCGCCCATGGTTTATCTTGGTCACCTAGATGGCAACCAAAGTATAGCTTGTATATTTTCTTAATGTCGGTTGTAATACTTCGTCGCTGTGTTTTAGTTGTCAACTGGCCGCATACGAAACAGAACTTGTCGGGGTCATTCTTACATTGTCGAGGCATGTTGAATGACCTGAGCAAACTATAAATTAAAAAAAAAATGTACACCAACTTGACACAAGTTCTTGGACTGGACTGATCTTTTGACACACAAAGCACGGCGTTGTTGCTTGAATCACAATGCTGCTAGACGTAAAAGCTCACACCTGAAATACATAAGATGTATAATTAAGATAATTGAAATAAATAAGACGAATAAACTAAAAAAACACAATAAAATAAACACAATCAAATGTTGAAATATTAGTATTTTGCCTATTTAAAATGGTTAAATCTGTGTAGTTATATATATGCCTTCATCTTGAAAACTATACGTGCTAGAAAAAATCTGAATGCAGTTTTGGAATCAGCGTGAAAAATGCTATCCAGCCAACACAAATTTTACTCTGATGAAAAATCTTTGTTGACCAGTGTAATTTAACGTACCGAGGTTTTACTCACAAGTAGTCAGATATGCGAGGATATGCTGTAAATATAAGGATTCTATACAATAGAGGATTCCATAAAAACATAATGATTCACAAATTAAAAATTCATTAATAATTGGGATATACAAGTCATGCGTACATTGTACGAATGTATGTTTTATATATATATATATATTTATATATATATATATGTAAAGAACGACGCTTGTGTAGAAGAACGTTCCGCACAAGATGAGGGAGAACGAACAAATGAAAAATGAGGTGTATATATATGTGTGTGTGTGTGTGTGTGTGTGTGTGTGTGTGTGTATGTATGTGTGCGTATATATATAAAGAAATATATACACAAAATAAATATGAGAACCATACAGGAAAATGAACACAAATAAAAATAAATAAAAATAAACTGATATTTTACACAATACAACAAATGTTTAGGACATAGAAATCCTTAGTCGCTATACTACAAAAGAAAATAATTTCACACACTAAACATAATTTAGAAATAGGAAATCTGAGAACAATTAAAAAATAGATAGGCAAACAATGATATTAAGACTACATCCTTCATAAAATACAATTTCCGACACAAAAAAGTTACATAACGAGACCCGAAAGTGCGAACGAACGAACGTGAAGGGAAACACGAGTGTATAAAATCACGAAGTATAATTGGTTGATAAATAATAAAACGATAAAGTTTAGGAAATAGACAAACGGTAAAATTAAAGCAGTCGGTTAGGAAATGAAAATCAGTTAAAATCATATTTGAGTGAGATCAGCAACGGTATTTTGTCTAGAATTAATAATAGAAATAATAATAACTACAATACTACTACTGTTATTACTACTACTACTACTATTTCTACTACTAATGATACTAATAATAATAATAATAATGTTTATGATTAGTAAAGGTAATAACACGAATATATATATATATATATATATATATATATATATATATTCCAAACTAAATACAGGTCTGCATATGGAAGGTTTTTGCGATTGCGGATAGTTGTAGTTTTTGGTCCAGTTTGTGTAGAGCAAGCCTGAGCTAGTACGAGTGTGAGTGTAAGTGATACAGGTAAATTTGTCCTGACTTAGGGAGGAAACAAAATTACGGTACATCTCATCTTGGTCCTGAAGCATCATGCACCAAGACCGATAATAACCGTGGGGGGGGGGGGGGGCCTGCAATACAAACTAACGAAAATGGCAATAAATTGAATACGGATATGGATGTTCTTTGAACTAGAGTCCAGGGGTGGCCAACCTATGGCGCATGCGCCAAAAGTGGCGCATTGGATGATTAGAAGTGGTGCATTGAATTCTTTGCTGCTCTCAGTAACTAATTTAACTCCAAACATTAAAAGCTTGGTGAAATCAAAACAGACTCAAAAGTCTCATTAAGGTAAGTAATGTTTACATTGTTTTTATATTAAATCATTATATCATGTAAAACTGCTAAATATATCTATATTAACATATTTTATACAAGAATTGAATGGGGGTACAAGACTTGTATGGCGCATCTGAACTCATGCGTGAAAAAATTGGCGAATGATATGTAAAAGGTTGGCCACCCCTGAACTAGACTAACACAGAACAGTGTTGCTTTCAGTGGTGATGACCCACGTACGAAAGCTTCGTCAGTACTTTGATATACACACACACATATATATATATATATATATATACACAAAGAGAGAGAGAGAGAGAGAGATAAGACGTTCTTATTGTAAATACGTAGCATAGAGCTAAACATTTGAAAGAAGAGAAATTTAAGGCCTAATTTAAATTTGACCTTATTTATAATTTGTTTATTTCTATAATAATAATAATAATAATAATAATAACCTTTACATTATTTATAAAATTAATTTAATTATTATACAAATAAATGTATTTTTACACTAGACGTTTTCTTTAAGGATAAACTATTTCAAATTATCTTATCGTAAAGGAAATTACATTTTTAAACTGTTTTTTTTTATTCTGAAAATTAATTCCGAGTCAAGAGTTTGCCATAAACAAACAATGAATTAAAAAAAATACAGGGTGAGCGAAAAGTCCGTGTACACCCGCAAGAAGTGTAGTGAACCTGTACCTGCACTGTGTTGGAAATGGAAGATGCACAGGGACTTTTCGCTCACCCGGTATATGTACATTTTTGTTTAAATGAATTTCAAAGTTTTTTAAATTTTTATGAACAGGAGAAATAACGTTTTATTTGTTTTTATCATATTTTAACTCCCGTGTAAATAACGATTTGGTTAAATTACGGAGGGGACCTTCAAGCTCGAAAGGGATCTCGAATTACGACTCTCGTATCTCTCAGTTCTGCAATCGAAGTCTGAGGCGCGATTCGAACTTGCAAATTTTAGATTTACAATCTGGAACCATCCATAACCAACAGAGGCTGACCTGGCGGGCAGAGAGTATGTATACATTGAAACCCTATGTACTAGGCAATGATGCTGCGAGCTGCTCGTACCGTGGGTGACGTGGTGGTTTGTATGTAAAAAAAAAAACAAGCTTTTACTTTCTACTTATAAATACAATTTAATCTTACAATAAATACAAATCTTACAATAAATATAGTAGTATAGCCGCAAAAGGGGAGAGTGCAAGAATGTTGCAAGTTATTATGTAATGTTGCAAATGGGGGGGTGTTGCAAAAGGGGGTGGGGGTGTTGCAAAAAAAAGAAAAAAAGAAAAAAAGAAAAAAAAGAGTACTGGCCTTTGTTGCCGGTTGCAAGGGGCATGCAACTTGGGGGCGGAGTTCTCCCCCAAGCTATTCCCCCCAAACGGCCAGAGAGAAAGGAGGAGAGGTGTTCACCTGGCAGGAGCCAAGTGCATATTAAGACTTCAGCCGAGTAGGCGTTGTTTTATAGGCTCCTAATCAGCCAGTTGGCTGAGCCAAGGGGAGGGGTACACCTGAAGGAGAGAGAGACAGACACCTGAAGGAGAGAGAGAGAGACACCTGAAGGAGAGAGAGAGACACCTGAAGGAGAGAGAGAGAGAGTAGTGGCCTTTGATTGCAAGGCATGCAACTTGGAGGCGGAGTTCTCCCCCAAGTTATTTTCGTTTACCTAACCTAAGAGGCCTCTAAGGGGTTTCCCAAAGGGCCAGAAAGAGAAGGACCAGAGGTCCTTGCTCGGCTGGGAGCCGAGCTGGAATGACTCCGTCAGTCGTCTCTCGGCCTTTTAAAACCTCTATTCTGGCTGAGTTGCCAGATAGCGCCATGTATTCAGTTGCTGAGTTGTCAGATCACGCCATGTATTCAGTTGCTGAGTTGCCAGATCGCAGCATGTATTCCAGATAGCGACATGTATTCCCGATAGCAATATTATTAAATTGTACTTGTATATATAATAAACTAATGAACCACTCGTGTACACAAACCATATAAAATACCACAATACTGTATATGATTGTAGATGAGTCCTCACGAATAACGAAACGAAATTAACATTTACGATACAATTCGAAACACATGCACTTCATTCCCCTAAATCCCCCATCCATCTGTACTTGTATATATAATAAACTAATGAATCACTCGTGTGCACAAACAATATAAAATACCACATATATATTTATATAGTTAATCAATTTGAAGATTCAACTTTATAAAATAACACAATATGTTTATATAGTTAATCAATTGGAAGATTCAATTAAAATTGAAATTAGTCAAAACACAATCCGCTATAACGGGATCGGTTTCGAAGAACACCTGATGGTTGAGAGACCTTCCCCCAATCCCTGATAAGTATCCCTTCACTCCAAACGAGATGAAAATTTATGAAACACACGGGCCTCATTCCCTGCGAAAAAAAATGAAAAAACGAAAATTTACGAAACAATTCATTTAAAAGTTGAAATTAGCCAAAACACATTCTCATTGCGCTTACGAAAAAACATATATTAACAATATATGATGGTAGATGAATCCAATTAAATTCTGTTTATTAAATAAATAATTTTACACACTTAATTTTCATTATAATATTCGAATATCAGTGGGGAAAAACGAACGGAAATGAAAATTTATGAAACAATTCAAAACAGACGATCATCATTCCCCAAACCCGTATATATATATATATATATATATATATATTATATATATATATATATATATATAATAAACGAATAAACAACTCGTGCACACACACACACACACACACGCACATGAGGAAAAGGCGACTCTGTGGCATTTCGAATCGTGTCCCTAGAGACCTTTTCGGCTGAGGGTTAATCCTTTCGTCCAAGATATTCAAGCAAAAAGCACCGTTTACTT
Source organism: Bathynomus jamesi (assembly GCA_023014485.1). Lineage (NCBI taxonomy): Eukaryota > Metazoa > Arthropoda > Malacostraca > Isopoda > Cirolanidae > Bathynomus > Bathynomus jamesi. The sequence continues at coordinate 283,748 of JAJOZX010005247.1, read as the reverse complement.
CAAATATTAATATTATCATTATTATTACTTCTACAATGAAAATATTTACGCGTAATTTGTATGGTATCATATTCAAACTTAGAAATGTAGGCCATAAACATGTTTTATTGGCTCATCAAGGGTGTATAGTTGACCTGACCAGGTATTCAATTAACCTAGCCGTACATTCAATTAACCTAACAGGCTGATATTGGTTATTTCACCTAAATATCTTCTGATCTTTTCGTGTTAGGCACTCACTGTCACATTTTGGACAAGTTAAGGATGAGAGAATAACGCCGTAATTGATAAAAACATCCAATCCTTTGTCTTCATCTAGGACACATGACTACTCAGGTCAAAATCACACGAGTGGCACGTCATAATTCTATCACAAACACCACTAAACTGAATCCAATTTGAAAAAATAGCCAGAACAAATCCCAATCAGCTAATTAAATCGCAGAGTAGTGAAAATAGCCCAACCAGGAAAAATATTTTATGAAAAAAGTACATTATAGCCAAAACAGGAAATATATTTTATTAAAAAAAAGTACATTTCAACAAATTTGCACAACATAAGATATATATTTTCTTAGTCAGTTTTCAATGGCAATTCAATATATTGTACTGATTTAACCGCGCGTGAGAGGGTGAAAAGATGAATATTAATCAAATTTAATGTTGTATCAAGATCATATTTTGTAGGTTCGCTTATTTTTCTATTCAGTGCTGTACTGTACATTGAAGGGATTTTATTTTAAATATTTGTTTAGTTATATGCACAAAGTCAAGTTAAATGCTTATTTTATTTAGTTTCTGGTTAAACTATTGATTTCTTTCTTTTTTCTAATTGTCAGCAATTTAAATTATATAAGAAATACTAAAAGTTTTCAGTTTCATAAATTTATTTATATATATATATATATTTGGATTAACTGAATTGTTAAGTCTATTATCATAATAGAAGTTAAAAAAAATTCATTGGAGTAACAATTGACACCAATTTACCATGTAAGAGTCACATAATTATCTCTGAAGAGATTTCCAGGAGGGGTTACAATAACGTTTAAACTTAAACATGTAGTTCTTAACCCTTTTTGTCACAAATATTTTCTCTTTAAACCAAAAGGTGTAATATTTATTATTCAAAACCAAGTGTTTTAGTAATGAGTAACTTATATTACTTTCATGAAATGAGGAATCATTGCGCAAAACTTCTGAAATAAATGTTAGTTTTAAACATGCACAGTACAGTTTCAGGAAAAAAGTTTGCCAGATAACCCCATTCTGTCACTAAGACATCAACCTGTGACGCAGGTTGAATTAAAAATTTACAATGTTTTTAGTTAGGATAGGCCTTGAATGTAAAGAATAAGGAACCACCAAGGAAATGAAGATTTCTCTATTTCATCATTTATCAATAAAAACCCATTACAAACCTGTTTTAAAACTGCAAATGTAACTTTAACTCTTGATTGAACATTTGAAACCCTTAAGGTTGTTGTTGTGGGCAAAGTAGAGCAAGAAAAATAAAAATAGCTGGTTAAACAAACTTTGCTACAACTTCAAAATAAATACATGATAGCTGATAAAACCCTTATACTATATACATACCTTAAAATTGTATTTGTGACATCTAAAGTAATTAATTTTTGGTCCAAGAAAATGTGGCTTACCAATATAAACCTGGTACATATGTGGCCTGTTTCTATGAAGGTGACTGGTTTGTTGGAAACATAGTTTAAGTGTGTGATACTGAGAAGGATCTATTAGTAAATTTCATGAAAAAGAATCCTTTTAAATGGCCTGAACAAGAGGATGTTTGCTGGATTCCATTCCAACATGTTTTGTGTCAATTGAACCACCTACAGTTGCTGAGAAAATGGGGAGACAGTACAAGTTATCAAATGATTGTTTATCTAAAATTGAGGAGTATTTAAAAAAGCCTAAGTAACTACAGACCTGTATCAAGCTGAATAATAAATTGTCAATTTATGGCTGTGAGGCCATGGAGTGTTGAAGACAATCAGACTTAAAGCCTGAGTACAATAATAAATTCCTGAGTCAGTGTCTAAACATAAGAGTTATTAGCTGTATATAAGTTTACATACGAATTTACATAAAACAACACATATTAAAAAAGAATATGAACTTATAGCCAATAATTCACATGCTTAAAAACTCAGGAATTCATTATTGTATATAGCTAAGTACTGTACACTTGTATTAAGGGAAGTAATACGCTACTTAAATTTAAGGTTTTGTACTGCAAATGTAGTAATAATCTAGGTATATGTCTTTTTTTATGAGTAAAACTTATTTAGATAATTTAACATTTGTGAATTAACTTACCAAGTAATAAAATGGAAGTAAAATTACAATTCAATGTTGTAAAAAGAAATAGGCCCTTAGTAGGCTGTGGCTAATTCATTTGATGACAGTAGTTAGGGATACTGGAAAAGATTAAAGGAACTAGGCATGTTTAGTTTTGAGAGACATGAAGAGAGATATGATACAGATGTTTAAAATGTTTTCAGGTTTGGACACTTTAGATGTACATAACTTTTTCTCACTAGATACTGATGGGATAACTTGTGGGCATAATAAGAAAATTAGAAAACAGACTTGTTGACTTGATCTACAAAAATACTTCTTTACTCATAGAGTAGTAGATTTTTGGAATGACTTGCCATATGATGTGGTAAACAGTAGCTCATTAGTTAATTTTAAGAAAAATTTAGACACTTCCATGAATGAAAGAGATAGTTTGCTGAATGTGAATAGTGTATACCGTATTCTTAGCTAAGTTATTACGTTACATTACATTTGGAAACATGAAGGCACTTGGGCCTATTGAGGTAATCCAAGTCATCAGCTACATTTTAATAATAATAAAATTTTGTAAAATGTCAATCTCAAACTAGCTAATTAATATACAACTATTTACTTCCACCAAAAGAGCCTACAAAACTGAAACTAAGGATATACACGATATACAATCTACAAACTATCTCTTTCACTCATGAAAGTGTCTAAATTTTTCTTGAAATTAACTAAAGAGCTACTGTGTACCACATTTACCATATTTTATCAAACTAAGACTTTTGCACATGAATGGTTTCCACACACTTTTTTCATAAATTTACCAACTAATTTGGAAACTGTGTGATCAATTATCTTGTCAGATTTTTGAGTGAAATGACCATCTCAATTTTCCTGGAACTTGGGAGTCTTTAAACATCAAATGATGTGTTCTTTATAACTAAGGACCAAATATATAGTATTGATGAAAAAAAATATTTTCAGAATTAAAGCTCAGGAAAAAGGTTGGTGAGCTACAAGATTGTAGTCATGGCATTTTATTCATTTGTTCCTAGCAATCTGGAAAATGTGTCCCAGTGACAGTCACCATAAAAAATGAGGTCTGGACTGAGCTGTATTATGAACTGTCTGGAATCTGGAAATTTGACAAAATTCTCGTGCATAGTATGTCAGGTCTACAGCCTACTGTTTGAGGAATGTTCACTGCTGTTTAACTACAAATAACAAATAGCTAAATAAGAGCAGATATATGTCTATTGTTAGCGATATTATTATTATTATTATTATTACGTATATTTGTGCATGTAAATGCGTCAGTTAGGAATTCATTTTCTCCTTTGTGTTTCTTGTTTTCTATATCTTTTTAAGATTTATAAATTCTAAAACCAAATACGTTTGGACTAGGCTTTTATCTGGAAAGGGATCATATGATTGTTCTGAAACATTATAACATATAAGATTAATAATTGAACGACAGAGGTACTAAGAACTGTATTAAACTTTATATTTAGGATAAAGACGATGACGTAGCGCAGAAAAGTTATTATATTTGGCAGCATCCGCTGTTTCGGGGGACTATCGCATTTCAATGCCTGATAAAAATGTATAAATGACAAAAATATATAAACGTGGATAGCTAGATCTAAAGTATAAAATTAAAACTGTTCAATAATAAAAATTAAAATTACAAAGCTGAAACACATAATCCAAAATCAAATCGAAAGTAAAAAAAAAAAATATAAATAGACATTTAATAGTGACGCGTATAACGTTCATAACATATTTAAAATTACAATAAGCAAGTTGTAGAATACATAATTATGCAAGTTGTGCCAAAATCCCATTTTCTTTTATAAATAGTCTTAGAACAATTAACATTTTTAATAATATATATGCACAAAGAGAGAAATGGCTTTGAGAGTCTTTTTCTCGGAACTGGAAATTGCCAAGGCGACTTCATTAACATTAAATTTATCAAGATATACATTTATTTTATTAGTAAATAGCCTTGTGTCCGTAACTGCGGGGTTGTTTCGGTGAATAATGGCTAAGGTGTCTTTAGGCATGAAGTTATTCTTGAACACCGTAAAACATAATGATGCGATGTTGCGACTTGCAGTGGATCGCATTTGAAACGGGTTATGTACATCCTTCTAAAGGCCTGGACACATACTCTAAGCACGCGCACATCATTCACGCAATAACGCTCACATTCATCAGCTATATTATAAGGGTTACTTTCATTAAAACTGTCGTAGTATCGATCAAAGTCTTCACGTTCATCCATACAGTCAAAATAATGTTTGGGGGTGGTGGGCCTACGTAGTTTAAAGTCTCGCTGATGAGGAAAGTGTAAGGGAAGTATCCTTTGGATTCCAGCGTTGCTTAACATCGTTGCTCGGCTGAGTTATGATAAAAAAATTAATTATTATATTAAAAATATAGGTTATCATTGAGAAATAAATTAGGAGTTGATAAAGCTTCTAGCCTTGTATAAATGTTAACTTAGTTCTGAAATTCATATTCTTTTCATAAAATTGCTTTAATTCACTTTAAGATGAAAAGCGCGTAATATTTTTCTGTTCCACGGAGATGAAAAAATGCATTGGTTTCCGGGAAGTGTTTGTGTGTGTGTGTGTGTGCACGAGTTTTATTCGTTTATTATATATATATATATATTATATATATATATATAATATATAGCCGGGTTTGGGAATGAGGCTCGTATGTTTTTCATTTAATTAATACACGTTTTGTTATTTTCCTGATTTTCATGATATATACAGAGTGTGTGTGTGTGTGTGTGTGTGCGTGTAGATTTGTGAATATGATAATTTTCAGTCTAACGATTTATTTATTGGGTAACTTTGTTAATTCTGTTATATTACTAATAACTCATTGGAAAACTGAGTAAATGGAAATATTATTTGGATTCCTTTATTTGAACAAAACTCTCGCTCTCTTTCTATATATATATATATATATATATAGTTATTAGTAAATTCAGGTATGCCTACCTTATTTCTTTCGCGGATTGTTATTTAATATAATTGTGTGTATTTCTTTCAATAACAGAAAAGTTAGCTAAGAATATGATACCATACAAATTACGCGTAAATATTTTCATTGTAGAAGTAATAATAATGATAATATTAATATTTGAAGTAAACGGTGCTTTTTGCTTGAATATCTTGGACGAAAGGATTAACCCTCAGCCGAAAAGGTCTCTAGGGACACGATTCGAAATGCCACAGAGTCGCCTTTTCCTCATGTGCGTGTGTGTGTGTGTGTGTGTGCACGAGTTGTTTATTCGTTTATTATATATATATATATATATATATATATATTATATATACGGGTTTGGGAATGATGATCGTCTGTTTTGAATTGTTTCATAAATTTCATTTCCGTTCGTTTTTCCCCACTGATATTCGAATATTATAATGAAAATTAAGTGTGTAAAATTATTTATTTAATAAACAGAATTTAATGGATTCATCTACCATCTATATTGTTAATATATGTTTTTTCGTAAGCGCAATGAGAATGTGTTTGGCTAATTTCAACTTTTAAATGAATTGTTTCGTAAATTTTCGTTTTTTCATTTTTTTTCGCAGGGAATGAGGCCCGTGTGTTTCATAAATTTTCATCTCGTTTGGAGTGAAGGGATACTTATCAGGGATTGGGGGGAAGGTCTCTCAACCATCAGGTGTTCTTCGAAACCGATCCCGTTATAGCGGATTGTGTTTTGACTAATTTCAATTTTAATTGAATCTTCCAATTGATTAACTATATAAACATATTGTGTTATTTTATAAAGTTGAATCTTCAAATTGATTAACTATATAAATATATATTGTGGTATTTTTATATTGTTTGTGCACACGAGTGATTCATTAGTTTATTATATATAAAGTACAGATGTGGGGGGATTTAGGGGAATGAAGTGCATGTGTTTCGAATTGTATCGTAAATGTTAATTTCGTTTCGTTATTCGTGAGGACTCATCTACAATCATATACAGTATTGTGGTATTTTATATGGTTTGTGTACACGAGTGGTTCATTAGTTTATTATATATACAAGTACAATTTAATAAATATTGCTATCGGGAATACATGTCGCTATCTGGAATACATGCTGCGATCTGGCAACTCAGCAACTGAATACATGGCGTGATCTGACAACTCAGCAACTGAATACATGGCGCTATCTGGCAACTCAGCCAGAATAGAGGTTTATAAAAGGCCGAGAGACGACTGACGGAGTCATTCCAGCTCGGCTCCCAGCCGAGCAAGGACCTCTGGTCCTTCTCTTTCTGGCCCTTTGGGAAAACCCCTTAGAGGCCTCTTAGGTTAGGTAAACGAAAATAACTTGGGGAGAACTCCGCCTCCAAGTTGCATGCCTTGCAATCAAAGGCCACTACTCTCTCTCTCTCCTTCAGGTGTCTCTCTCTCTCTCCTTCAGGTGTCTCTCTCTCTCTCCTTCAGGTGTACCCCTCCCCTTGGCTCAGCCAACTGGCTGAGCAGGAGCCTATAAAAACACGCCTACTCGGCTGAAGTCTTAATATGCACTTGGCTCCTGCCAGGTGAACACCTCTCCTCCTTTCTCTCTGGCCCTTTGGGGGGAATAGCTTGGAGGAGAACTCCGCCCCCAAGTTGCATGCCCCTTGCAACCGGCAACAAAGGCCGTACTCTTTTTTTTTATTTTTTTTTATTTTTATTTTTTGCAACACCCACCCCCCTTTGCAACACCCCACCCCCTTTGCAACCCCCCTTTGCAACATTACATAATAACTTGCAACATTCTTGCACTCTCCCTTTGCGGCTATACTACTAATATAAATACAATATAATTTAATAATCCAAAGTGGATATATATATATATATATATATATATATATATATATGATGCAAATTTACAAGGAAAAATAAAAATTATTCTAAGGCCTTTCGTGTATTCAGAAATACACCTCGTCAGGAATGATGAGGTGTACTGCTGAATACACGAAAGGCCTTGGAATAATTTTTATTTTTCCTTTTCATTCATTCATTTCACGTGTTTAATTGTGAAATTCATCCCATATATCTATATATATATATAATCTATATATATATATATATATATATATCAGTATATGGTCTCGAGATCGGTCTCGGTCTCGAGACCGATCTCGAGACCCAATTTGCAGATCTCGATCTCGATCTCGGTCTCTGCTATTTAGATCTCGGTCTCGATCTCGGTCTCGACAGACGCGGTCTCGGTTTTTCTCCCGAGACCTTTCGAGACCTCTCGAGACCGTAATGAAAAATATATGTTATTGGCATACTCATGATGGTGGCTTGGTTGAACAGACACAATTCAGAATGTTTATGAAAGTTTGTAAAAGTAAGGGACTCTAGATATTCACTAATCCCTTGCGGTCCATGGAAGCAAGGGAAGCAATGCTTCCCTATTCAAAGAAAGAAGAAAATGCTGTATTATACTTTAAAGTTTAAACAGTTCAATATGTGTTAATAATTTGTACAAAATCATTTTATTATACTATTTATAGCATTTGATTGGTAATCAGGTGGATACATAGTATATACATTGGTTGCCGTTCGTGCAAGAACCTTTAGAAAGCCGACGCAAAAAAATCTCGAGTTGGACAACAATTGACGAAATGCATCCTTTTTCCCAATGACTTTCGCTTTTTTTTTTACTGTTACAAATTGTTTCTTTCCATTCTAAAAACTCATTTAATGTTTAATAATGTAGTATTTATTGAATACAACAAGTTTCATATATAGTTTTTTACTAAAAAATTCCATGCCATGTTAAGCGAAAAGAATATATATTTATCATTATTTATCCTTCCCTATGTCAAAAAGGAAGCAATTTAGATTTCGCTGTCCAGATCTTATAGTTAATTTTCTTGAAATATCTGGCAACTTTAATCTCAATTGAGAAAAAGCTTCTTAAGGATATGAAAACCGATGCCTTTTACGAAGAAATAATAGATATATTTAATAAAAAAGAAAGAAGAATAGAATTAACCTATAAGTAAAGTAAGTAGATGATTATATGTGTTTTGTTTTTATTATACGAGTATTTTAAAGTTTTATTTTATTTTATATAATCTTTGTTGTTTTTGCTTGAATTGCTTCCCCTTGACGAAAAATCACCGCACGCCACTGATATATATATATATATATAATATATATATAATTTTTTTCCAACTTGCTATTGTGAATAACCCGCCAGGGTATTCGCAATAGAACTGTGAAAGAAGAGAATAGATAAATAGATAGAATAACCTTTATTAATAATAATAAAATAATTTAATTTTTCAATTTACAATAACATGAATAATTGTGAAGCTCGACTTTATTTTATTTAATTTGGCCCTTAACTTTAGGCTTTATTGGGCTCTTATTAAAAATAAGCAGCTAGTTGCTATAAATTAATAATAATAAATAAAAAATAAGGAAATAAGTATTATTAATAGTTAGAACATGTATTACAATATTAAACAATATTAATAGACAATATTAAACAATATTAGTGGACATTAATCCTAGATTTTTGTTAGTATGCCATTATTAATCGGGATTTCAACTTGGTTTTAAACAAATTTACATTCACAATATTTTTTATGTCGGCATGCAAGTCATTCCATAGTTTCAATCCAATGGAAATGGGTAGTTTTTGAGATGAAGACAATCTAAATTGAGGTACAACAAGCTTTGATCTATTTCTGGTCTGATACGAGTGGATTTCTTGATGAGCTATAAAATATCTATTTACCCATTGCAAATTGATGATTTTGTTCTTAGACTTGTAAATAAAAATAAAATGTGCCAGTTTGGTTATATCGTTGAGCTTTAGTAGGTTTAGCTCTTTAAATAATGCACTAGAGTGATCAAGGAAATCAGCATCAGATAATAACCTTATTGCTCGTTTTTGGATCACAAAGATACCATTTAATGCGTTGTTAGCGGAGTTTCCCCAAAGAAGGGTGCAGTACGTTATATAAGAAAGAACAAGAGTATGATAAAGAGTCAATAAAACTTGTTTAGGGACTACATTTCTAAGTTTAAACATTACAGCAACGCTCCTTGAAATCTTTTTCGCGATATAATTTACATGATCACTCCATTGCAAATTCTTATCTAGCATTACACCAAGAAATTTTGTTACAGTACACTCCTTTATGGCGATTTCATTACCATTAAGTTCATCAAGATATACATTTCTTTTATTAGTAAACATCATAAAATTTGTTTTACTGGTATTTAGGAAGAGTTTATTGGTGGTCAACCATTTCATTACACTGATGAATTCTGAATGAAATATATTCTTAGCTGTATTAACATCTTTGCAAGAAAAAGAGACAGTTGTATCATCTGCAAACATTAATGAAGTTCAGTATATCAGATGAACGTGGAAGGTCATTTATATATAATAAAAATAACAGTGGACCCAGAACTGAGCCCTGTGGCACACCATGTTTGACAAGCGCTTTAGTTGAGCAAACCTTATTTACTGATACAAAATGATATCTATTGGACAAATAACTTTTAAACCAATCACTGATTGCTCCTCTAAAGCCGTAACAATATAATTTATTAAGTAGAATATTATGGTCTATTACATCAAACGCCTTACTCAAATCCATAAATATTGATATCATTATTTCTTTGTTCTTCTTAGCTATATTTACATTTTCCATAAGATTTAAAATAGCCATTTCCGTTGTTTTATTATTACGGAAGCCATATTGATTTGGAGATAATAAATTGTAGGATTCTAAATATCGCTGCATTCTACTTTTTTACAATTTTTTCAAAAACTTTGCTGAACACAGATAATGAACACACCGGCCTGTAATTTGTTGCTAGTGTAGGATCACCCCCTTTAAAAAGGGGTGTTATACAACCAGTTTTTAGCATTGATGGGAATATTCCTTTGGAAATACTTTCATTGATAATTTTAGCCAAAGTTACAGATATCTTATCTTTAACAAGTTTCAATATAGGTACAGGAATGTTATGAATGTTATTTTTTGTATTTTTTAATTTACCAATAATATTCTGGACCTCAGTAGAGGTAGCAGGAACAAAAAAATGAATTTAGTGGGCTGGGTGGCATATATTCTAGAGGTGAGTGATCATTATTTATTAATTGTGAGCGAAGCTTATCCGCTATTGAAGTAAAATGTGCATTTAAAGAGTCTGCAATAGCAGTATCATCAGTAATTTCTTTATTATCGACATTTAATTTCTCTATTGAATTTTTCTTAATTTGTTTTCCGAGAAGATTGTTTATGTTGTCCAAGTGTTTTTCACGTCTCCTTTATGTTTGGAAAATTGATTGTTATAATAGTTATATTTTGCAATTTTGATTATTTTAGTTAATTTGTTTCTGTATTAAGTATATTGCATTTTAAGAATTTTGCTCTGCAATTGCAATTTGAATAATTTATCTCTGTTCTTTATTGAAGTGATAATTCCTGGAGTGATCCATGGATTTGCGACACTTTTGGGCGAAGAATTAAACAATTCAAAGAATGCTCCAAGAAATCCCCAAAACGTAATTTTATTTTCTTCGAACTTTTTTCCAACAGTCTCTACAATACCTTCTGAATATCGACAGACAGAAATCACGTCTGCCGACTCCTGCATCATTCTTACGTAGAAATGGACAAAAACTCGCGATTGGAGATTTAAAAATCTTTACTGGATATTACATCCACGCTGACCTTTAATTTCTACATGTTTTCCTACATCGTTCTTAATATGTATTTTCGAAGAGGTATTTCCAGAGTTATTGCAGCACGATGCGATATTATATGGTTATATTAAATTTTAACGGGAATTTCTCTCGAGCCACCACGTTAATAAATTGAAATTCCTCCCCATCTCTAACATTATTCCGCACATAATTTATCGTTATATATATATATATATATATATATATATATATTAGGGTGTGACCGTTGCCCTCCAAAAATCAAAAAATGGTCCTACAATGCTGTTCAAAGTTTTAGTGTTGTGTATTTATCTAGGAAACACCCCTGTAAATTTTCTTGGAGATCGGTGCATGTTTGAGCTAGCACCGTCGTACCAGCAAGTATTGCTATTTCAGCTTATGAACTTCATAAATAAGTGTGAAAATAGCACATTTTATCAGATTTTCATTTCCGGGTCTGGAACGCTGACCCACAAATTTTCCACGTATTATTTTATTGCATTTAATTTTAATGATGCTCTTTTCTTTTCCCTTGACAGTGATTTGATGTTGTGAATAGAGAATTTAATCATGGATACACGGCAAGATGATGAGTATGTCAGAATGTTATTGGGCACCGTACCCCGAGAAGAAAAAAGGAAATAAAGGGCTGCAAACTGCCAACTAATAGGCAGGTCTTACTATGTCTGTTAGCAAACCTTCGGGATATGCATTGGGATGTGCATTCGGGATATGCATGTAATGTGCTTTTGCATTACCAGAAGGCGAATGTCCCGACCATTACAGGCAGGAACAATATTGGCCGAGTGATTAAAACTTACTATGACAAAGAGTACATGATGCTTATGAAAAAGAATGAGGATAGAAGACGGGCCGATGATCCTGGAATTATGAAGTTCAAATCAGAATTGAGCCTGACGATGAAATTTTATAAGAACACAGTGTTGAAAGACATGGCGGCTGCGAAAAAGGGGAAAACTCAGGCCGAACAAGATGCCATCGATACTGACATACTCTTTATGAAAAGCATGCTAAGTGACAGAGTAGCTACCTACTCTGGGGTAAACAAAGTACTCACAGAAAAGGTTCAGAAGCGACAGAAAAGGCAGATGCGAGAAGAGAAGCGACAAGAGAGAGAGCAATGTGATCATGCTGAGAATGTACAGGCTGATATTGATTCACCTATTAGCTCTGATGAGGACGATGACATTGATGAGGCCAGCACTGCTGAACCAAAGAGAAAACATCGGAGAACAGTGAAAGAGGGAGTTTCAATTTTTGTGCCCCATGATATTCTGAAGTCGGCAGAACTTGTTTCATGCAGTGTTCGAAACAACATCTCGCCGACCCAGCTGAGTGCAATTGTGTACTCCCTTGTATCTGCATGTGGTGGAGATACATCAAAGCTGAGTCTAAATGCAAGGACGGCCCACCGATACCGAGCTTCCATCGTGTCAGAAATAAGTTTAAAAATCATGGATGAATGGCAACCATCAGACAAAGTACTGGTGCACTGGGATGGTAAACTTATGGACACGCTGGATTCAAAGGCACTGATGACCGCCTGCCCATTCTTGTGTCTGGTGTCAATGGCACAAAGCTTCTTGGAGTCCCACCTCTTCCGCATTTGACTCAAAAAGCTGGCCTGGTTCAAGGAGACTTGATATCAACAGCAACCAAACAACTTCTGGTCGATTGGGAGTGTGAACAGAATGTCGTTGGTATGGTTTTCGACAACTTCATCCAATACAGGTAAACCTATTTCAAACATCAGCGTGAATTTATCACGACATTAATACCAAAATACAGTGAATGATTTAACAGAAATCTGAAAAAAGCACGTGCCTAAAATGGTGGCCTTAAACTACAATTACATTTTTTTTCAGGACAAAAAACAGCTGCTTGCGTCTCCCTCCAAAAGGAATTAGAGCGTGCCGTATTCTGGTGCGCCTGTCGCAGGCATGTGGGCGAAGTCATCCTAGGTGTTTGCTGGGATTGCTTGAAAGTGGAGGGCTCTTCAAGTCCAAACATAATGGTTTTCCAGAGGTGAGTCATAAGCTTTACAAAATAACAAGGAATATTATTATCTAATGAACAAATTTAGTGGAATTTCTTTTATTAGACTTATAAGATATACTAACACCAAGCAAATGATCGATCATATCAATCTTAATACCCCTAAAACAATATTATAGATTAGTACGAAATACAATAATCCCAATAATTGCATTTCTAGGTTCAAGAACCATTTCTCTCAACTGGCGTACAATGAAAAAAGAAATACTACTACCCCGCAATGCCTGGAGTGTTTGAGGAGCTCCAGCAGGACATGGCTGACTTCTTCCGTGAATCTCTAGCCCAACCATTTACACGTGGCGACTACAAGGAGCTGGTAGAGCTTTGTCTGCTGCTTGTAACTAAAGGATCCGAGCCAGTGAACTTCACAATGGTCTACCCCGGCGCACTTCACAAAGCAAGGTGGATGGCTAAACTGCTCTATACCCTCAAGATTGTTCTTTTGTCAGGCCAGATCAAAGAGCAGTTTCCCAAAGCCGAGGTTGTGACTAAAAGTCAAATCAGCAAGTTAGAACGGTTTGCTGTGTTCACAGTCGCTGTTTATGTCCCATGGTGGATTGTTTGCCCCGTTCCAGCAAGTGCGCCACTGAATGACTTGAATTTGGTCGAAACCTTGGCTGAATTTGCCCCATATGACGCCACAATAGTTGACAAAGCAAAGCACGTGTAGCACTCGGTAGACACACTTGGTACCTAACTGAGGAGTTGGCCCCACTGGCTTTGTTCTCGTCCCAAGTACAAGAAAGGACAAAAGAGGAGATGAGAAAGGCCCTTCTTTGCCATGAAGGCACTGAAGTTACTAAGAGAGTGGGGCTCAATCATGGGGGCTATGGAAAGCCATATCTTCCCCCTGTCCAAGAAAGTGGCACTGCCCTGGTGGACCTAATTGGGCCTGACTCAAGCCGGTTCTTCACCATTTTAGGCATGCCCTATCAGTTTCTCCACAGTCCAGCCAGTGAATGGGCGGATCATGACGACTACCTGAACATGAAACGGGTTGTGGACAAGCTTCAGGTCGTCAATGAGGCTGCAGAGCGTGGTGTAAAACTTTGCCATGACTTTCTTAATGTTGCCAGGGATGAGGAGCGCTTTCAAGAAGTTCTTCAAGTAGTTGAAAATGACAGACTCCGCGTTCCTAATCAGCGCAAACGATCATCTGTTTCCGAACAGAAATCATGGTTTCTTGCTCTAGAGAAATAATACCTTGTGAATATATGATAAAACCCCTTAATGTACCATGAGAGAATAAGAATGATTAACTTTTTTGTGTTAGTGATAACAGCTTTTAATTAAGACAGGCAAATGATTTGTGTTAATATCCCTTATGATGGTTGTGTAATCTCATATATAGGCGCGTATGCCGTATAAGCAAAATCGCTATTTTTCAAATTGCTGGTGCTCACTCGAATATGCATGAATCTTCAAAAAATTGCACGTGGGTATTTTTTATGTCAATATGCAACACCAAATTTTGAACAGCATTGTAGGACAAAGTTGGGGCAACTGTCACACCCTAATATATATATATATATATATATATATATATATATATATATATATATATACACACACAGGGTGGCTCATAAGTCCCAGTCGGCTATAATTAAAGCGAAAATCCATCAGCTCACATTGCTGTAATCGATTACTAAGGAAAGAATATTTGTCGAGATTCTTATAAGCTATTATTTTCCACTTTGAATAACCAGTAAATATTTCTAAACTTATTATAAACTTTCTACTTTGATTTTTTGTATTTTGCTTTAATTATAACCGATTGGGACTTATGGCCACCCTGTATATATATATATATATATATATACCGTATATATATATATATTATATATCAGTGATGTAGTCGAGACCACCAAGTCCGAGACTGAGACCGAGACCGAGACCTGATCCTGTGAGACCAAGATCGAGACCGAGATCAAAGGTTCGAGATCGAGATCTACCTTCCGAGATCGAGACCCTTAAAATTCGAGACCGAGATCGAAACCCTTAAAATTCGAGACCGAGATCGAGACCAAGATCATGCCCTTTCAATTTGTTTTACACTACTATGGAAATTAGACTATGTTAAGTATATTAATAAACTAATAATTACTTTCTCAGATGTAGTGTGTTGAATGCAAAAAGTGTAGCCTATAAATTAACAAATGAATATATATATATACATACACGTACTTTTTATTTATTTACTTTTTATATCTGTTACAGAAGGTGTAATGACCGTACCCACTACCCAGTTTGACTTGTGCATTTATTTAAAGTATGATAGGTGCTCATTACACTTAAGGAACATCAACATGCTCAGAAGATCTGCTGAAGTTCGACTTTTGTGGGGCCTCATTATTATGCTTCCATGGCTAAATACACGCTCAATTGGAGCACTAGAGGCAGGCACTGTTAAAATAGTCGTGGCAATATTGGCCAGTGATGGGAATTTATCCCTTTTCTGGTGCCAAAACTTTATTAGAGTGGAGAGCAGTTGTCTAAAATATGAGATTCATCGATCTCTAAGAGGTACCGCCGCAACTGTTCCCTGCGGTTCAAAATCTTCCCAGTTTCAACGTTCTTCTGCTTGGACCGATAGCTTTGATATTTTGCCATTAGTCTCGGAACTTTGGTTTGACTCTGTTTTATTTCGACATCGCTGCTGTGAGAATGAATGCTGTCTCTCTGTATCTGTTCACTCTCCGTGCTTGAGTTTCCTGTATAGCATTTTTCCAACACCATTTCTATGAAAAATAAATTGACATATCGGTACTATAAACAGAGGCATGGCAATTAGCATAAGGTATAAATAATATATATATATATATATATACATCTATGATGAATAAAACCACGAAGGAAAGGAAACACAGAATGGTGCTCAAGCGCTTTCATCTAATGACATCCTCAGGAACAGTGTTCCTGAGGATGTCATTAGACGAAAGCGCTTGAGCACCATTCTGTTTCCTTTCCTTCGTGGTTTTATTCATCATAAATATTTTTCACGTGTTACTTTCGTGAAATAATTTTCATATATATATATATATATATATATATATATACACAGGGTGGGCCGTAAGTTTCCATACATAGGAAAAATAAACATTTTTTTATGGACAACCATTTTTATTTATGTAATATGCTCTACATGGTTGCCATTGTTTTGAAAACACATTTCAATACGTGTTCCCCACTGTTGATGAACACGCATTAGCACAGTTGACGTTATGCTTGTAATGGCGTTGGTGATACGTTCCTTTAGATGATTTATGTCTCGTATCTTTTCCTGATACACCATGGCCTTCAAGTGCCCCCAAAGATAGAAATCAAGGGGGGTGAGATCTGGGGATCTGGGAGGCCACACCACAGGACCACGCCGACCAATCCAAGCATCCGGAAACTGCTGATCCAAATACCGACGCACGTATTTAAATTTTCCTATGTATGGAAACTTACGGCCCACCCTGTATATATATATATATATATATGACATTAATTCAACATTCACTCAGCCCAAAGAGATCTATAATGAATTTTAATGATAAAAAATATACCGGTATAATGAATTCTGTGATAATTTTAAAAATTTATAATGAAATTATAACATACCGTACCTTTTATTTCCTCTTTAAGTTCTACTTTAATATCTTTATCAGTACTTCAATGTCCACCCACTTATATATATAATGTATATAATTCTCTATTTAGTGTTTCCATTTTCAATAAAATTAATCTGACGGGGGCGAGGGGGGGGGGGGGCAAATTTTTTTGTAGCGCTAACCTAATAAAGTCCAGACCCACACACCCCCGCAAGACAAACGTGGCAACTCAAAACAGGGTGACTGATTAGTGAATATCTAGAGTCCCTTACTTTTACAAACTTTCATAAACATTCTGAATTGTGTCTGTTCAACCAAGCCACCATCATGAGTATGCCAATAACATATATTTTTCATTACGGTCTCGAGAGGTCTCGAAAGGTCTCCGGGAGAAAAACCGAGACCGCGTCTGTCGAGACCGAGATCGAGACCGAGATCTAAATAGCAGAGACCGAGATCGAGATCGAGATCTGCAAATTGGGTCTCGAGATCGGTCTCGAGACCGAGACCGATCTCGAGACCTACATCACTGATATATATATATATATATATATGGGATGAATTTCACAATTAAACACGTGAAATGAATGAATGATGCAAACCCACAAGGAAAAATAAAAATTATTCCAAGGCCTTTCGTGTATTCAGCAGTACACCTCATCATTCCCTGACGAGGTGTATTTCTGAATACACGAAAGGCCTTAGAATAATTTTTATTTTTCCTTGTAAATTTGCATCATATATATATATATATATATATATATATCCACTTTGGATTATTAAATTATATTGTATTTATATTAGTAGTATAGCCGCAAAAGGGGAGAGTGCAAGAATGTTGCAAGTTATTATGTAATGTTGCAAAGGGGGGTTGCAAAGGGGGTGGGGTGTTGCAAAGGGGGTGGGGTGTTGCAAAAAATAAAAAATAAAAAAAAATAAAAAAAAAGAGTACTGGCCTTTGTTGCCGGTTGCAAGGGGCATGCAACTTGGGGGCGGAGTTCTCCTCCAAGCTATTCCCCCCAAAGGGCCAGAGAGAAAGGAGGAGAGGTGTTCACCTGGCAGGAGCCAAGTGCATATTAAGACTTCAGCCGAGTAGGCGTTGTTTTATAGGCTCCTAATCAGCCAGTTGGCTGAGCCAAGGGGAGGGGTACACCTGAAGGAGAGAGAGAGAGACACCTGAAGGAGAGAGAGAGAGACACCTGAAGGAGAGAGAGAGAGTAGTGGCCTTTGATTGCAAGGCATGCAACTTGGAGGCGGAGTTCTCCCCCAAGTTATTTTCGTTTACCTAACCTAAGAGGCCTCTAAGGGGTTTTCCCAAAGGGCCAGAAAGAGAAGGACCAGAGGTCCTTGCTCGGCTGGGAGCCGAGCTGGAATGACTCCGTCAGTCGTCTCTCGGCCTTTTATAAACCTCTATTCTGGCTGAGTTGCCAGATAGCGCCATGTATTCAGTTGCTGAGTTGTCAGATCACGCCATGTATTCAGTTGCTGAGTTGCCAGATCGCAGCATGTATTCCAGATAGCGACATGTATTCCCGATAGCAATATTTATTAAATTGTACTTGTATATATAATAAACTAATGAACCACTCGTGTACACAAACCATATAAAATACCACAATATATGATTGTAGATGAGTCCTCACGAATAACGAAACGAAATTAACATTTACGATACAATTCGAAACACATGCACTTCATTCCCCTAAATCCCCCACCCATCTGTACTTGTATATATAATAAACTAATGAATCACTCGTGTGCACAAACAATATAAAATACCACAATATATATTTATATAGTTAATCAATTTGAAGATTCAACTTTATAAAATAACACAATATGTTTATATAGTTAATCAATTGGAAGATTCAATTAAAATTGAAATTAGTCAAAACACAATCCGCTATAACGGGATCGGTTTCGAAGAACACCTGATGGTTGAGAGACCTTCCCCCCAATCCCTGATAAGTATCCCTTCACTCCAAACGAGATGAAAATTTATGAAACACACGGGCCTCATTCCCTGCGAAAAAAAATGAAAAAACGAAAATTTACGAAACAATTCATTTAAAAGTTGAAATTAGCCAAAACACATTCTCATTGCGCTTACGAAAAAACATATATTAACAATATATGATGGTAGATGAATCCAATTAAATTCTGTTTATTAAATAAATAATTTTACACACTTAATTTTCATTATAATATTCGAATATCAGTGGGGAAAAACGAACGGAAATGAAAATTTATGAAACAATTCAAAACAGACGATCATCATTCCCCAAACCCATATATATATATATATATATATATATATATATATATATATATATAATAAACGAATAAACAACTCGTGCACACACACACACACACACACGCACATGAGGAAAAGGCGACTCTGTGGCATTTCGAATCGTGTCCCTAGAGACCTTTTCGGCTGAGGGTTAATCCTTTCGTCCAAGATATTCAAGCAAAAAGCACCGTTTACTTCAAATATTAATATTATCATTATTATTACTTCTACAATGAAAATATTTACGCGTAATTTGTATGGTATCATATTCTTAGCTAACTTTTCTGTTATTGAAAGAAATACACACAATTATATTAAATAACAATCCGCGAAAGAAATAAGGTAGGCATACCTGAATTTACTAATAACTATATATATATATATATATATATAGAAACAGAGCGAGAGTTTTGTTCAAATAAAGGAATCCAAATAATATTTCCATTTACTCAGTTTTCCAATGAGTTATTAGTAATATAACAGAATTAACAAAGTTACCCAATAAATAAATCGTTAGACTGAAAATTATCATATTCACAAATCTACACGCACACACACACACACACACACACCTCTGTGTATATCATGAAAATCAGGAAAATAACAAACGTGTATTAATTTAAATGAAACTAACATACGAGCCTCATTCCCCAACCCGGCTATATATATATATATATATATATATATATATAATAAACGAATAAACTCGTGCACACACACACACACACACAAACACTTCCCGGAAACCAATGCATTTTTTCATCTCCGTGGAACAGAAAAAATATTACGCGCTTTTCATCTTAAAGTGAATTAAAGCAATTTTATGAAAAAGAATATGAATTTCAGAACTAAGTTAACATTTATACAAGGCTAGAAGCTTTATCAACTCCTAATTTATTTCTCAATGATAACCTATATTTTTAATATAATTAATTAATTTTCTTTTTATCATAACTCAGCCGAGCAACGATGTTAAGCAACGTTGGAATCCAAAGGATACTTCCCTTACACTTTCCTCATCAGCGAGACTTTAAACTACGTAGGCCCACCACCCCCCAAACATTATTTTGACTGTATGGATGAACGTGAAGACTTTGATCGATACTACGACAGTTTTAATGAAAGTAACCCTTATAATATAGCTGATGAATGTGAGTGTTATTGCGTGAATGATGTGCGCGTGCTTAGAGTATGTGTCCAGGCCTTTAGAAGGATGTACATAACCCGTTTCAAATGCGATCCACTGCAAGTCGCAACCGCATCATTATGTTTTACGGTGTTCAAGAATAACTTCATGCCTAAAGACACCTTAGCCATTATTCACCGAAACAACCCCGCAGTTACGGACACAAGGCTATTTACTAATAAAATAAATGTATATCTTGATAAATTTAATGTTAATGAAGTCGCCTTGGCAATTTCCAGTTCCGAGAAAAAGACTCTCAAAGCCATTTCTCTCTTTGTGCATATATATTATTAAAAATGTTAATTGTTCTAAGACTATTTATAAAAGAAAATGGGATTTTGGCACAACTTGCATAATTATGTATTCTACAACTTGCTTATTGTAATTTTAAATATGTTATGAACGTTATACGCGTCACTATTAAATGTCATTTATATATATATATATATATATTTTTTTTTTTTTTTTTACTTTCGATTTGATTTTGGATTATGTGTTTCAGCTTTGTAATTTTATTTTTTTTTATTGAACAGTTTTAATTTTATACTTTAAATCTAGCTATCCACGTTTATATATTTTTGTCATTTATACATTTTTATCAAGCATTGAAATGCGATAGTCCCCCGAAACAGCGGATGCTGCCAAATATAATAACTTTTCTGCGCTACGTCATCGTCTTTATCCTAAATATAAAGTTTAATACAGTTCTTAGTACCTCTGTCGTTCAATTATTAATCTTATATGTTATAATGTTTCAGAACAATCATATGATCCCTTTCCAGATAAAAGCCTAGTCCAAACGTATTTGGTTTTAGAATTTATAAATCTTAAAAAGATATAGAAAAACAAGAAACACAAAGGAGAAAATGAATTCCTAACTGACGCATTTACATGCACAAATATACGTAATAATAATAATAATAATAATAATATCGCTAACAATAGACATATATCTGCTCTTATTTAGCTATTTGTTATTTGTAGTTAAACAGCAGTGAACATTCCTCAAACAGTAGGCTGTAGACCTGACATACTATGCACGAGAATTTTGTCAAATTTCCAGATTCCAGACAGTTCATAATACAGCTCAGTCCAGACCTCATTTTTTATGGTGACTGTCACTGGGACACATTTTCCGGATTGCTAGGAACAAATGAATAAAATGCCATGACTACAATCTTGTAGCTCACCAACCTTTTTCCTGAGCTTTAATTCTGAAAATTTTTTTTCATCAATACTATATATTTGGTCCTTAGTTATAAAGAACACATCATTTGATGTTTAAAGACTCCCAAGTTCCAGGAAAATTGAGATGGTCATTTCACTCAAAAATCTGACAAGATAATTGATCACACAGTTTCCAAATTAGTTGGTAAATTTATGAAAAAAGTGTGTGGAAACCATTCATGTGCAAAAGTCTTAGTTTGATAAAATATGGTAAATATGGTACAGTAGCTCTTTAGTTAATTTCAAGAAAAATTTAGACACTTTCATGAGTGAAAGAGATAGTTTGTAGATTGTATATCGTGTATATCCTTAGTTTCAGTTTTGTAGGCTCTTTTGGTGGAAGTAAATAGTTGTATATTAATTAGCTAGTTTGAGATTGACATTTTACAAAATTTTATTATTATTAAAATGTAGCTGATGACTTGGATTACCTCAATAGGCCCAAGTGCCTTCATGTTATCCAAATGTAATGTAACGTAATAACTTAGCTAAGAATACGGTATACACTATTCACATTCAGCAAACTATCTCTTTCATTCATGGAAGTGTCTAAATTTTTCTTAAAATTAACTAATGAGCTACTGTTTACCACATCATATGGCAAGTCATTCAAAAAATCTACTACTCTATGAGTAAAGAAGTATTTTTGTAGATCAAGTCAACAAGTCTGTTTTCTAATTTTCTTATTATGCCCACAAGTTATCCCATCATTATCTAGTGAGAAAAAGTTATGTACATCTAAAGTGTCCAAACCTGAAAACATTTTAAACATCTGTATCATATCTCTCTTCATGTCTCTCAAAACTAAACATGCCTAGTTCCTTTAATCTTTTCCAGTATCCCTAACTACTGTCATCAAATGAATTAGCCACAGCCTACTAAGGGCCTATTTCTTTTTACAACATTGAATTGTAATTTTACTTCCATTTTATTACTTGGTAAGTTAATTCACAAATGTTAAATTATCTAAATAAGTTTTACTCATAAAAAAAGACATATACCTAGATTATTACTACATTTGCAGTACAAAACCTTAAATTTAAGGAACGTATTACTTCCCTTAATACAAGTGTACAGTACTTAGCTATATACAATAATGAATTCCTGAGTTTTTAAGCATGTGAATTATTGGCTATAAGTTCATATTCTTTTTTAATATGTGTTGTTTTATGTAAATTCGTATGTAAACTTATATACAGCTAATAACTCTTATGTTTAGACACTGACTCAGGAATTAACTATAAGAAAATTAACTATAAGATCTGGACAGCGAAATCTAAATTGCTTCCTTTTTGACATAGGGAAGGATAAAATAATGATAAATATATATTCTTTTTCGCTTAACATGGCCATGGAATTTTTTAGTAGAAAAACTATATATGAAACTTGTTGTATTCAATAAATACTACATTATTAAACATTAAATGAGTTTTTAGAATGGAAAGAAACAATTTGTAACAGTAAAAAAAAAGCGAAAGTCATTGGGAAAAAGGATGCATTTCGTCAATTGTTGTCCAACTCGAGATTTTTTGCGTCGGCTTTCTTAAAGGTTCTTGCACGAACGGCAACCAATGTATATACTATGTATCCACCTGATTACCAATCAAATGCTATAAATAGTATAATAAAATGATTTTGTACAAATTATTAACACATATTGAACTGTTTAAACTTTAAAGTATAATACAGCATTTTCTTCTTTCTTTGAATAGGGAAGCATTGCTTCCCTTGCTTCCATGGACCGCACGCCACTGATATATATATATAATATATATATATATATATATATATATTATGGAATCAATAATTAGGGATCGTATAGTCGAACACTTAGAATTGCATAACTTGGTTAGAATGTAGTAATGTCTAATTAAGAATTAAATATTTGTTTATAAGAATTTAATAATGTTTAATTAAATATTTGTTAATAAGAGTGTAGTAATGTCAAATTAAGAATTAAATGTTTGTTTATAAGAATTTAATAATGTTCTTAAGTTTTATTAAATAAGAACTTAAAAATGGTTGTATTAAAAATATAGAAATACGAGTTGGCAACGCCTGAACACAGGCTAGAGGTTGGGTAGAAATGCCCGCCAGTCATCGGACGCCCTTGAGCTTAGTAAGGTGTTTTTGTGTGTTAAGATGTAATTGTAAATTTAGAATATTATTTCGTCTCTCTCTCATGTTAAAATGTTAGCGTTCTCCCCCCCCCCTCGCATTACCCCGTTTATCTAAAAGCGGTTCGGCATAAATAAAAGTTAGTAAAGTGTTAATAAGCGTATAATTAATCCCCGGTCTCCTTCGCATTGTTTGAATTATAATGGGCGCCCACCGGCTCACGTGCTACCTGTATTTATAAAGTAAAGCAAAGCGAGTGTAAAGAGGATGATGAAGGATAAAGAGAAATTGAATAAAAAGTAAAGTAAATAATGAATTATACAAATGAAGGAAGGGAATCACTACATTTCTGGTGGCAGCTAACCTTATTAAATTGTTATCAATTTAATAATACGAACCCACACACTCCGTCATTAACATAGGCTTTTGCATTTTTTTTTTGTCTTATGAATAGGAATTGAAAATTTGTGCGTGTGTTCTTTCGAGTAATCACGATCATTTTCCCACGTTCTCCGTACGAAGAAAATTAGTAGATATTCTGTTTCGCTACCCGTTTTATAATATTTATAAAATTAAGCAAATTCTGATTCCCTTTTCTTCAAAATTCGATGATTCAAGATGGCGCCCCTCATTTTCCAAATTCCTTCTCATAGCGAGCATTTTCTAATTTTCGCGATCAAAATTGTTTGTTTTCTCTTTTCGTTGGAGTCTCGACTGTTTTAAAACCGTTTCGACTCACATTTTTGTTTTCATGGAGTTGGACTCTGTCGCGACTCAGTTTGAGTCTGAAATTTAATTCGAGTCGTTTGTTTCCTTTTTGTTTCCTTTCTGTTTCCTTTTTTCCTGTTTCGTTTCGTTCGGTAGTTATTGTAGTTGTTAAATAGATTGTGACATGCATTTTTATACGGTAAGGTTTAAAATGTTTGAGCGTACAAGTGACGCATTTCTAGGCGTATATGTATATAGTAGCGAATTGTAAAAGAATGAACATGTACCTAACAAAATTTTCCAGAATTTAGTAGGTAGTTTTTAAGATTATTCTTTGACTGGATGTATATAATGAATTTACAGGCCCACACATCAACATCAAATGTGTTTACTTTTAAGAATCGCTTTGTAGTTTTTTAGTTCGCTTTATAATTTTAAGGTTTAAGGTCGAAAAATAATCGTTAAAGACACTAATGTATACTGGGTCAAATTCGGACTGTTTAAGTTTAATATGCTTGCCGTATATAAATTGTGTGAAACTTCAAAGTAAGCAAAATTTTTTATAAAAAGATAAAAATTTGTTTAATTGAAATAGAGGAATTGTTTTCGTAAATTCTTTTGATAAATTAATTTATGTTTTTTATTTATATATATATATATATATATATATATATATATATAATTTTTATAGGTGGGCTGATTGTTGTTGTGTATTTTTTTCTTTCTTTCATTTACAAGACAATTCCGAGTGATATTTTGTATGTTAGGTTGTTTAAATTTTTTAAATTCTGAAATTAGATTTTATTGTGTTAAGGAGTGTTTTAACATTTTATTTTAGATATTAAATAATGAAAAATGTTTTTTTTACGTTCGCGCATTTGCATAGAGAATATTACAAAATTAGGTCCCGATGTACTGCAGTTAAATTCGGTTAGGAATTCTTTTATAGAGGCTCGCTTCCAACACAAAGCGAACATTCTTCATTATGCAGTGATTTGTTTTAATTTTTTGTTTACATAGTAGGTTGCGTGTATTTTTGGGTTCATAATATATGTTCTTATTTAGAATAACGATGTAAATTTGTAGTTTCATTTGGAAACGATAATTTACTGGAATTTTTGTAATTTACAAACCATACTGGGTTTTGTATTGAAGGAGAGAGTTGTCTCTCAGATGTAATTTGTGAATTACGAGTTTTCCTCCTATGAAATTTAGCGTTTCAAGTTGGAATTAATGTATTAAAGTAACTTCGGTATTAATATTTAAATTTTTTATATTTAATAATTCTGTTTTGGAAAATTGTTATTTTTAAAACTTCATTTGGGTTTACTCTTGCAACTGAAACATTAGCTCGAGTGTTCACCCGGAAATGGAGCCTTTTAGATGACCAGTAACGTTTTTGTGGTATCTATGTGTGCTTCCCCCAAAGTGCAAGAGGGTTCGTGATTTTCAGAGAATTGATGACATGAAGTTTCT
This sequence comes from Bathynomus jamesi, assembly GCA_023014485.1. Classification (NCBI taxonomy): domain Eukaryota; kingdom Metazoa; phylum Arthropoda; class Malacostraca; order Isopoda; family Cirolanidae; genus Bathynomus; species Bathynomus jamesi. The sequence goes on along the minus strand of JAJOZX010005247.1, from coordinate 258,034 downwards.
GGGTTTCATTTTTGTCTTTTGTATTTAAATGTATCGATGTAATTTCTGAAGGTAGTTTGAGTAATAATATTTGTTAAATTATAATAACGGTTACTATGTATGGGTGCTTTTATATTTCTACTGCGCAATTTTGTTTCGTGCGGTTGATGATTTTTTTATCTTCTCCGATGTAACTGCCATAAGTGATCTTATTTGTAGTTAGGCGTGATTAAATTCTTGCGAAATTTTGAGATTTGTCATTTTTTTTTCCGTAAATTTGGCCAGAGCAAATTATAGTTATTGTTTCGAAGTGAAATGTCGAGAAAATTCGGTAAATTAAATATGAAATGATAATCAGGAGCAGTACAAACGTTTCAAATAATTTTTTGTCAAAATTTCGAGGGGATCGATTTGGAGGCAACTAAGTTGGATCCGAGTTCTATCCATTGAGTTTAGTTGACCCGATAGGTGATCGATCACCGCTGAGAGAGAGAGAAGAGAAACCGAATGCGCAGGGACTTGGCGCAGGACAGTTTCGGAAGAGAAGACAGAAGAGTGAGAGAAGAGAAACCGAATGTGCAGGGACTTGGCAGAGGACAGTTTCGGTCGAAGATGGTCTACTGATATTTTTCGGGCAGTAGCTGGTCACGCTGCTTGATGCTTCACTAAATATGTGTTTTAGCACTCGGTAGGCAAACCACGAGCGTTTGAACGAGTGTCTAAGGCTTTACTGTCCATACAGACATACAGTAGGTTCGTTGTGAAACCGCCTACGGCGAAGTGATCGTTTGATTATTGCCAGTAAGAGAGTCCTTCAGCTGGACGTAGGAAGAGCAGCGTTCACCGACAAAAGTCGAGATGAGAGAGGCGAGTTTCTTCGTCGACTTCTAGAATTGCAAATTCCGTCCAATTCCGGTGCGTGGTTCCACTTTCAGTATATCTCTATCCTTGATCCTCTTAGAATTGGACGTCTCTCTTGTTTTTTTTTCACCATTTGGAGAGAGAGCGGAACCAACCTCAAGCGTGCTGACCTGTTGCATGGTGATGCAATCCCTTGCATTCTAGCGAAGTGAGCAGGAGACTGCGATTGAAAATTGAAGAAATCCGTTTGTCATAAATTAGCGACTACAAGAAATACACAGCACGGTTTTAGGTGAAACAAATCTTGCTTAACTAATCTTTAAGAATTTTTTCAAAACGTGGTTGAAGTTTACGATAGTCATTGGGCGGTTGATGTGGTGTATTTAGATTTTCAAAAAGCGTTTGACATCGCACCGCACAAAAGACTCATTGAAAAAACTAAGGCTCATGGAATCAGGGGTGTAGTAAAAAATTGGATAGAAGAGTGGTTGCGAGGTAGGAAACAGAGGGTGGTCGTTGATGGAGCGGAGTCGTGTTGGGTTAATGTAGCGAGCGGCGTTCCTCAGGGTTCTGTATTGGGCCCCTTGCTTTTTCTTATATATATTAACGACTTACATGTCGGCCTAGTCAGTACAGTTTCAAAGTTTGTGGATGACACGAAGTTGGGTGGTAGGGCGATTAATGACGAAGATAGAGGTAAAATCCAGGAAGATCTGAATAAAATCGTTGATTGGTCAGTCACATGGCAGATGAGATTTAATGTCGATAAGTGCAAAATTTTACATATAAGTTCGCGTAACGGTAATTTTGCGTATAGTATGTCAGGGAAGAGTTACCAAGCGTAGAGCAGGAAAAAAGATTTAGGAGTTATAGTCACTGGTGATTTAAAAGTAGCGAAACAAAGTACAGCAGCGGTCAATAAGGCGAACAAAGTGTTAGGTTTTATAGCTCGGAATTTTGAGTACAAATCGCGCGATATTATAGTTCCTCTTTATAAATCATTAGTTAGACCCCATTTGGAGTACGCGATCCAATTTTGGAATCCGCATATGCGAAAAGATATAGACAAAATCGAAAGAGTTCAAAAACGAGCATCTTAGATGATTTCGTCGCTTAGGTCGAAGTCGTACGAGGATAGGCTTAAGGAGTTAAAATTGACTACACTCGAAACTAGGAGGCTAAGGGGTGATCTAATCCAGGTTTTCAAAATTATGAATGGGTTTGATAACGTAGATAGAGATAGCTTTTTCGAAATATCTCAATATAATAGGACTAGAAATAACGGGTGTAAGTTGACAAGTAGAAGGTTCGAGACAGCAGTTGCCAAAAACTTTTTACGCATAGAATAGTAAATAGGTGGAATAGTTTGCCGGGAGAAGTAATTAGTAGCACGTCTATAAACATGTTTAAAAATCGATTAGACGCATATGTTGATAGATTGGGTATAGTTTAAGGTAATAAAATTAAGGTTTTCTGGTTCGGAACCCACGTAAAATTGTAGGTCCTCTCCGCCATCACGGAGGACATGCACAATACACAATTACGAACACAGGTAGACCAGCCATCAGTGGATCCTAAGGCCCTACTCAAAAGAATTTAAGGGTCAAAGGAAATTTTTTTATCATTTTTGTAAGTGTCTTTTTAAGCCAGATAGGGTTAGAATATCCCCCTTTGGGTTGTCATTTGGACTATAGATATCACGTTATTATGGGACATGCAATCATTGCACTTATCTTTAGAAAATTTTTAAGTTAACCCAGATTTCCTTTTCGTAGATTTGAAGCACGAACTTAGTCAGACTAAACTGACAAACTGCCTCGAAACACCCATTGTGACACCTCATGCACCATTTGCACGTGTTTTGCATGAGTGTCATTCCATGCATGCCAATTTTAGCAATAAAAGGGCTGAGCATTTTCCATTCATCATCACTTGAAATTTGAAGATGGTTCGACGACAACTCAGCATCCAAGACAGGGGAAGGGCCATTGGCTGGCTACAAGATGGACAAACTCAGAGAACTGTGGCTCAGCGTCTAAATGTAAGCCAAAGCGTTATCGGCAGACTCTGGCAGAGGTTCAGGACAACTAATGCTGTTCAGAATCGCCCCCGTTCTAGAAGACCCCGATCAACAACAGCACGAGAAGACCGCTTCCTGATGATAACGGCGTTGCGACAGCGCTTTGTGACCGCACGGCATCTTCGGGATCAACTCAGAGCTGCCAGAGGCACCAACGTGTCCGACCAGACCATTAGGAATCGTCTGCGAGACCGAGGTTTGCGATGCCGGCGTCCTGCAGTCCGACCACCGCTACTTGACCGTCACAGAAGGGCTCGCCGAGATTGGTGCAGACGTCATATCCGGTGGAACCGTGGTCAGTGGGCAGAGACAATGTCCACAGATGAGTCACGCTTCTCGCTCCAGTTCAATGATGGCCGGGCTCGAGTTTATCGTCGTCAAGGAGAGAGATCTGCTGATGTCAACGTTGCTCAACGTCTACCATTTGGAGGAGGAAGTGTGATGGTGTGGGCGGGGATATCCATGAACCACAGAACCCCTCTGTACGTCGTCAACGGAAATTTGACTGGTCAGCGTTATCTCAACGAGATTGTTCAACCTCTGGTAATTCCACTTCTGCAGCGGATTGGACCAGGAGCTTGGTTCCAGGACGACAACGCAAGACCTCATCGTGCCAGGGTGGTGACCGACTTCCTGCAGGAGCAGAACGTTCAGCACATGGATTGGCCTGATATTCACCCGACTTGTCACTCATTGAGCATGCGTGGGATGAACTAGGCGGCGAGTTCGATCACATCACGTCCCTGCCGTCAACCTCCGGCAACTGACTCAGCGATTAGTCGCAGAATGGCAAGCGATCCCTCAACGTTATTTCAACGCCTGATAAACAGCATGCGCCAACGTTGTCAAGAATGTGTGAATGCTAACGGTGGCTACACCAGTTACTGAAGCTTCTGCGACTTGTGTGAACATCATTTTGGGGGGTGCATGACTTTTTTCATCAGGGTAATAAACTAGTGTCTAATCAAAAGTTTTTGTTTTGTGTTTTCTGTTCTTGAGCCATCAAAGAATTATTTTGTCATTAGTCGTCACCATTTTAGCTCGTTAGCTTATATTTATATGCACAAATATTTTTGACCCTTAACTTCTTTTGAGTAGTATATATATATATATATATATATATATATATATATATATATATATATATATATATATATATATATATATATAGAGAGAGAGAGAGAGAGAGAGAGAGAGAGACTATGTATATATGAGATTCAACGCCGTGTGTGTGTATATATATATATATATATATATATATATATATATATATATATATCACAATAGGAAAAACAGGAAGGCAAAGAATAAAGAATAAAAAAGTATAACTCAAATCATTTATTTCCTATCTAGTTTAAATACTAAAATATTTTTGTTATTATTATTATTAAGTATAGAAGTGTGTATACGCATGACAGTGTGTATATATATGCTTATGCAATTTTATATAGTATAAGAGTATTTTTAAATGAAATAAAGTGTCCACCGGATGGATTTCCCTGATGAATGTCATTAATAAGAAATTAATTGATTATATTTATTAATAGAAATAACTTCGATGAAATTAATTTCATCAACAACTTCAGATGAATTTTAGTGTCTTTAAAGAGAAATAATATCGCGTTTCCGGTTGAGGGTATCTGCCTTTGTAATTTATGTTATGCAAAATTTTATTTTTATAAAGCATCTAGTGTTTTAAGCGAATATTTTAAATAAAATGAAGTTAAACTTCAAAGTTCGTTTAAATTTCTCCATTAGCAGTGTTGCATGTTTGGGTTTTGAGGTTCCTTGATTTCTGTTTTTTCTGGTTATCAGGTTGAATATAAAGGGTGATCCAGAGAAATGGGACCCAAAAGAAACCCCTGTAACTCTTAAAGTATAAGTCCTTTTATAAAATCATACGCATCATTCGAAAGAGGATAGTTACAAGTTTGTACAGGATTGTATAGGTTTTGACAATACAAGACAAGATAAGATACAAAACAAAACAAAAGTGTTAGTTAAAACTAACCCTTCAAGATGACTGCATGGACTGTGGAACAGCTGCGTTTCATAACTGAGCAATATTATGAGCATGGAAGAAGTGTAGTTTCAGCTCAAAGATCTTTCAAGACAAATTTTCAGATGTCAAAATCACCTTCTAAGAGCTGAAACTACACTTCTTCCATGCTCATAATATTGCTCAGTTATGAAACGCAGCTGTTCCACAGTCCATGCAGTCATCTTGAAGGGTTAGTTTTAACTAACACTTTTATTTTGTTTTGTATCTTGTCTTGTATTGTCAAAACCTATACAATCCTGTACAAACTTGTAACTATCCTCTTTCGAATGATGCGTATGATTTTATAAAAGGACTTATACTTTAAGAGTTACAGGGGTTTCTTTTGGGTCCCATTTCTCTGGATCACCCTTTATATACATATATATACACAGGAAGTTGCATCACTCTCTGTATATGCCACTAATACGCTTATATTCTTGTCATGTCTGGTATATAAGTGGAACACGCAAAGGTTAAGGCATAGCAACCGTAGTTCTACATCCAAGCAAATCTCCTATGGGAAAAACTCCGGCGGGAAAAACTCCGGCGGGAAAAACTCCGGCGGGAAAAACTCCGGCAGGAAAATCTCCGGTAGTATTGGCTCAAAAATGCTAAAAAAAAATCTATTATCTATGACTGTTATCATTATTATTATCTTTTATTAATTGCAGTGGTAAATCCATATCATAATTCCAATGAAACTATCCTTACCTTAAGTATTATAGTGTAAAATATTAAAATTTAAAACTTAAAATGTGATTTGAAATCAGTATTCTTATTACTTGATAAATAATGAACAAAGAGGGTTTGTAAATGTAATAATGTAGGCGGATGTCAATAGGCGGATGTCAATAGCGGATATCAATATGCGGATGTCAATAGTGGATATCACTAGGCGGAGGTCAATAGTGGATATCAATAACGGATATCAATAAGCGGAGGTCACTAATGGATATCACTAGCGGATATCAATAGGCGGATGTCAGTAGCGGATATCAATTGGCTAATCTGAAAATTAATTATTTAAAAAATAATTAACTTATAGTTAAGTATATTAACTTCTAATATAATTATATGGGCATATATTAAAGAATATTTTCACGCATATATTCTTATATATTCCCAATATTCCAATTAATAATATTTACTAATAATAATAGTCAATAGTAAGTAATAGTTGGGATTTCCAATTTTATATTAGAAAAATTCTGTAAACAGGATAAGAGATCTTAAGAAAATTGATTACATAATGACACTGACGAAGGTTCGAAACCACATAATGTGTAAATAAGAAGAAAAAATTTCTTAATATTTTCCAGTGTTCACAAGAAGCCGTTTCGTCATTAACAGAAACCTTTAAAATTACTACGATTCCACTTTTTAATTCCTTTTTAATTCTAATTTATTCCCATTCCAACTTATATATTTTGACTCAGTCACTCTAATAATCGAATAACAAAAAATCTCACCAGCGTAATACCCATAAATACCCATAAATACCCATAAATACCCTCTAACTACAGTAAAAAATAAAATTATGGAACACTTGTTATTATTAACTTGCAATTTACTAAGTTATACAAACGATCTCTTATAAACAATTACGATTACACAAATTCTAAATTCAAACCATATAATTTTAACTATAATTTTAAAATATATAATTTTTTTTCTTCTTCTCTCTTAAATTCTTTTTTAACCCTTTAACGACGACTGATACAAATTGGTAACATTTGAAATACACAATTTTTTTTTATGTACTGTCCCAGCTGCGGTGGGACAAGGGGCCATGAAAACGAGGATGGAAAATACCCTCAGAATACGGGGCCCAAAGCTTTTCAATGTCCTTCCAAAGAAGTGAGGAATCTCCAGCACACCGACCTGAATAACTTCAAGAACCAGCTGGACAGATTCTTGTGCAAAGTCCCTGACCAGCCATGCGTGGCTGGCTACGAGGGCAGGAGGAGATCAGACAGCAATTCCCTCCTTCACCAAATCCCGCAAATGAGGCGGGATGCTGCAGAGGGGTCGACCGCAGATCGATCCTGAACCGTCGTTCAAACTCAACAAAAAATACAAAAAAAAAAGTACTGTATATATATATATATATATATATATATATATATATAATATATATATACTATATATATATATATATATATATATATACGTAGGTATGTGGACTCGAACGCTTTCTCGTCATGCAGACTACTACTTATGTTGTACTGCAATGTATTATACACTCAAAATTCAAAATAACACCTTCTAAATTTAGAAGTTATAACTTCTTTTTGAGGGTGCTTTTTGGGGAAGTTTTGTCCTTCTTTTGGGTATGAAAGCTTCTTGTCAGATAATAACTTCTTTTAATAATAAGTAGCTTCTTTAGAAAGAAGAAATGATTCTGAAAACTTCTTTTTTTTTAGTGATTTGAGACAAAAGAAGATAATATTTTTGTGTATAGAAGGTTTTTGTGTCGCAGATGACAACCAAAAAAATGCGTAGTCGAGCTCGTTGATGTTATTTTTTCCCAGTTTCAGGTTTCGAATGAAATTTCAGACGTTCATGGCACATCTTCAGCAAAGAAAAATGGAAAATAATCTATATTAGTCAGATGTTGTCGCTACCATTTTCTGAAGTGGCATTTGTAGTGTCTTTTGAATATCGCAGGCGTAGTGTATCTTCTAAACGTCCTTGAAAGTAATTTCTGTATCTTCTCAAACTGTCTCTTTAGTAAATCTTCTTACGGCAAATGCAATGAATTTTTTAGTCTTCAAAACTGTGATGTCGGTGGTGTCGTTAACTCCAAAATCTCTACCCCTTCGAATTTTTTAAAAACAAACAGAGTGGAACGGTAGTGAACGAAGAAAAACGTACAACATTTACTTTGACACGTTTACTTGTCAACGTTTACTTTGATACCACTGTTAAAACGTAAAAGATAGTTATTTTTCTTTATTTATTTATTTTCTGCCCAAGTGGTTTTTTTTTTTTCGTGGTTGTTTTGCTCTCTTGATGTTATTTCTTTCGGGACGTGTGCTTCGTTTCTAACCCCTTCAAGTTTTAATATCGATCGCCTTCAGGCCGAATTTGTATATCAGTTACGAGATTCTATAAAACTTAGTTTATTATGGAATTAACGATTATTAATAAAATAACAAGACAAGAGAGAACAAGTCAACAGAACGAGTCCATATTAAAGCAGTATTCGACTTAGCTTACAATTAATTTTAGGGGGAATTGGTATGATTGTCTTCTATCTCGGTCCCTCATTCAATCTCCTAAACTCTCATCTGGTTATCAGCATCTTATATACGTTTAAGGGGTAAAGGGGACTACATTAATATGGGGGATAAAAAGGATACTAAAAATATTGTAAACATCTTCCTTGGAAGTGAAAGTGATTCAAGTGCATTCAGAGCACCAAAAACTCAATAAATGATTGAAGTACTTGAGTCACCTCTTATCACAGTTATCTTCTTCCCACAAAGTGAGATTTGAATCACTTTGAGTCATTTCAGTCACGTTGCGGGCACGCACTCGACGTGCAGAGTGCGGATTCGAGTACTTGAGTCACTTTTTGGGCAAAAGGCAAAATCGGTCAAAATTCGCTTGAATCACTTTCACTTCAAGCGTCTAATTTTACTTAACACTATAGAACGATTGGGTTTCCCCAGTATAATATATATATATATATATATATATATATATATATATATACATATATATATATATATATATATATATATACACAAACTCAGAATGGTCCCCTGAGAAACTTATGTTAAACACAGACCGTGCATGGAACAAGGAACTCTTCTGGGAAAATTAAATCCACTATAGTCCGAATAAGTAATGGTAAATGACAAATACCATAGTTTTTCTTTTTTACGATAGGAATGATACATGAATGAACTCCTGTGGCAATAATATAATGAATCAAAGGGGAGTAATTAACAGTTGAAGTTTTTGAACAGTACTAAGTCTTCCCTTAATTAATTCAAAACTGGAATCATTTACCTTTTACATATAAGCTGAAACTAAGAACTGAACTAGTTCTATGATTGAAATATAAAATCTATACTATATATATATATATATATATTATATATATCCCATAAGTCAGGGATCTTGAAGGAATAATGTCATCGTATGCAGAATTCAGGGCATTCTATAATATTAAAATCACAACAGCTAGAAAATTAATGAGAATTAACTGGATGAGCTTCTACAGCGGAAAAACAAAGATCATGCTAAAATTATGGAAGAGCTTAGTCCTACCAGTAATTGAATATTGCTCAGTACTCACAAACCTATACAGAAAACGAGACATTGCAAATACAGAAGCCATAGAAAGGACTTTTACGTCTAAGATAGAGGAAACGAAAGATGAAGACTACGGGTCTTGCCTACAATCCCTGAAACTCTACTCTTTGGAAAGAAGACGCGAGGGGTACACAATAATATACGTATGGAAAATGCTCGAGGCTCGTGTCTCTAACCTTAGAAATGAAATAGATACAAACTGGAATGAGAGAAGAGGCAGATTCTGTACTGTCCCAACAGCGGTGGGACAGGGGGCCATGAAAAAGTGGATGGATAATACTATCAGAATACAGGCCCAAAACTTTTTAATGTCCTGCCAAAATAACTGAGGAACCTCCAGCACACCAACCTGAATAACTTCAAGAATTAGTTTGACAGGTTCTTGTGCAAAGTCCCTGATCAGCCATGCATGGCTAGCTACAAGGGCAATAGGAAAGCGATTATTTATGGACACCCAATCAGTTTGGTTTTAACCCTTTAAGGCCGGGATTTTTTGTCGGGTTAAGTTATAAATACGTGTATTTGAAACGTTACCAATTTGTACCGGTCGTCCTAAAGGGGTTACAAAGGTAATCTTGTAGTTTAACGTTGCAAATTCGTCAAGGAAATTTAACGTCGTAAATTAATGAAATAAAAGAAGCAATAAAACTAATTTTATTTAGACCACACATTGTTAGGTTAGGTTAGGTGTACTCTTAATTTGTATTTAACACATTGAATGCTTTGTCACTCATATGTGAGTGACGCAGATCAGGACATTTAAGCCCGTATCACTCCCATATGAGTGACACAGTCCACCTGAGTTCTGACTGTAGTACACATATGTGATTCACAGTGCATTGAAATTAATACGTAATTATGATAGTGTGGTCCCACCGAGAAGTTTTATCCCATATGTTTGGCTCTAACACAATAAGTCGTTGAGAAACTGGTGGCGAAAAAAAATACCAAATTGTTTTCAAAAAAAGGAAAGGCACGAAAAAGAATTATTTCACATGGCATTTATATCAATTAAATTAAAACATAACGCTTGTTATAATAAAGATAATGAAATTAGTCTCATCTCTAGTAAGTGGGGGAAAGATAAGCTAAAGAAATGTGGCATCACGCCTCCTTGAAAGTCAAAACCAGTTGGCAAAGTTTCAAAGTGAACATAGATAACCTCTTTATAATAAAAAAAAATTCACCCCTTTTTACTACAAAATACAAAAATAGTTTCATATTAGACAAGTGTATGAACAAAATACATTTAACCACTTGTATGGTGATCAGCAAAACATGCTATACACAGAAACACAGAAACACAGAAAGGGCTTTTTGGGACACTGATCACAAAATGTGTTTATAATTTTTGCTTTTTTTTTTTTTTTGCAACTTCTCTTCCATCATTTTGCTTGTACTGAACATAACTTTCTTTTTACCACAACTTAACATTATTCTTTACTTTTTTGATATTTACATCTGAAAAAAACTGAAAGAAAAAGAAAATGGGTGAATTTTTCATGCGAATCACATACGAGTGACATGGTCCGTGAAGGAAAAGTTTGTTTTGCAGGGACCATGTCACTCAATTTTATATTACAAGTAATTTGCCCATGAATTAAATATTTGTGTTTTTCGTCACTTACTCAACATACAGTATACCTGATGATATCACCCCTAGAACTCAAAAACACGATTTTGTCACAGGGCAGATTTTACAAAATTCCCTTTGGCACTCAGTGTGTTAAATGTATTGTAGAGGTCGTTTTAAATATGACAGGTTAGGTTAGGTTAGGTGTACTGCCATGTTTAAACCGACCTCTACGATAAAAATATAAACAAAATTAATTTACGACGTTTAACACAACATAACGGTACACCAACCTAATTTACGACGTAAACTACAAGATTACCTTTAAAAGATCCCATTCAAGAGACTTCTACATTTATATATTGTGAAAATTGTATACAAATACATTGACAGTAATTCAACTATATATCATACACTGATTGCTGCTGCTTATAAGGGAGTATACGATAAAGTGAATTGCAATATTTTAAGATATTAGAAGAAAGAAATTCCTATGGGAAGTTAGAAAAAGTGTAGATACACACTGTATATTCAGGGGCGCCTCAGGAGGAGGGGGGGGACTCCTGCACCCCCAATATTTTTTGTCGCCCTCTCCTTTGGTCGCCCTTTTCAATTCACAAGTTCTCATGAATAAAAAAATTGTTTTTTGTAACTGGCTACTTCCTAATTTTTATAAACACGTCATTAATATGCGCAGCATATAGCCCCATAAAAAGATATATTAGCTTACCTCAGCCTCTATTCATAATGTTTTCAAAGCATCAAAGTTATGCTTAATCACATCTGAATATTAATATGAAAATATCTAACCACGTTACTCGTGTAAAATTTTCTCAATGAATGGTTTGCCCCCTCAATGTGCCAGCTATCTGGGCGCCACTGTGTATATTAAATACGTTGAAATTTTGATACATCCATCAAGCTTTTACAGTTGATATAATGTGTTTTCAGATTCCCATGTGGAGTTAGACAAGGCCCCTTGCTCTCTCCTTTGTTCTTTAATGCAGTGTTTCCCAACCGGGGGCCATATGGCTCCCTGGGGGCCATGGCACATTTGAAGGGGGCCACAGGAAAATGTTATTTTCTAAAATAGAGTTAAATCTGCATATTACCTACTGAAAATAATGCTTATGGGGGCCACGGGAAAAAATAAGGTTCCTAAGGGGGGCCATAAGCCAAAACCGGTTGGGAACCACTGCAGTTTAATGTATAAATTAATGGCTTAATTACTTCACTTAACGATGCCAAAGTTGGTCATTGCATGGATAATATACGGGTTAATAAGAGTCTATGGCGATAATATGGTATTAGTATGTCCTTCGATTAAACGTCTGGATTATCTTATGAAACTTTGAGAATTATATTCGTAGAACTATAACTTGCCGTAACGAAGGAGGTGAATACACTATCTACCCCAAACACTGTTTCGCAAAACCATGATCTTAATTTCAATGTCGCTAAAAATAAAGTATGCGTGTTCATCCCAAAGTCTTGAAACAGTCAAAATAAAAGAGGAGCAAATGAGTAAATACAGTGATTTAAGTATTTGGATCGTATACAGGGTGTCCCATAAGTACTGTCCAAAAGGCTAATATCATGATGTACATTATATGGGGCAGGTCTTTGGGGACACCCTGTATATTACCATCTCTTTGAATGAGAACTCAGATATAAGAACTCAATGTCGCAGTATCTGTGCTAAAGCTAACATGGTAATAAAGAACTTAAGATTTTGTACAGGTAAAGATAAATATACTTTTTTTCGTGTTTTTTACCTTTAATATTTATGGGCGCGTTACACGAAGAGAGTCGAATTCATAATGTCGACTTTCGACCTTATGCAATTACATGGATGTCAAACTAATAATTTAAGATTATCAATGAAAATGACTGACCTAACCTAACCAAACTAACCTAACCGAGGATAATTCGTATAACCTAACCTAACCCAACTTAACCTAACCTGACCTAATTTAAATTAACCTCTTAATAACGACATTATGCATGTCGACATAGTGCAAATGGACTTTGTTTCGCTACCCATTATGAGCAGCAGTTTTGAGTTATCAAAGAGGTTTTAGAGAATCCTCAATTTAGATTATAATAGATCCTTTAGAATGGTGTATACTTAAGTTACCTCCACAAGATGCTCAGCTTCGCAAATGTTTGATAACAATAATGTCTCGATCCTTCCGGAGTTAATTAGACCATACTTAGTACAGTCCAATGCAAAGAATTCTGAACTTGGATGATCACAGTTATCCAAGTTATTCATTAGACCTTCCATAGGCTTTCTAAACCATGTTTTTAATGGGTTAGCTGAGCAATATCGAACTACATAATGTCACCATGCATAATGTCGACACCAAAATTTCTGAACTTGCAAAATGTCGAAAATCTCGACATGTCATTTAAATCCATGTTAAATTAGTTTAAATTAGGTCAGGTTAGGTTACATTATGCCCTATTAGGTTACACTAGGTTGGTCATTTTCATTAAAAATCTGTAATATATGTCGGGGTTAATCACTTTTAGTTAAAATATTAAACAAACTTTCCATTTAGTATAAATGTTTAAAGGCATGAACTTGCATAAGGTCGATCTGGGATAAGGTCGACTTGCAATAAGGGTTGAACGTTGACATTATGAAAATCGACTTTGTTCATGTAACGCGTTTCATAGTATGGAAGCGTTTGTTTGTTTTGTGACTCCACTTAATTATCGATACTGTTAATTTTAGGATTTATCTGATTTTAGTTTAACTTTCTTAATATTTTTAATATTTTTAATATAAAAATTACTTTTCTGCCAATAGACGGTTTCTTTGTATTTCGTTTTTATTTCATTTTATTTCATTTATTTCATTCTTCCAAATATAATATTGTCATTTCCTTTAAAGAGTATTTTAAATGGACTTTCAGATCAACACAAATGAAATGTTGACGAAACACAGATGATGGAACGTCTTTGATGAATTTTATGAATTTTTATTTTTTTCTAAAGTAGACGAAGCCATTAAATAATAATGATATTAAAAATTTTTCAATTTTTTAAATGGTTTCAGAAAATTTCTGATTAGCCTATTATGCTTTATAATTTATGTAATATTAATTGTTTTATATTATTGGTTTTAATTATTAAGGTAAAAAAATAAAAGATAAGTTTCTAGAGCGTAAAATAAAAATATTTATATTTATTTATATTTTAAAAAATAGTGGTCATTATTTTGAAATATTTGGCGTTCATAAGAATTTCTTTTCAAAAGAAGCAATTATACACGTGCAAAATCGACCTAAACATAATTAGTTAAAAAGCGAGCGTAGCTTCGAGATATTTTACTGATATTTTTAACTTTTAAAATTGTATTAAAAATAAATGAGGAAAAAATACGGTGCTACTCTAGCGTGATTCTACCGGTGACTTCGATACTATAGGGTGATTCCTACCCGTTTTGGTTCGAAACTACAGTACTGTAGAGTGTGATTCCTATCCAAGGTATAAATGAAAATATAATAAATATAAAATGCTATTTATTATTCAATTTTATTTACTTAAAAAATAGTTTCGGGTGCTACTATATATGTGGTCTAACCTACGATTGGTTAGTTAGTCACGATATTTTCGTTAAAACTAACGAAAATATCATGACTAACCTAACCAATCGTCAAGGGCGATGGGACATTGGAATGTAAACAAGCAATTAGTAAACAAGGTAAGAAGCTATAATTAAAAGGTAGACCGCGAATCGAGGTAGGAATCACGCTATAGTAGCACAAAAATACTTTACCTCGAGTCTCGGCATCTTATCAAATGTGAGAAGGGACTCAATCAATGTGTAGTGAATACTCTTATTTTAGTTTCAAGAAAATGTTAATTTTACCGTCTTGAATTTCGGAATAGTTATAAAATTCATTTTAAATTAGTTACCCCATTATATTCAATTGTGAACCACATTAATACTAATTTTATGTATACTATATTATTTTATTGTATGTAAACATAATTAATTATATATCACAATTGTCAGTTAAATTATTTATATTCAAATATTTATTTTAATCTAATACCATGTCCATTTTACAAATAAATAATAGAAAACCAAAGGTTATATTTTCCACCTTTGGTACTGTCGCAGTTTCGCCTAACGGACTCAATACGGCTAGTGAGATAATCACTGGTTGGCACTTAACTAGCGGCAGTGCTTATGGCTACATCATCCAGGTTAACCTATACCGGATAGATGCGCTACGGTCCCAAGCCGTAGCTTGCCTAGGCCAACGACGACGACGTAAACCAACAATTGGTGACCCCGGAGCTGGATTACCCCTTTACCCGAACGACTAGGATTAGACTGTAATGTCGTTCGTGCCCATCACCCCCTTCACCCGAACGACTAGGACTAGACTGTAATGTCGTTCGTGCCCATCACCCCCTTCACCCGAGCGACTAGGACCAGACTGTAACGTCGTTCGTGCCCATCACCCCCTTCACCCGAGCGACTAGGACCAGACTGTAATGTCGCTCGTGCCCTCTGCCCCTCACCCCTGCCCGTGCGCTCTGTGCCTGCGCTCGTCTCAACCTCCACTCCTTCGTTGGAACTTGTCGTCTTGCTTGTACGTCAGCAAGCATAGGAGAAGATGCCTGACGACGCTGGTGCCATCTCCCACTTGAGCGTAAAGCTCCCCGTCTTCTGGCCGGGTGATCCATTTATTTGGTTCCACCAAGTGGAATCACAATTCAACTTGGGAAGGATCACCGCTAGCAGGACGAAATACGATCATGTTTTGTCCTCTCTACCAGCGAGCATCATCTCTGAAGTCCGTGACGTCATCGTATCTACTTCCACGAGTGAGGACCCATACAACGATCTGAAGTCTGCCATCCTGTGCCGCACCACTGTCTCCGAGCGTGAGAAACTACATCAGTTAATCTCAAAAGAAGAACTTGGAGACCGTAAGCCCACTCAAATGCTGAGGGCTATGCAGTGCGCTCTAGGCGAACGCGCACAAACCTTCGATAAGGACATCTTTAGACAGTTGTTCTTGCAGAAACTTCCTCCATCAGCTCAGCGTGTCTTGGCCACTATGGATCCTGCTACTCCAGTTGATAAACTAGCAGAAACTGCCGACAAAGTAGTGGAGATTGACACAGCTCCGGTCAACAACGTGAACACACAATCGGAACTGGAGTTGAAAGTGAAGAGTTAAGTCAACAACTCAACCACGTTTGTTCTCTGCTACAAAATCAACGGCAAAGAAGCCATTCTCGGTCAAGATTTACGAAGAGGCATCGTTCGAGTTCCGGGAAGATCTGCTTCTACCACTCGAAATTTGGAAAGAAGGCTAGGAAGTGCATCTCCCCTGCAATTTTTCGTCGGGAAACCCCAGCAGCGAGTCCTAATGGCGTCATAGTATCGCACTGCCACCTGTTATTCATAAAGGACAGGAAACTCTGTGTCAATTTCTTGTTGATACCGGAGCGTCAGTCAGTGTATTCCCTCAAAAATCTGGTCATAAGCACTCTGAATCTCCGCCTCTATACGCTGCTAACGGTTCACGCATACCCACGTACGGTACTCAGTCGCGTGAACTAAACTTGGGCCTTCACCGATCCTTCAAGTGGATTTTCATCTGTGCTCAAGTGCAGCATCCCATAACGGCGCTGACTTCCTCCAGCATTTCAACTCCTGGTGGATCTTGACAAGCGACGCTTATGCGACCAGGCCACACTGCTTCTGTTCTTGCCAAACAGGTTGCCCTTCCGGACGCCTCGAACTCTGCACTTTCCCTCGTTCCCCCTAATTCCATGTACCAGTGCCTTTTCCAGCGATATCCAGGAATTCTTCAACCGATGCAGATGGGTGATACCATTAAGCACACCATTACCCATCACATCACAACAAAGGTCCCCTGTGTTGCAAAACCCAGACGTCTTGCCCCGGACAAACTGAAAGCTGCCAAATCGGAATTCCAGCTTATCTGGATCTTGGGATAATAAGACCTTCCAAAAGCAGTTGGTGTCTCCCCTACCTGGTCCAGAAGAAGTCAGGAGACTGGAGACCATGTGGGGATTACCGATTTTTTGAATTCGACAACCATCCCGGGACCGATATCCGTACAAATGTCCAAGACTTTACTTCTCTTCTCCACGGCAAATATATCTTCAGTAAATAGATCTCGTTAAGGCTTTCCACCACATTCCCGTAGAGCCTTCGGATATTCCCAAGACTGCAGTTTGTACACCATTTGGGTTATTCGAATTTTGAAGATGCCGTTCGGGGCTACGGAATGCTGCGCAAACCTTTCAGAGGTTTATAGATGAGGTCACCAGAGGCTTAGACTTTGTTTATGCCTACATCGATGATTTGCTTGTGGCCAGCTCACAAGAAGAGGAACAACAGGAACATCTTTCACTCCTCTTTCAACGCTTAGAACAATACGGTGTTACTATTAATGCATCTAAGTGTGTGTTTGCACAGCCAACCTTGGAATTTCTTGGTCACACGATTTCGCAGCACGGAATTACCCCCCTTCAGGACAAGTGTGAAGTGATAAAAAATTACCCTATGCCAAGTAATCAGCGTGAGTTACGTCGGTTTCTAGGTTTGGTAAATTATTACCACAAGTTTCATAAAAAACTGTGCCAGTGTTCTTGCTCCTCTACACGCTATGATCACACACAAACGCAAGTAACGAAATTGTATGGTGTAGCGATAGTTTACAGGCGTTCGACAATGCCAAAATGCTATTAATAGTGCATTGTCTTTGGTCATTTCCTATCAGTGATGCCCCCTAACTCTGACGGTCGATGCATCAGATGTTGCGATCGGTGGAGTGTTGGAACAAACCATTAACGGTCAACAAGCACCCATCGCGTTTACTCGAAAAAGCTGCAGCCAGCCCAAACGCGTTATAGTGCTTTCGGACGTGAACTTCTGCTATTTACTTAAACGTGAAGCATTTTCAACATTCCTTGAAGGCCGAGAGTTTTGTGTTTTTACCGACCACAAACCTTTGATCACTGTCTTCAATAAAAACAGCTGTAACCACTCTCCCAGTCATCAGCAACTCGATTATATCTCGCGAATTTACACAGATATCCGCCACATCAAAGGTGTCTTGAACACTCCAGCGGATGCACTTTCAAGAATAGAGATTACTTCTGTTACCCTCAGCTCTACACTGTGGAATGCTATTGCACAGGATCAAGATAAGGATACGGAACTACAAGACCTGCTCAGAGAAGACTCCACTCACTCACTTTCCCTCAGAAAATGAGTATGCCAGGATTGTCTGTGCCCCTCTATTGCGACGTATCAACAGCTGCTATTCGCCCTTATGTCCCTCCATGTCACAGACAAGCAGTCTTCACGGATCTTCATAAGCCCTCCCATCCTGGTATCCGTGCTTCGCAACACCTGGTTACCTCTCGCTTTGTTTGGGCCCTCGATGCGGAAGGATGTCAAACATGGACCAAAACGTGCCTTGCCTGCCAGCGTGCCAAAGTCCAAAGGCACACCAGGTCCCCCTTTGACGCATTTCCGCCCCCATCCCAGCGATTTGAAATAATTCATGTAGACATTGTTGGCCCTCTTCCAGTGATTCAAGGCCAACGTTATCTGCTCACCTGTCTCGACCGCTTTCCAGATGGCCTGAAGCCATCCCACTTCCTGATATCCAAGCGGACACTGTTGCAGAGCCTTTCTTCATGGATGGGTATCAAGATTTGGATTGCCGACAAAAGTCATCACTGACCAAGGTCGCCAATTTGAGTCTTCGCTTTGGAAGAAGTTTACTAGCTTGTTGGGTACAGTACATGCGCATACCTGTGCGTATCATCCGCAAGCTAACGGCCTCGTCGAACGCTTCCATCGCCAGCTGAAGTCATCCCTTATGTGTCACGAAGACTCCCATTGGATGGATAAGCTTCCACTCGTTGTTGCTTGGTATTCGCTCTCTAAGATTTAAGAGTGACTGAAGACTACAGCGGCCGAACTAGTCTATGGAACAACACTGCGGTACCAGGTGGCTACTTCACTGCAGGGGATAGTCATGTGATCCTACGGAATTCGCTCAAACATTTCCTCTCACATGCAGTCCCTTCAGCCTGTTCCCCCTCGATTGACTAGCCAACAGAAATCTTTGTTTCCCAGCCCTCCACATTGCACCCACGTTTTCGTTCGTGTACCTGTCCCAAAACGGCCTCTCCAATGTCCATATGACGGACCCTATGAAGTTCTCCGACGTACGCGCAAATCATTTCTCATCCAGCGCGGTTCCAAGGTCGACAAGGTTTCTATCGATCGTCTTAAGCCTGCGTTTTTGGAATCAACCTTAAGTGAGGTACATGTAGCTACCAAAAAGGTCCAGAGGAAATCAGTGTCGTTCGGAACTCTTTGAACTTCCTCTCTGGTGGGGAGTGTGTGTAGTGAATACTCTTATTTTAGTTTCAAGATAAATGTTAATTTTACCGTCTTGAATTTCGGAATAGTTATAAATTCATTTTAAATTAGTTACCCCATTATAATTCAATTGTGAACCACATTAATACTAATTTTATGTATACTATATTATTTTATTGTATGTAAACATAATTAATTATATATCACAATTGTCAGTTAATTATTTATATTCAATATTTATTTTAATCTAATACCATGTCCATTTTGCAAATAAATAATAGAAAACCAATGGTTATATTTTCCACCTTTGGTACTGTCGCAGTTTCGCCTAACGGACTCAATACGGCTAGTGAGATAATCACTGGTTGGCACTTAACTAGCGGCAGTGCTTATGGCTACATCATCCAGGTTAACCTATACCGGATAGATGCGCTACGGTCCCAAGCCGTAGCTTGCCTAGGCCAACGACGACGACGTAAACCAACAAATGCTTATTAAGATTTATAATGATAAATTTCTGTGCTGTAAATAATTTCCTTTCGACATCCGTAACAGATGAACAGCATATGAGGAAATGGAGACACTGAGAAGGATTTTGCATAGAAATGAAAATGAAAATGAAGATGTTTATTGGCAGACTTATAGTCCATATGACAAATATTATTAATACAATGACAGTTCACATACTAAGGATAGAAATATATACAGGGTGTTTATAAAGTCCTTAACTATTTCAGTGAAAACGTAGCAAAAAGGGTAAAATTCAACAACAATATACTGTAATAGAAGGCATACATTTAATGAATACTTAAGCATATGATTCTACATGAGCACCATCAGAATCTCTACAGAGTTTGAATCTGTCAGCAGCATTGCGAAACACATTTTGGAGCATGACAGGGGTTATTTTTGTAACTGCTGTTACGATACGAGCACATAAATGTCCCAGCTTCATTCAGATGGCATTTTAAACATCGTCGTCTTTCAACAAGATGGGGCACCTTTCATTACGCAAATGAACAATTTCCAAATCGGTGGATCGGACGTGGAAGCAACAGGCCCTGGGCGGTTCGATCTCCTGACCTAACACCCTTGCATTTCTTTGCATGGGGCTTTTTCAAATCAAACGTCTATCAAACGAGGGTTACAGATCTGCAAGATTTACGTGCTCGTGTCGTAATAGCAGTTACAAAAATAACCCCTGTCATGCTCCAAAATGTGTTGCGCAATGCTGATGACAAATTCGAACTCTGTAGAGATACTGATGGTGCTCATGTAGAATCATATGCTTAAGTATTCATTAAATGTATGCCTTCTATTATACTGTTATTGAATTTTACCCTTTTTGCTACGTTTTCACCGAAATAGATAGGGACTTTATAAACACCCTGTACAATTGATTAGAATTAATACAGTAACGTCAAAGTTAAGTGGAGCTACAGACAGACGTTTTCGTACAAGAATTCCATAGCTTAGAGGACAAACGGCAGGACTCATGGATAGCCTGGATGATCGGGTTGGTTGATTTTTTTAATTCTTTGCATTAGACTGTATTGAGCACGTCTTGTTACCTCCGGGAAGTTCGGAACATTGCGGGTAGCAAACATTTGCGAAGCTGAGCATCTCGGGGTAATTTATGTAAGAGTTTAAAAGACCTGTTGTACAGCAAATTTAGGGTTCTGCTAGAACCTTTTTTATAATTCACCCAGAGTTGCTGTCCGTAATATTACTGCAGAAAGTACGAAAGAGAGTGTCTTTAGCTTCACTTGTACAGAACCGAAAGTTCCTTATAGTCATACTCGCTTTTGCACAAAGGCTTCGAGATTGTTTTCTTATATCTGAGTCATCACTCAAGGAGCTGGTGATAGTTTGACCCAAATACTTAAACTCTTGTACTTCCTCAATTACTTCACCTCTCATTTTAAACCTAATATCAGCTGGCTGATTACAGTTTTTAGGGTGAAATTACATAACCTTCATTTTTGTAACATTAAAAAGAATATCATGTTCCTGCGAATACACTTCGCAGACTTTTAGTAGCCGATCAAGACCTTTAACGGAGGGACTTATTAACACCATATCATCGCCATAAACTAAGTTATTTATCCTTGTGTTATCTATACAACATCCCACTGTTGCCTCATTAAGTGAAGCAATTAAATTTGAACAGGAATTCTTAGTTCCTGTTTAAGTATTTGTTATACAATAATTATTCCTGTTCATTTTGGGTCGAGTGAAGTGTTTTTTCCGAGAACAGTAAACAATAAAAGAAAAAATTATGAAATATTTACATATGTAAATGCTATGCAATGTGTAACTATTTTTAAAAATAAATTTTTACAGAAAATGAAGTGCCAAGAAAACATTAAATTATGTATTTATTCTTTTAGGCAATAGTCGTCATGGCAATCAGGGACATAATTGATTTCTTCCTACCACGGCAGAATCATCGAAGCCCAAAATTGCCTTGGTCCAAACTGCACCACAAGTAGTTTTACACTTAGGTATGCTGAACCCCTCTGAAAACATACACATTCTGAATATGTGTTTTTGTTCAGAGTCTGAGAATGAAGTACGAATGAGGTGAAGAACACGTTATTGCTTGTAAACACTTAACAGAATAACTGAAAAAAATTATGCCACTATAAGGGTCCCACTAAATAGGGTAACTTACTAACTATAGGCCTATAAATTTCTCGATAGGTACCCAGTTAGCAAGCATCCGTTGTGTGGTCGATGTCGGTATTAAGTATATCCTACATACCAACGTTGATTGCTGTCTGGGTAGTGATGCTTGAAAAGTGGAGTTGGTGTTTTGGAGGAGCTTCCGACCGAAACTCGATGTTTGAAAATAAATTTACTGGTAGACTACCATTTCATAAACAAGGTTTGGTTGAATAATATAGCGAGAAAACACTGAAGGTACTCCATCACCTTTTTCAATACTATGATAGAATTACATAAGTTTAGTTGTCAGTATCGCTACAGAATACAAATCCAAGGCAAATATTCTACTGAATGTAGTTTCTTTAGACTAAAATTAGAAGTACAAGCCTAGAAGGATTACTGAATACAGTACAATTACGAACTGAAATATTAGAAGCTTTTAAATTTAGGTAAATAATCTTAATAAATAAATAAATAAATAAATAAATAAAATATATATATATATAATTTTTTTCATCCACTCGTTGAAAATTTCAAACATATTTAGCAATAATGAAAACTTTCATTATGCCCTAGCTATTGAGTACCTAGAGTCGTATAGTCTTGTAGTATATTCATTCATCATATTCACAGACGCTCAGGAAGCAGATGAATCAAGAATATAACATAGGGATAATAAGTCCTTAGTTTACGTTGATGTGGTACTCGTAATATTTATATTTCTTTTCTGGAACTACTGTTATTTGCTATAGTTAGATTTTATGATAACTGCTGCATGTACCACAACAAAGCCTAGTAGCTACTCAACAAACATGAAACAGAAACAGGAATAGACCCTTATTAGCGAGCCTATCCAAGCCAAATGAATTAAAATGTCGTCGAACGAATATTCTGAATAAGAAAAAGTTGAATTAAGGTAATAAAAACACACAATAACAAATTGATTTATTAATTTATTAAATGGATAAACTTTCTGAATTTGAATATGCCTTAGAATATGCCGAAAGCTCGCGCTTCCAGTAGATAAATCTTTTACTGTGGCTTTGTTCCCTTAAAGAATTTATCATAAATAATAACTGTATTGAATTATGGAGGTAATTTAAACAAATGACTCAATTGTATACTGACAAAAAGGGTATTCGGTGCCCCTAGAGACAATTAGGACAGTTCCAAAACAAGAATAAGGACACCATCATTTTCTCTCTCTCTCTTCTCTCTCTCTCTCTCTCTCTCTATATATATATTATATATATATATATATAACCCAAATTTCTTTCTTTTCCCTCTTCCCACCCTTCCATTATGTTCCAATGGCTAAAAGAATAATTCAGACTAAAATTGAAGAGTATTGCTTATTATTTAAAGGTCGCGAAATGAAACGCAAGATTTCAACATATGCAGGGCGTCATGCAGCCGGTACCTTTCAAAAAGTAGAAAGATAGGTTTTTTTGCATCTGAAAAATTAGAAAAAAATTTTAGTAAAATTTTAAAAATAGAAGCAAAACTAGCATACCCGCCCGTCTTACAGACGGGTTTTTTTTAAAGTAAATATGCGGATGCGTAGAATTACAACTCGTTACATAGCATATCTGCTAGACTGCGGTGCTGGGGTCTTTGAAAAATGTAGCAACAAATTTTCTTTTTCATTATTATTATTACGGGCGTCAATGTGAAGCTCAAGATTTTCATGACTGCATTCTTTTCTATAGTTTTAATAGCGGAGCGACCCGGCGTTGCCGGGGTGGATGTTGAACGCTATATATATATATATATATATATATGCCCGGTTAGGTAAACTGAATGCCCGGTTAGGTTAATTGAATGCCCAGTTAGGTCAACTGAATGCCCGATTAGGTTAATTAAATGGCCGGTTAGGTCAACTGAATGCCGATTAGATTAATTGAATGCCCGGGTACGTTAATTGAATGCCCCCCGGTTAGGTTAATTGTACACCCTTGACGATTGGTAAGGTTAAGTCATGATATTTTCGTTAAAGCCAACGAAAATATCACGACTTAACCTAACCAATCGTCAAGGGCGTACAGATGACCTAACCTGGCATTCAATGAACCTAACCGGGTATTCAATAATTTTACCATAGGTTTCGTAATGATCTTGATGACGTCATTTAATGTTTTAAAATTAATTATTTAATTTATTAACACCCACATGCACAACCTCGGGACCTAATCAATATGTGTGTGAAGTTTCATGTTTGTAACTGCTTCCATTTTGGAGTTATGGCTGATGGCTGGAACACACACACACACACATACACACACATACACACACACACACACACACGTCTTTTTATTATTATTATTATTATTATAGATAAACAATAGACTGGTACAAATTTATAACCGAAAGACTTCCGAAAATCAACAATTTTTGATAAGAAAAGGGGAAAATTGGTTTTGTAGGCCTAGGGGGTCCGAAATTTTCATAAAATGGAAAATAATTACTATTTTCTTACTTACAGCGACAGGCATAATGATATTAGGATACCTAATAGAAATTTGTAATATTTTAAAGTGGGGAAAATAAATAATTTTCTAAAAATGATCTTCAACTATAAAAGCGCATCTAATCAGATAACTTAATCAACGTATTCTATGACAACTAAAAAATAGAATGATAAATCAATATCCTATCAAATTGTTTGTGTATACGTAAAATTATTTGTACAAAAGCCACAGTAATAAAACACACAAAAGTCACGGTAAATAATTTCGAGTGTGGCTCGTTTAACTTTAAACTCGTGTTTATTTAAATTGCCCGTTTTAATTATGTAATTTTTTGTATTGAATCGAAAAGAAATCTTTGTGAATCAAAAAATGTTAAAATTATAACAAATATCAAAATATTTTGTATAAAAATCATTGAATTTTAAAAATGCATGTTTGTTTTTTTTGCAAAAAGTTCTTTATGAATTTTAAAAATATATACTTTTTTAAAATTGAATCGATAAATAAATCTTTTGTGAATCGAATGATATTAAATGTTTAGTAAATATTGACTTATTTTGTGCCAAAATTATGATTAAAAATGAAAATTAAAAAAATGCGTGTACAGGCATGGGAAGAACTGTACCCTCAAAGGGGGAAGGAATTATGTTAGGGAATTTTTTTTTTAGCATGAGCACTGCACAATAGAAAGACGCATCGAATGGTGAAAACCGCATTGTTCTACACCAATTGTAGCGACCTGTAGGTGTGCGCAAAAAAGCTGTTACATATACCTTACCTTACAACCTTACAAAGGTTCCGCGTGATGATTTCTCATATAAGGCTTCATTTCTGAATAGTAAAGGGTGTCAGGAAATGATTGCCCCCCCCCTGTACAGAAGAAACTGGAAGGAATAGAAAAAAACAGACAAAACCACGCGAAAGAGCGTTTAATTTTGAATAAAAACACTTGTTTTAATATCGGGTGTTGCCCCCATTTGCAGCTCTGACGGCCATTAATCGACGGGGGTATGATCCCAGAAGTGTCTCAAAGAGATCGGTATCATGACTCATTTCTTCAAGGACTTCGTTGATCTTTGCAGTCATAATTTCTGTTGAATACCGATTCTGAATGGGTTGTTCCAGCTAAGGACTCCACCCGATCCTTCATGATGGATCCGACATGTTCACAGACATTAAGCTCGGAAGAATTGCCAGGCCATTCATTATTTCCGAAAAAATCAATGTTATTGTCCTTAAGCAGTTGTTGAGTCGCAAGTGCTTTCATACAGGGGGCTTTGTCGTGAAGAAAGGTTGCCTGTTCAACATCCAAAACACACTCGGGGTCTTTCAAAAACGGAATTACATGTTGGGCTAAAATTACATTTCGAAAATAAGGCCCATCCCAACTGGTTCCTCTTGGTTTGATAACCCAGATGAGCTTCCGAATAGAGAACATAATGAAAACACCCACACATGCTGGATTTTTTACTATTTCTCGATACTTCTGGTCGTCTGGGACTTCATCAGTTGTTGTTGCCCAAACCCGATCATTCTGAAAATTTGGTTTTCTGGAGACATAAACGAAGAATTCATCGCTGACAACCAAGTGAAGGAAATCGTCTTCCGTCCATTCCTCAAGATAATCACAAAACCATAGCCGATCTTCAATATTAAGATCACTCTTCCGTGGCTTAGCTATTTCATGCCAAGCACTCAAGCCTTGGCGAACTCGAAATTGATGCACACGTTGCCGATTGACTATCTTACCACGACGGATAAGTATCTCTTTCGCTGCCTCAGAGCAGCTCTTCTTTCGGCGCCGTGATGCAGCAAGCACAATGTCTTTCGATTCTTGAGATAATTTCTCCGGTCTTCCTCCTCGAAATTCTGTTTCACAATCTTCAGGATTCTTATTCCAATTCCTTTTGACAAAGTCTTCTGATCTTTTTAATCTCTCAGCCACCCAGTGTCGAGTTATGAAAGTTGCACAGCTTCCTTTGCTTCACGAAATGTGACAGCTCGAATGCGGTCAAGAACTCACTTTTTCTCTGAATCGTTCAAAATAGATGATGCCATGGTTTCTGTGGGGAAAAAAATGGTAAGAATTAAAATCACAGGAATAGAATATAATGGTTTTTATTCAGATTTTAACGCTCTTTCAAGTGGTCTCGCCGGTTTTTATCTATCTCTTCTATTTTTGCTCTACTGGGGGGGGCAATCATTTCCTGACACCCGTATATTAGATAAGGATTTTTTTTTTTTAAAAGATGGCCTCCCAACACCCTGACAGCCATCACAGTCCCCCTTTTTTTATTTTATCTTATTTTATTTTTACAGAGATATTGAAAAGTTTAACTGAAACTAGACACTCGTAGTACTTAACTAAATTCTGACTACAAAACATTTACAAAAGTAATCGACATAGGTAAAATTGAACATAGTACTGAAAACACCGAAAAAAATCAAAGGTCTGCCAATCACCACGGCTCGTGCCAATCACTGAGCTCTCCACGTCAACCAACCAATTACAACTGGCCGCCATCATAAAATCATCACATTATTTACCCCAAAGAGAAAAACTGTTTGTGTAGGTTTAGCAAACAGTTAATGAGTGAATATGACCACTTCTGACAGAATACGAAAAAATACAGTATAGAGAGTATCTGTATAATATTTCAGTTCATTTCGGGACCAGTTACCATTTTTCAATGAGATAATTTTTGCATGGGATGATATCTGCCACATAGGAACAGAATGAGAGGTGGAAATGAAGAATTTCCACCCTCAGTGATGTAGTGGTTAGCGTCGCTGACTATGAATCCATCGGCCCGGGATCGAGACCCGGTGACGGCAGGCGGCGCGCAGCAAAACCCAGCTGTTCATCCTCTCACACAATAAAAAGAAATTGGTTGGTAGATAAATTGGTACCCTGGGTAGCCTAATGGTTAAGACGCTGGGCTGCTGGTGGAGCGTGGTTCGGATTCCACGTTAAACTGTAGGTCTAAGGTGGAGTGACAATTTGACCGTCAGAATGACAATTCGGGCGGAAGCAAACCAAAGGTTAACCAAAGTTTATATATATATATATATAATATATATATTATATATAATATATATTATATATTGCTGAGCGCTCTTCATTGCTGAAAAATATATTTCTGACAATAGATCAGCCTATTCAGGCGTATGTGAGGGCTTCAGTATATTAACTTTTGTCGTGACTTCCATACCTTCTATTCCATACTCTCTCTCTCTCTCTCTCTTTCTCTCTTTCTCTCTCTCTGGAGAACGAGTTTGTTGCTTCTGCACAGGGGCACTCATCATAAAACTGCCCGGGCCCGCAGCAGTCATCATAAAACAGTACGTGTTCTCTATTAGGTCAAGTGTCTAATCGAACTGTAATATGAAAAAAAAAATCGGATTTCAAGGGGCCCAGAACCTCATTATGCCCGAGGGCCCAGGTTCCTATCAGTCCGCCCCTGCTTCTGCACGAAGGCAAGATTCTGAAAGCGGAGTCAATCGACAAACATCATTACCGGCTTCAGTTTTCTACCAAACAGCATAAACTAAAACATTATTTGGGGAAATGTCTATTAGGTAAGTAACCTTTGAATACCACGGGATGACATAAAATAAGTTACTTATTGAATTTGTTTGTAATTATATTTTTATTTATATTTCGTATAAAAGTTATTCCTACTTTACAGACACATTTTCTCTAATTACTTTTCTTTCCAAATTAGTTACCCTTTTCAAACCATTTTCTGTTATTATTCTTTATTGTGTAGCATTTATATTACAGCTAGTGATGTATCGGATGTCAGATTTCAGACATCCGCGGATGCGGATACGGATGTTCGTGCATAAATTTGTTAGTTTGATAATATGATAGTTTAAATTCATATTTAATTAATTAATTGACTTTCGATTATTGGTTACTTATAAATATTAGATATTCGATAATATTAGATATTAGATTTAAGATAATATAATTTTGTAATTATATGAAAATAAAAACCCACTCTAATAGACAGAGTTTATTTCCACAACCCGAGGAGGATGCCAGTGGGGGTCGAAACTGTTGTGGAAATAAACTCTGTTTATTAGAGTGGGTTTTTATTTTCATATTTTGACCTTCACGTAGAAAAAAGTGAAGTTTTTTGCATTTATTTTGTAATTATAATTCTTTTACATACACTTTTCTCTTTTTGGACGAGTTTTCGCCATACAACCGTGTGTTACCCGGACGCGGGGATGCGGGACCCAACTCGTCTTGCATCCAACCAACCACTTTCCCCAACCACCACCTTTTGGAAAGTAGTGTACTTATGACATTGTTATGTATTGTAGCATGAACAATTAATTATACAAATACACAACAGACATTGCCACTTACATTAAGATCAAATGAAGGCTGCGCAAGTTTCAGTATTTGAACTGAATGAGGGGCAAATTGTGCTTCAAAAATAGCAATTTAGTAAATAGTACACATCCGCAACATCCGCATCCCGCAGGTGCGGATGTTGAATTTTATGCGGATGCGGATGTGACATACATCACTATTACAGGTCCGTAGCCGGGGGATGTCAGGGGGGGTCGAACCATAGTCATAACTTATGATGTAATATTATAATATATAACATCACTTAGTAAATAAACAATTGTATTTTTTTAAACTTCACAAACTACTCTAAACTACTCTAAACTTAACTACTCTAAACTTAACTACTCTAAACTTAACTACTCTAAACTTAACTACTCTAAACCCCCCTCTGCAGTGACTAGGTCGTTGCACCAAAAGGTCCGCCTTTCTACAATTTCGACCACCCCCTTGGGAAGTCCTAGCTACGGGACTGCATTATAGAATGAATCACGAGGTTAGGTTATTTACGAAACTATGAATAAGACATTAGTACCGAGCGTCACTTTACTGATTTTGTTCTGGCTAACGCCAGACGATTTCAATCAGTCACGGGAAAGACCTCTCGGCACTAATGGGTCAATGTATGAGTTAAATCTTTCTTAACTTGCAAAGGAAAATAATTTTAACAATTACGAGTATTTTAATAATTTAAAAAATTTGTGTGAAATTTAAAAAATGAAAATAGGAATATTTTAATCCTTTCTATATAAATGCTTTAAAATTGTTATTTTTTTCTATTTTTATTTTATTCATTAAAAAACAATTGTTTGTTTGTGTTTTGGGCTATTACGTAAGACCAAATTAATATTTAACTACTTTTATTAATACGATACCTATTCTATTAATACGATACCTTCTATTAATACGATAACTACTTCTATTAATACGATACCCATGCAACATTATAGCAAAGTCTACCTACATAGCTAGTCAGTTCACTCTCGCATTATAACGTAAATAATTTCTACAAAAAATTTTGAGCAGAAATATTTAAGCCAGTGAGACCATAGTCTAATATAATTTACCAAGTCTTATCATAAAAGTTCATTTCCTCCAAAAATTGACTCGCAGCGCCATCTGAAGTGAACTATACAAATTTCAAACTTCATTCACCAGTATGAACTACAGGGTGTCCCGTAAGTCTGGACCCATAGGGAAAAATAATAAAATTACAAAATAGTCCAAAAATTTATTTATAATATTTTTTTTTTTTTATATATTATTTTTATTATTTTTTTATTATGATCTTACTCGCTGAGTTTTATTTGTGGGGCCACTTGAAAGCCAAAGTGTACGAGGTCAAACTTCAGAACATTTTCCACCTTAAAGCACGCATTGTGGAGGCGTGTCAAGAAATTTCTGCGACTGTGATTCAGAAAGTGCTGTCGCAGTGGAGATTGCGTCTTCAACTATGTGTGCGACACAACGGCGGACACTTTGAACAGATTATGTAATAAATTTTTGGACTATTTTTGTAATTTTATTATTTTCCCTATGGTCCAGACTTACGGGACACCCTGTATGACGTTGGGATGATGGACGCACCGATTGGAATGACTCGTAGTTTTAGTTTAGGGTCAGGATTCATTACATATTGTGCTTCTTAAACGGTTCTAATAACATACAGATTAGAGTCTTTAACTATTAAAAAAAACACCTGCATTTTCTTCCATTTTCTTAAAATATAAAAAAATATGAAAACAGTGTTACACAAACTTCCAACTATTTTTAACAGAAAAGGGGGTAGGGGTAATGGGGAGGGGGGTTATGCAACAAGGGGGGTGGGGGTTAGTTCCCTAAGTTGCAGGAAGGGGGGAGAGGGGGGTTTTGGGGGAGAGGGAGAATGACCTCGATGTGGGGGGGTAATGGGGAGGGGTGTAGGTAATAGGGAAGGGGGTGGGGGTAATAGGGGAGCCGTGGCCTGACTAGATATAAGTAGGTTTTGATTATAGCCTACCTGAAACGAAAATCTAGATCGTCTGGAATCGAGAATATAATAGCTGAAGAACAAGTCAAGCAAAAATTTTAGGTGCACAAAGAAGCTCGTTTAAAGTATGCCAAGGATCATCAAAAGGATGGTTTTGCATTCTGGAAGAAAGTTCTCTGGAAAGTTCTCAGGAACAATGAGCAACGGTATGTTTGGCGAAAATCAATTACTACATTCGAGGAATGCAATAATCCTTCCTACGGTTAAACATGGTGGAAGTTTTCCTTCTTTGATGTTGAACTTTCAAAAGGCGGACGAACCTTTTATACCGAATGTTGAAAACATCTGAAAAACGACTCTTTATTGATAAAGCAAGCTGTTTAAAGAATATCATTTATGATTTAGATGAGAATTTATATAAAAACTGAAGACCAGAACAGAACTTGCGCCATTTTAGAACGAACGAACAAAAGTCCCAAATGAATTATTAGGTCGTTAAAATAATTAAATGAGCTTTCACTGGAAATAAAAACATGTCAAAGTATGTAAAGTATTTGATAGATGGATAAACTTCAGACAAGACAGGTTTATGCAACCCCGGAAAAGCTAATGAAAAAAATGTGTGTAAAACCTTCCCAAACAAAAGCAAGTCGAGAGTAATTGACAAAGTAATTAATATGTGTATTGAATTCATGTAAAAAAAGTGTCGTACGTCACCATATTCTTGTGTAATATAATAATAATAATAATAAATAATAAACACTAAATTACATCATTCACTGATTTTGACATACAGGAATACCAACAAAACATTATCCTTTATTTCCAAGTCAGTTTCGTGGCAATGCAAATAAATTAAAACGTCAACTTCGTCATTGTTTAAAAGTGTAAAAAATAAGAAAAGGTAACACTGTGTAAAATCTACACACTGTGGCATTTGTTCTGTCAACAATAATCTTCACAAGAAAAAGGTTTAAGTCGAACATTCAAATTTTTCTTTGTTCACTGGACAAGTTTAGGGTTTGTGTGTAAATCATTTCCATTTTTGAATGTATGACATGTACTTATTACAATATTTCATTTCTATCTTCTATCTGATATTATAAATAATTAATAATGTCAGGTTTAATTCATTAACAATGCTTGCAAATAATTGTGTCTGGCCAAACTCGGGTGTATATGAAATACTTTTGATTAAGTGCAAAGAGTTAGGTGTAGGAAAAGCGTGACATGAATTGTAAGCCTAGTTCTCTTACCTCCCGTAGAGGAAATTATTTTTTCATCAAAGGAAAAACTGTACTGTTATACGTACAGTAAATATATGGTTCTTGTGTTATACTTTTGGTATAACATAGCATAAAACATCTGTTATTTGTATTCCAGTATCTCTACGAAAATTAATTCTGAACCTGTATTGTTCTTTCCAAACCAGGTTCCAGGTTCCAGGTTCCAGAAACTGCTCACTTGATCCTGCGGATCAGCATACGTTTCCGGTGCAGAGCCTCTACACTGTATCTCCTAATATGTACTTAAACCTTTACTGTTAACAGTCTTCTTCTAATTTCCATTATTTTTACAGTATAATTTTTGATAATTTCTGTTTTTTTTATATTCTCTACTCCCATCATCTCCCCATTATGTTTCTTAGTTTTTCACAATGAAACAAGTGTTCTGTCGTTTCATTTTCTCTACTGCATACTTCACACTACATGTCCTTATATTTTCCTTCATAGTTTTCTTTCACCTCTACTATATTTAATCGGATTTCCATTATAATCTTCATATCCTTTCATTCATTCATTCATATCCTTTTATTTCTTTCTTTACAAACGCTTGTCCATGTTTTATGATTACTTTAGTCTGTCGATTTTTCTGTTTGCGACATTTTTCTTTCAGTACAGAAATGAGGCATATATAATATTATATATAATATATATATATATATATGTTAACCCCTCCGTCTATGGCCCTGATTCGGTTCGGATCGACGGGGGTTCTAGTTACGGAGGCAAGCAACGGATATTTCTTCTGTTACTTTTCTTCTATAATTTTCTAATTCTTTCTCTGATACTTTATAACTTATCGACTTTACTAAGTTCCTCTGACGATAGCCCAACTCGAGGGGGAAAATAAAAAGTTTCTCTTACTGTAAATTTACTTCTTAAAAATTTACAGTTATGCTCTGAATTTACAGGGGTAGAGGTTCGACCTCTTTCGACCATAGCTCAGGCCGGAATCTAAAAATATTAAGGAGGCAAGGGGCCTCTGCCCCCCCTCCCGCAGCGAGGCTGCTAACCAGGGGAGTCTCTTAGCAGTGACCAAGGCAGAGTCTCGTAATGAAGTGTCCTTCATTTTACAAATACATGTATAAAATATGCCTGAATGTTGGGGGATGGCAGTTGGAGGTTAAGTTTCCCCCCTTTTAAACACGATCAGGTGTTTGAAAGATTCCAATAAAGATTTAAAAAAATAAATAAAAATAAAAACTAATCTTATTTTTTTTTCCACGTCTTCATTTCTGAAGGCGATTTCATTTCATAGTCGTACACAGTACAATTGAAGTACATGACTGAGTACATTTTTGTTTGGGTTTATTACAATTATGATTTCGATTATGGATTACTTCCCATTCGCTTATGATTGTCCCTTACAGTTCTATTAAAGTACATTCTTACATTATATATAAAGTCATTACATTCAATTATAGTTTCATTGAAGTACATTACGTCGTTACCATTCTTACAGTGTTTTTATATATATATATGGTTAGATTATATGGTTAGATTATATGGTCAGATTATATATATATGGTCAGATTATATGGTCAGATTATATATGGTTATTATATATGGTTATTAGTACAACACAAGTACATGAGACATGACAAGATAATTTATATACAACATAATATGTTATATTACATTATATGTTATAAATTTGGATCAGAGCGAAAGATGTTGTTTATCTTAGAAACGTTCGGTTCTGCTGATTCGCGAATTTGAGCATTTAACTACTGTAAGCCTAATGAATGCCTTGTGAGGGTTGAACGCACTTAAAAAAAAAATAATAATAAAAAAAATATATGTGGACGTATTTTACATGTACATAATCCAATAGGTTGTGTGCGTAATATAGAGACGCGTAAAATATGGACTGATAGGTTGATAGGTATCAGTAGACAATAGGTAGGAAACAACATAACTAATGATGTATAGAGAATGGTTTCTTTTTCTTTTTATTATATTATTATTATTATTATTATTATTATTTATTAAGGAATTTACCATACATTCAATACGGAAGATGTCCAAATACTAAACACGTGATTCAGTGTTCAAGGTATGGAAAACGTGAAGAGAATTAAGTTACTTTATGACGTCATAGTTATTGAATTTGCACGTATAATACAAATCATTATTAGGAAGATTTACAAGAACGAATTAGAGACAAGAGTGGGTATTAATGACTAAGAAGTACAACTGCGGGTTCCAATCCTGTTATATGCAATGTGTATGCATAATCTAGGGACGAGGGTAAGATGCAAGACAATCATAATTAATTAATAACTTCTATAACAAATGAAAATGGATACGACTAAACCATAGGTATGGTAGATCGTAGGGTTTTGACACGATCAAAAATAGGAAGCCACAAGTAAAATTATTATCCAAACTCGCGTTAAGCGATTTTGGTTCTTATGTAAAAATGAATATTGATTATTCATTTCATTTTTACATTGCTCTCCCCTTTTAAAAAAAAACGATATTTATACAATAATCTAATAGGGTACCATTAATACAATACAAATGAGAAAATAACATCCTAACTACTTCAAGTTAGATGACGAATTTTTTTCTTTACATTACAAATTTTTATACAGAACAAGTGAGTTATTATATAATATAAAAAATTCAAAGATTAATACTTCAATTTTAGACAAACAATTACGCTAGACAAAGAATGATATTGTTAAATTTTTTACAAAATTTTTATTTTTCTGTGGGAAAAAATTATGTACATAATGAATAGTAGGTAAAAGGAAAAAAATATAAATTATTTTCCAAAGTTACCCTGATCGTGCAGTCTATAACTAATTTTATTGACTATTGTAGGTAAAAAATCGAATTACGTAATGGATGATGTATAGACCTGTGGTC
Organism: Bathynomus jamesi; assembly: GCA_023014485.1. Taxonomy (NCBI): domain Eukaryota; kingdom Metazoa; phylum Arthropoda; class Malacostraca; order Isopoda; family Cirolanidae; genus Bathynomus; species Bathynomus jamesi. The sequence goes on along the minus strand of JAJOZX010005247.1, from coordinate 223,152 downwards.
TAGTGTGTATTTGTGTGTATTAGATACAAAGTGTGTATCATAACTTTGAGGGACAGATTAGCGGAGAGGATTCTTAAATTAACTGAATAAATGCCTGAGCAAAAATTTATATATAGTAAGCAAAAAGGCTTAGGACTATATAAATAGCAGAGTTAGCACCTACACGCTATGAAATAGTTTGTGATATCGAATGATTTTAGAATAAGGTTTGTATATATAGTATATAGTGTGCATACATGCGTGTGTATGTGTAGAGATTTGGAAGGTTTTTGAATTAACAAAGTTTAAAAATAATGTATAATAATTTAAGATGGGTTTTAGGGTTATAAAATCTTTTGAGTCAATTATTGTTGTTATTATTATTATTATCATAAAATCCTTTAAGTTCAAGGTAGTATTTAAGTATTTAATTAAATCAGTTCACGTATTAAGGTAATAAAAGAAATGTACTTAGAGGACTTACAATTGATGAAAGTAAATCTCACGGTTTAAAAATTGAATTTTGAAGATGGAATTAAATTCGACTAGTAACATTCCTAGCTATATATGAACTATATAACATTAACATTAACCAGAAGTATCGGTACGATAATTGAATTAAGAAAGTTAAGAATACAAATTAAAATATAAACAATTTATGCATTTTAATGAGCTAAACATAATTTTATAATATTCTTAAAAATAAAAGTAAATCGAACCTTAGATGAGTTTCGGCCAAGAATAAAAAGTTATTGAAATGGAAGGAAAGCATTTCGAACAATCTTTTCTTTAATAATTTCAGGTAAATTTTACATTAAAAATTATTTTCATATACAAAAAAAAATATTAAAAAGGTTTAATAATTTTTGCATGTTAAGTAGAAAATACTCTTTCGTTAATGTTGATAGAATGAATTATTTGATATTTTAGTCTGAAAACTTGTTTGCATATGATAAATACATATGTTTTATTGTGTAGAAGTTTTATTAAAATTAAATGACAAAAAAGAATAAACACAACTGAAATTTAGGGTGTGCGGTCCTACGGGTAAATTTCCCGACCATACAGAGCAAGATAAATTAGGTACATGATCGATTAATTATTACACTATTTCTGTCATCATATAATCGCAATAATTATAAAACTCGTTACCAACATTTGTAAAAACGGTTTTGGTTGCCAACAATAAAATATGTCATTTTACCTATATATTTTTATACGCAACAATGGCATGAAAAAGAAGACAAATCGGTCCATTTCCTTCTTACAACAAAACAAAGAAAGGTTAACTAAAGACGCAACCCGGTCAATTCAGGTTGAATTAAATTCTCTTTACAAAAAAAAAGGTTGAATTAAATTCTTAAATTACATTTTCTTAAATTAAATTCTCTTAACTTACAAAGAAAAAGTTGAATTCAATTGACTGCATTGAAATGACTTGGGACTTAAAAACTACTGCTTCAAAACTAACTGCTTCAAAACTAACTGCTTCAAAACTAACTGCTTCAAAACTAACTGCTTCTTCTAAACTGGCTTCTTCAAAACTGGCTTCTTCAAAACTGGCTTCTTCAAAACTGGGGCGGTTGTCCCTCTTGGATGCAACCTATTGACTTGACCTCTTATCAAGTATTTCTATAAATCTCTGGGGCGGTTGTCCCTTTTGGCGCAACCTTCTGACTTGACCTCTTATCAAGTATTTCTATAAATCTCTGGGGCGGTTGTCCCTTTTGGCGCAACCTTCTGACTTGACCTCTTATCAAGTATTTCTATAAATCTCTGGGGCGGTTGTCCCTTTTGGCGCAACCTTCTGACTTGACCTCTTATCAAGTATTTCTATAAATCTCTGGGGCGGTTGTCCCTTTTGGCGCAACCTTCTGACTTGACCTCTTATCAAGTATTTCTATAAATCTCTGGGGCGGTTGTCCCTTTTGGCGCAACCTTCTGACTTGACCTCTTATCAAGTATTTCTATAAATCTCTGGGGCGGTTGTCCCTTTTGGCGCAACCTTCTGACTTGACCTCTTATCAAGTATTTCTATAAATCTCTGGGGCGGTTGTCCCTTTGGCGCAACCTTCTGACTTGACCTCTTGTCAAGTATTCTGAAATGTAACTTGAACTCTTATCAAGTATTCTTGAAACTTAACTGTCTAACTTGAACGCTTGTCAAGTATTCTGAAACTTAAACTATCTAACTTGAACGCTTGTCAAGTATCTTTATAAATCTCTGGGGTTTGGTTATCCCTTTTGGATGCAACCAACTGAAAACTGATTTGCAACTTATTTGCAACGAAAACTGACTTCAAACTGACTTGCAACTTATTTGCAAGGAAACTGACTTCAAAACTGACTTGCAACTTCTTTGCAACGAAAACTGACTTCAAAACTGACTTGCAACTTCTTTGCAACGAAAACTGACTTCAAAACTGACTTGCAACTTCTTTGCAACGAAAACTGACTTCAAAACTGACTTGCAACTTCTTTGCAACGAAAACTGACTTCAAAACTGACTTGCAACTTCTTTGCAACGAAAACTGACTTCAAAACTGACTTGCAACTTCTTTGCAACGAAAACTGACTTCAAAACTGACTTGCAACTTCTTTGCAACTAAAACTGACTTCAAAACTGACTTGCAACTTCTTTGCAACTAAAACTGACTTCGAAACTGACTTGCAACTTCTTTGCAACTAAAACTGACTTCAAAACTGACTTGCAACTTCTTTGCAACTAAAACTGACTTCAAAACTTCTTTGCAACTTCTTTGCAACTAAAACTGACTTCAAAACTTCTTTGCAACTTCTTTGCAACTAAAACTGGCTTCAAAACTGACTTCAAATATCTCTCTAAATCTATAAACTCTCTATAAACACTCTCTCTCTTAATTTGCAAGTCAATTCAATTCAGTAATTGAAAAAAATTTGCAAACAAAAATATAAAATGTAAACGACATTTCACTCTAATGTACACGAAGGTACGATACTATTATGTTTGATACATAAAATAAAATTATTCTATACTGATATAACAGTGAAAATAACTCTGAAATTAACTCTCTTTTGAAATTAACTCTCTTTGAAATTAACTCTCTTTTGAAATTAACTCTCTTTTGAAATTAACTCTCTTTTGAAATTAACTCTCTTTTGAAATTAACTCTCTGTTACAATTAACTCTCTGTTACAATTAACTCTGTTACAATTAACTCTCTTTTGAAATTAACTCTCTTTTGAAATTAACTCTCTGTTACAATTAACTCTCTGTTACAATTAACTCTCTGTTACAATTAACTCTCTGTTACACTAAGGAAAATGTATCACTAGTGTATGAAGTGTTCACTGTGTTTCTTGTAAATTCTGACTTAATACTCATTATTAACTGTTAATAATACTGACTTTTCAAGTGTTTATAAATTACTTAAGAAAACAAAATGTACTTAACAAAATTTTCTATGGGGAAATCCGTAGAGACGTGTCCTGAAGACGTGTCTTGCTGGCCACTTGTTCTTGGATGAAAACTAGGCGTAGAGAACTTGGAGTCGTGACACACCGGTCAAGGGTGGATGTTACGAACTAGAAGTCGTGACACGCCGGTCAAATGGTTTTATCCTGATAAATCTTCTTTTATAAATCTTCTTTTATAAATCTTCTTTTATAAATCTTCTTCTTATCCTGGTAAAGGGTCGCCAGCTGTTAACCCCTCCGTCTATGGCCCTGATTCGGTTCGGATCGACGGGGGTTCTAGTTACGGAGGCAAGCAACGGATATTTCTTCTGTTACTTTTCTTCTATAATTTTCTAATTCTTTCTCTGATACTTTATAACTTATCGACTTTACTAAGTTCCTCTGACGATAGCCCAACTCGAGGGGGAAAATAAAAAGTTTCTCTTACTGTAAATTTACTTCTTAAAAATTTACAGTTATTGCTCTGAATTTACAGGGGTAGAGGTTCGACCTCTTTCGACCATAGCTCAGGCCGGAATCTAAAAATATTGAGGGAAGGGGCCTCTGCCCCCCCTCCCCGCAGCGAGGCTGCTAACCAGGGGAGTCTCTTAGCAGTGACCAAGGCAGAGTCTCGTAATGAAGTGTCCTTCATTTTACAAATACATGTATAAAATATGCCTGAATGTTGGGGGGATGGCAGTTGGAGGTTAAGTTTCCCCCCTTTTAAACACGATCAGGTGTTTGAAAGATTCCAATAAAGATTTTTAAAAAAAATAAATAAAAATAAAACTAATCTTATTTTTTTTTGCCACGTCTTCATTTCTGAAGGCGATTTCATTTCATAGTCGTACACAGTACAATTGAAGTACATGACTGAGTACATTTTTGTTTGGGTTTATTACAATTATGATTTCGATTATGGATTACTTCCCATTCGCTTATGATTGTCCCTTACAATTCTATTAAAGTACATTCTTACATTATATATAAAGTCATTACATTCAATTATAGTTTCATTGAAGTACATTACGTCGTTACCATTCTTACAGTGTTTTTATATATATATATATATATGGTTAGATTATATGGTTAGATTATATGGTCCGATTATATGGTCAGATTATATGGTCTGATTATATGGTCAGATTATTTGGTCAGATTATATATGGTTATTATATATATGGTTATTAGTACAACACAAGTACTTGAGACATGACAAGATAATTTATATACAACATAATATGTTATATTACATTATATGTTATAAATTTGGATCAGAGCGAAAGATGTTGTTTATCTTAGAAACGTTCGGTTCTGCTGATTCGCGAATTTGAGCATTTAACTACTGTAAGCCTAATGAATGCCTTGTGAGGGTTGAACGCACTTAAAAAAAAAATAATAATAAAAAAAATATATGTGGACGTATTTTACATGTACATAATCCAATAGGTTGTGTGCGTAATATAGAGACGCGTAAAATATGGACTGATAGGTTGATAGGTATCAGTAGACAATAGGTAGGAAACAACATAACTAATGAGGTATAGAGAATGGTTTCTTTTTCTTTTTTTTTTTATTATTATTATTATTATTATTATTATTATTATTAAGGAATTTACCATACATTCAATACGGAAGATGTCCAAATACTAAACACGTGATTCAGTGTTCAAGGTATGGAAAACGTGAAGAGAATTAAGTTACTTTATGACGTCATAGTTATTGAATTTGCATGTATAATACAAATCATTATTAGGAAGATTTACAAGAACGAATTAGAGACAAGAGTGGGTATTAATGACTAAGAAGTACAACTGCGGGTTCCAATCCTGTTATATGCAATGTGTATGCATAATCTAGGACGAGGGTAAGATGCAAGACAATCATAATTAATTAATAACTTCTATAACAAATGAAAATGGATACGACAAAACCATAGGTATGGTAGATCGTAGGGTTTTGACACGATCAAAAATAGGAAGCCACAAGTAAAATTATTATCCAAACTCGCGTTAAGCGATTTTGATTCTTATGTAAAAATGAATATTGATTATTCATTTCATTTTTACATTTATATATATATATATATATATATATATATATATAATGTTTCAGACCAACAAAGACCCTAGGATCCACTCATGGCTGGTCTACCTAACTGTGTTCGTAATCGTGTATTGTGTATGTCCTCCGTGGTGGCGGAGGGGACCTACAATTTTACGTGGGTTCCGAACCACAAGAACATAAGAAACTTATTTAAAAACTGCCGGTAAATTGGCAACGACCAATTTTTACGAAACTAAATAATTATCAATTTAAAAATAATTAATTATCGGTTTAAAACTAAAGATAGAATCTCTCGGTCCAGAAGAGCAAGTCATAATAGACCACTATCCACAAATATGTTACATTCTATATCTATTTATAACGGACATGCAAATATATCAGATCCAAAGAATCCAGTCAATTTCATTACGGTATCCATCAAGTCACGGTCCATATCGATTGCGGACCAAGTCAAAATTTACAACCATATACATTATCAATTTAAAAATAATTAATTATCGATTTAAAACTAAAGATAGAATCTCTCGATCCAGAGGATCAAGTCATAATAGACTACTATCCACAAATATGTTACACTCTATATCTATTTATAACGGACATGCAATATATCAGATCCAAAGAATCCAGTCAATTTCATTACGGTATCCATCAAGTCACGGTCCATATCGATTGCGGACCAAGTCAAAATTTACAACCATATACATTATCAATTTAAAAATAATTAATTATCGATTTAAAACTAAAGATAGAATCTCTCGATCCAGAGGATCAAGTCATAATAGACTACTATCCACAAATATGTTACACTCTATATCTATTATATAACGGACATGCAAATATATCAGATCCAAAGAATCCAGTCAATTTCATTACGGTATCCATCAAGTCACGGTTCATATCGATTGCGGACCAAGTCAAATTTACAACCATATACATTACAATATATACACTTACGAGGAAAAGTGTAGGTGTGGCTGTAAAGACTGTACAGTAATGTAGAAATGTGTGTGCACCCATTATTGGTCTCCCATTTAAAGGTGTTTGTGGGGCAAGTGAAGATCATGAGTTTTTCAATACCTCACAGTACTATGGGGGGCACCGCTCGGCAGAGGAATCTCTTTAAATGGGGTGTGTAAGGACAGAGAGTATCCCCTAACCCAAGACGCTGCCTCCCTATATCCACAACACTTGTGTTGAGCTGTGGGATCTATCCCCACAAAGCCTTAATTTTACTACCTTAAACTATACCCTTTCTATCAACATGCGCGTCCAATCGATTCTTAAACATGTTTATAGACGTGCTACTAATTACTTCTACCGGCAAACTATTCCAGCTATTTACTATTCTATGCGTAAAAAAGTTTTTCGCAACTGCTGTCTCGAACCTTCTACTGTACTTGTCAACTTACACCCGTTATTTCTAGTCCTATTATATTGAGATATTTCGAAAAAGCTATCTCTATCTACGTTATCAAACCCATTCATAATTTTGAAAACCTGGATTGGATCACCCCTTAACCTCCTAGTCTCGAGTGTAGTCAATTTTAACTCTTTAAGCCTATCCTCGTACGACTTTGACCTAAGAGACGGAATCATCTTAGTTGCTCGTCTTTGAACTCTTTCGATATATATATATATATATAATATATATATATATAATTTATATTATATATATATATATATATATATATATATATATATATATATATATATATATATATAATATATATATATATATATATGCCTCATTTCTGTACTGAAAGAAAAGTGTCGCAAACAGAAAAATCGACAGACTAAAGTAATCATAAAACATGGACAAGCGTTTGTAAAGAAAGAAATAAAAGGATATGAATGAATGAATGAAAAGGATATGAAGATTATAATGGAAATCCGATTAAATATAGTAGAGGTGAAAGAAAACTATGAAGGAAAATATAAGGACATGTAGTGTGAAGTATGCAGTAGAGAAAATGAAACGACAGAACACTTGTTTCATTGTGAAAAACTAAGAAACATAATGGGGGAGATGATGGGAGTAGAGAATATATACAGTTTTGGCCAAAAGGGTTGCTTTATTCTAGAACTTTTTAAGTTTGGCTGATAAAGTCGAGTGTATCTTACACGCTACTTCTGCGTAATAATGTATTGTTAATGTATTGAGTTTCATTCCACTTTGTAATTTAAATACATTTACCAAGAAATTGCAAAAATTGAAAAAGTATGTCATATTGAAGTTATGAATTATACCAAATCTTTCTGAGGAAGTTCACGAATGTTGACAAGTGTTACTAAATTCATTATCAGTATTCAAAATACATCAGTGATGTTGCGAATAAGTTTTGTCAATATTTCTCTCTCATTCCAAAAATTTTAACCCTTTAAGGACTGAAGGTACAAATTGCTAACGTTTCAAATACAAGCATTCATAACTTAACCCTGCAAAAAATTCAGGGCTTAAAGGGTTAAGGTCTTTTATTTCTTTTGACCATATAACCTTGACCTTCGTGAAATGAGGAATCATCGCATGGAACATTTGAAAAGTTGAAAGGTGTGTGTATATATATATTCTATATATATATATACAACAACAACAACATACAACAACAACATTAATCAAATTGTAGTTGTAAAAGAATATTATCAAGTATATAAATTTACAATTTAAAATACAAAATTTGAAAAATGGTTAAAATTCGATAAGGAAGCCTTTTGTGGCCTTAATCTCTATAGGAAGGTGTCTTTAATATAGGATCAGTGCTTTATATCTTAAAGTGATTTAGAGCAGAGACATTCTTCAAAACTGTCAGCAATGAATTTCGCTCTTTCACAGTTTAATATTCGAAGTTAAATTTAACCCTTAACTGGTATGGTGGTATGGACCCGCACCATACCACTTATGTAACTAAATCGCACCATACCAGTTAAGGGTTAATAACAAACCCGAATTTCTAAGAAGATAATCAAAATATCTGAAAATTTAACTCGCTCAAATTATTATAATTTAAAAAGTATTTTATTGCAATGATTAAATATTAAATAAAATAAGCTTAAAATAAAATAAACTTAAATATTAAATAAAATAAACTTAAAGATGTTAGGGATGTTTAGAATTCTAATTTTTCCTTCGTAAATAACATCAGTTCTCTGTGCAATTGCAATGTTTTCACTATAAACAAAGATGTTAGGGATGTTTAGAATTCTCATTTTTCCTTCGTAAATAACATCAGTTCTCTGTGCAATTGCAATGTTTTCACTATAAACAAAGATGTTAGGGATGTTGAGAATTCTCATTTTCCTTCGTAAATAACATCAGTTCTCTGTGCAATTGCAATGTTTTCACTATAAACAAAGATGTTAGGGATGTTGAGAATTCTCATTTTTCCTTCGTAAATAACATCAGTTCTCTGTGCAATTGCAATGTTTTCACTATAAACAAAGATGTTAGGGATGTTTAGAATTCTCATTTTTCCTTCGTAAATAACATCAGTTCTCTGTGCAATTGCAATGTTTTCACTATAAACAAAGATGTTAGGGATGTTTAGAATTCTCATTTTTCCTTCGTAAATAACATCAGTTCTCTGTGCAATTGCAATGTTTTCACTATAAACAAAGATGTTAGGGATGTTTAGAATTCTCATTTTTCCTTCGTAAATAACATCAGTTCTCTGTGCAATTGCAATGTTTTCACTATAAACAAAGATGTTAGGGATGTTTAGAATTCTCATTTTTCCTTCGTAAATAACATCAGTTCTCTGTGCAATTGCAATGTTTTCACTATAAACAAAGATGTTAGGGATGTTGAGAATTCTCATTTTTCCTTCGTAAATAACATCAGTTCTCTGTGCAATTGCAATGTTTTCACTATAAACAAAGATGTTAGGGATGTTTAGAATTCTCATTTTTCCTTCGTAAATAACATCAGTTCTCTGTGCAATTGCAATGTTTTCACTATAAACAAAGATGTTAGGGATGTTTAGAATTCTCATTTTTCCTTCGTAAATAACATCAGTTCTCTGTGCAATTGCAATGTTTTCACTATAAACAAAGATGTTAGGGATGTTTAGAATTCTCATTTTTCCTTCGTAAATAACATCAGTTCTCTGTGCAATTGCAATGTTTTCACTATAAACAAAGATGTTAGGGATGTTGAGAATTCTCATTTTTCCTTCGTAAATAACATCAGTTCTCTGTGCAATTGCAATGTTTTCACTATAAACAAAGATGTTAGGGATGTTTAGAATTCTCATTTTTCCTTCGTAAATAACATCAGTTCTCTGTGCAATTGCAATGTTTTCACTATAAACAAAGATGTTAGGGATGTTTAGAATTCTCATTTTTCCTTCGTAAATAACATCAGTTATCTGTGCAATTGCAATGTTTCACTATAAACAAAGATGTTAGGGATGTTTAGAATTCTCATTTTTCCTTCGTAAATAACATCAGTTCTCTGTGCAATTGCAATGTTTTCACTATAAACAAAGATGTTAGGGATGTTTAGAATTCTCATTTTTCCTTCGTAAATAACATCAGTTCTCTGTGCAATTGCAATGTTTTCACTATAAACAAAGATGTTAGGGATGTTTAGAATTCTCATTTTTCCTTCGTAAATAACATCAGTTCTCTGTGCAATTGCAATGTTTTCACTATAAACAAAGATGTTAGGGATGTTTAGAATTCTCATTTTTCCTTCGTAAATAACATCAGTTCTCTGTGCAATTGCAATGTTTTCACTATAAACAAAGATGTTAGGGATGTTGAGAATTCTCATTTTTCCTTCGTAAATAACATCAGTTCTCTGTGCAATTGCAATGTTTTCACTATAAACAAAGATGTTAGGGATGTTTAGAATTCTCATTTTTCCTTCGTAAATAACATCAGTTCTCTGTGCAATTGCAATGTTTTCACTATAAACAAAGATGTTAGGGATGTTTAGAATTCTCATTTTTCCTTCGTAAATAACATCAGTTCTCTGTGCAATTGCAATGTTTTCACTATAAACAAAGATGTTAGGGATGTTGAGATTCTCATTTTTCCTTCGTAAATAACATCAGTTCTCTGTGCAATTGCAATGTTTTCACTATAAACAAAGATGTTAGGGATGTTTAGAATTCTCATTTTTCCTTCGTAAATAACATCAGTTCTCTGTGCAATTGCAATGTTTTCACTATAAACAAAGATGTTAGGGATGTTTAGAATTCTCATTTTTCCTTCGTAAATAACATCAGTTCTCTGTGCAATTGCAATGTTTTCACTATAAACAAAGATGTTAGGGATGTTTAGAATTCTCATTTTTCCTTCGTAAATAACATCAGTTCTCTGTGCAATTGCAATGTTTTCACTATAAACAAAGATGTTAGGGATGTTGAGAATTCTCATTTTTCCTTCGTAAATAACATCAGTTCTCTGTGGAATTGCAATGTTTTCACTATAAACAAAGATGTTAGGGATGTTGAGAATTCTCATTTTTCCTTCGTAAATAACATCAGTTCTCTGTGCAATTGCAATGTTTTCACTATAAACAAAGATGTTAGGGATGTTTAGAATTCTCATTTTTCCTTCGTAAATAACATCAGTTCTCTGTGCAATTGCAATGTTTTCACTATAAACAAAGATGTTAGGGATGTTTAGAATTCTCATTTTTCCTTCGTAAATAACATCAGTTCTCTGTGCAATTGCAATGTTTTCACTATAAACAAAGATGTTAGGGATGTTTAGAATTCTCATTTTTCCTTCGTAAATAACATCAGTTCTCTGTGCAATTGCAATGTTTTCACTATAAACAAAGATGTTAGGGATGTTTAGAATTCTCATTTTTCCTTCGTAAATAACATCAGTTCTCTGTGCAATTGCAATGTTTTCACTATAAACAAAGATGTTAGGGATGTTGAGAATTCTCATTTTTCCTTCGTAAATAACATCAGTTCTCTGTGCAATTGCAATGTTTTCACTATAAACAAAGATGTTAGGGATGTTTAGAATTCTCATTTTTTCCTTCGTAAATAACATCAGTTCTCTGTGCAATTGCAATGTTTTCACTATAAACAAAGATGTTAGGGATGTTTAGAATTCTCATTTTTCCTTCGTAAATAACATCAGTTCTCTGTGCAATTGCAATGTTTTCACTATAAACAAAGATGTTAGGGATGTTTAGAATTCTAATTTTTCCTTCGTAAATAACATCAGTTCTCTGTGCAATTGCAATGTTTTCACTATAAACAAAGATGTTAGGGATGTTGAGAATTCTCATTTTTCCTTCGTAAATAACATCAGTTCTCTGTGGAATTGCAATGTTTTCACTATAAACAAAGATGTTAGGGATGTTTAGAATTCTCATTTTTCCTTCGTAAATAACATCAGTTCTCTGTGCAATTGCAATGTTTTCACTATAAACAAAGATGTTAGGGATGTTGAGAATTCTCATTTTTCCTTCGTAAATAACATCAGTTCTCTGTGCAATTGCAATGTTTTCACTATAAACAAAGATGTTAGGGATGTTTAGAATTCTCATTTTTCCTTCGTAAATAACATCAGTTCTCTGTGCAATTGCAATGTTTTCACTATAAACAAAATTACACTGAAAAGATTGTAATGAAAATACGTGACTCGAAGAGCCTACAAGCGATTTGCCCCAAACTGAGTAAGATTTGGTGTAAATAAAGACATAGAAGTTCATTCATTTTACGGCTTATATTTATACAAACTCAACTTCTTTTCGCATAATTTATATGTTCACTGTACAGTGTGATCCATAAGTCCCACTCGATTATAATTAAAGTGAAAATCCATCTAGCGGAGCTCACACTGACGTAATCGATTACTCATAGATTACCCTCGAGATGCTCAGCTTCGCAAATGTTTGCTACCCACAAGTTCCAGAGCTTCCCGGAGGTAACAAGACCTGTTCAATACAGTTTACTGCAAAGAATTAAAAAATCAACCAACCCGATTATCCAAGCTATTCATCAGTCCTGCCGTATGTCTTCTAAGCTATGAAATTCATGGTATGAAAACGTCTGTCTGTAGCTCCACTTAACTTCGACATTACTGTACTTTTTCTCATTAACTGTATTTCTATCCTTAGTATTTGAATTGTCATTGTATTCTAATGTCAGTTCCTATTATTAATATTTGTCATATGGATTATGGTCTACTAATAAACTTTTTCATTTCATTTCAATATTTGTCGAGATGGTTATATTTTGCACTTTCAATAATTAATCAATAAATATTTCTAAATTTATTATAAACATTTTGCTCTGTTTGATTTTTGTATTTTCGCTTTAATTATAACCGATTGGGACTTATGGGCCACCCTGTACTTAAGGTTTTCGTTAAGAAGAAGCCCCCCCATGTTAAATATATTAACTTTTGCAATTATTGATTCGTCAAGACATAGCGAATAATTTCTATATTTTTAATAATAGAGAGACCAGAATCCACTTAGTTTTGTGAAAATTTAAGCATAATTTATTGAAATTACCTCAGGCAAACAACTTTAAAAATATTAAATTTAAGGGCAAGACTAGAGTATTGAGGTTAGTTCCAGACATAGCGAAAGCCTTGTCATCTGCATACATAATTATATTACAGGCAGAGAATAAATAATTGAGGTTCCAAACAAGTCCCTTGAGGAACTCCGACATTAATTTGTACGTAACTCTACAGAATATAACGACTTAGTCAATGCTTGAAAGCTACGAGTAACTGTAATCCAACAGTGTTCCTACCCATGTGCTAGGTAGGAACTCAGTTGGGTTATGATTAACTGCAGCTTTCAATCACTGTCTAAGTCCCGCGTTTATCACGGTTTTCTCTTAATAACGACTTACGTTGGACATAATTATTACAATCGATCTTTCGTAAAAGACTTCAGTATAGGCTAACTGCTTACCCTCTTTTTCTGTACCTATGAATAGTTTAGAGAGAATGACTTACTGTATCGAATAATTTGCTGAATTTGGCAAATATACAAATGTAGTAAATTAGTTCAATCCTCTATTTATAAAACTACACAGAGTTTACATGGATGGGAACATATTTTTCATTATCACAACACACGTGCAGTGTAAACTATCTTTAGTAAGCGGACGTACTTTACAGGCTCAAATCTGTTAAATTTAAGTATAATTGTAAAGTGTTTATATAAAGACTTAAAGACTACAGAGAATTTACAGTCTATGAGATACTGTATTAATCTTAAACATTATAATTCATTGCTTTAGGAAGGTGTTCATTTTATTCTGTCAGGACGCTGTCCAATAAACAGTTTTTTTTAAATGTTAATTTTGAACCCACTGTACTGTAATGTTTCACACAATGAGCTTAACATGGTGAAAATTTTCTATGATCTTTGTTTCATCCATACGACTTGGTTCTCTGGTGATACTTCAGAACAATGTGCAACATTACCTTAAAATTTATAAACAGCTGGAATATCTGGTAGATTTAAACTCTCCCGGTTGACTGTCAACATTACCTGTTTTCTCAAAACATATTTCTCAATTGCCAAATCGAGCACTTTATGACATTTTCCTAGTTCCTAGTCCCTTCCTAGTCCCTTCCTTGTACGAGTTATGCACACTGAAAATGCTTTTCTACAGAAAGAAAGACATATTGATTGTATTTTATGGCAGAAAGACCCCCTACCTACCACGTCATGTTAATTCTGTATAAAAATTGAAAATGCTATTGCACATTGTTCTGAGGTTTCAACATGGCTTCATGACGTTCAGTTCATGGAAATTTATACCATGTTCATTGTTTAAAACAATACTCCATAATCAAAAGAAACTTAAGCAGAATGGAGAAAAATATACGTAAGTAATCCAGTGATCTTCGTATATTTTGAGCAATGGAAAATGTATTATTATTGCATATTGGAAAAAACACAATGAAATTAGAGTATAGTAAAATTTCCCATGTTAATAAATTATTATTATTATTATTATTATTATTATTATTGTTATTAACAATGTTGGGCACGTTACTAGAAAACAGTAATGACGTTACTTTAACCGTTACTTGCCAAAAAAGGTATAGTGTCGTTACCCAAAACCAGTGATTCCCAACCTTTTTACTATGGTGGCCCAGTTTTGATGGTCATAAATGTTGGTGGCCCATATATATATATATATATATATATAGATAGATAGATAAGGATATAAGGATATTTTTTGCAATATAGCTGACTTATTTTGAAGCATTACAAACACTAGTTGTGGCCCATTAGAAAATCCACCATGGCCCACCTGTTGGGAACCTATGCCCAAAACGTTACTCACTTAAAAATGTAACGAGCAACGACTCGTGACTCGTTATTTTTCACATACATACCCATATTCTGTATATAATACATGTAAATCGTATATTATTATATTATATATGTATACAAAACTGAACTACAAACACTGAACTCAAAACATTATGAGGTGACATTGTGAGGTTGGTGAATAGCATTAAAAAGAAGTACTTTTTTCATAGTTTCCTTTTTAATAATTAAAGTAAGAGCAAAATATGACTAACACAATACAAAAAGAAGAAATACAAATGACCAAAATAACTAAGAAGAATCGGATCACCTGAAGATCCGTCACCCCAGCCTTTTTTAGTTAGCTTTATAAGGCTAACTAACGAAAATATCACGATCTAACCTAACCAATCGTTAGGTCAACTGTACACCCTTGACGATTGGTTAGGTTAGGTCGTGATATTTTCGTTAGTTAGACTTATAAAGCTAATTTAAAAAGGTTGGGGTGACGGATCTTCAGGTGATCCTAAGAATCATATCAATTAGTGTGAAATAATGAAACGCAGTTTACTTCATGTAATAACTGCAGCGTTAAAACGATTATTTTGGGAGGCCAATATCTCTGTTATACAGGGTGATTAAAAATTTTTTTTAATATTTATATGGGAAAGAATTACAGATGTCATCCAATTAATACCACCAGAGATGTGCCTTAGGGCTCTGGAAGCAACGTTTGGCCGCTTTCATACATGCATAAATATCCGTGAACAGCAAGTAGAGACCGTATGAAACACTGTTTGCATTACAAAAAAAAACGTTTACAAATAAATTGGAAATAAAAAATAAAACACCATATAAGTGTTAACATTTTTTGAATCACCCTGTATTTCAAAAAACCCGCTCTTTCGGAGCTTGCATCAGACAGTCCTTCTCTTTTTGCCCCTCAGCACATCTTAAGAAGTATATTAGTTATTATATTTATGATTATTTTTATTAGTTTATTAGTTATTGTCATTGTTGTAACTACATATTTTGAAACTATTAATTGTTATTAGTTTTTTGGATCACCTGAAGATCAGGGCCCCCAGCCTTCTTTAGTTAGCTTTATAAGGCTAGCTAACGAAAATATCACGACCTAACCTAACCAATCGTTAGGTCAACTGTACGCCCTTGACGATTGGTTAGGTTAGGTCGTGATATTTTCGTTAGTTAGCCTTATAAAGCTAATTAAAGAAGGCTGTGGGCCCTGATCATCAGGTGATCCGTTATTTTATATTTTTAAGTATATTAATATAATAATATTACTGAATTTAAAAACTAACTAGTAACGCACTTTTTTTATTTAAAATTTGACGACGTTACCAAATTTGAAAAGTAGTGTCTTACTACTGACGTTACCAAAACAGTAACGTCGTTAGTAATGACATTACTGCCCAACTTTGATTATTATTATTATTATTATTATAGTAGTAGTACTAGTAACTTTTCAAATCTGTAGACATCGAGCGCATGCGCAAACTGTAGTCTTTTGATTGGTTGGAACCTCAGTTGCTGAGCTCTTTTTTAAAAAAATATTTGACAAAGAGTCGGTTTTTAATACACTTTATATATTTATTATGATGCAAATACTATTATATTATTATTATTATTATTATTATTATTATATGTATATTGATGAAGATTGTACACCAACTTCCATTATTTTCAAATTCGTTATTCATTTTTCTGAGGGCATTTCCAAAGTTTTGTACTCTTTTGCCCACAGCAACCTTTTTCTGCGAAAGCCTCTGACATGCAACCAAGAATTCTGTCTTGTCTTACATTCTTTGAACCTTCATTAAAACTTCTACTGACTGTACTTACAGAAGCAACAGTGCACCTTTGCCTTTTGTAGGTCAGAACGGAGGCCGAAAGCTTTTTTTCTACCCTTGAGAGAAATGAGTTTTATTATCATAGTTTTTCTTACCGGTTTAATGGCATAGCAGTTATAGTCTCTCTGTAACGTTTTAATTTAGTTTGAACAGCTTGAATAGCTAATCTTGAAAATGTTAATTGTTTTGCAATTGCAACATGGGAAATCCCTCGAGGTGGCAGTAGGCCTATAATGCTACTTGAGCTCTTTTACCTTCAGTTATTATCTTGTGTTTTACCATTTTGTACACTAATTCACCAACTATAAAATGACAGGTTTTGAAGCGCGACACTCAATAAATGCATAGGAAAAGTATCCAAAATTCTTTTCTTTACAAATGCTACTCAACTGTTGTCATATTGAACTTTTACAGCTAGTGATATACAACCACTTCATACATATATATATATATATATATATATAATATATATATATATATATTATATATATATATGTTAAACACAGACCGTGCATGGAACAAGGAACTCTTCTGGAAAATTAAATCCACTATAGTCCGAATAAGTAATGGTAAATGACAAATACCATAGTTTTCTTTTTCATGATGCTAGCCCGACGTGGGCAACGGGTCTCTCGCAAAGAGATCCCATAAATATAGCTTCCCTCACCAGCTATCTGCAAAGCAGACAGAATCCAGCTTTGGGACATGGATCTAGGGTTTAAAGCAAGCCTAGTCCCTACATTCAGAACCTCTATATAAGTAAAAGACTCGTTGCATTCACGTCGGATTGAATAAACAAAGAAAAAGGGGTAACTATTGTATTTTTAGCCAAAAAAAAAACAAAACTTAAACCTCAACCGGGACATTGAGCGTCCACTTTTCAAGGCACGTAACACGTCCGTTTAATATACACAAACTCAGAATGGTCCCCTGAGAAATTTATATGTTAAACACAGACCGTGCATGGAACAAGGAACTCTTCTGGGAAAATTAAATCCACTATAGTCCGAATCCACTATAGTGGATTTAATTTTCCCAGAAGAGTTCCTTGTTCCATGCACGGTCTGTGTTAACATATAAATTTCTCAGGGGACCATTCTGAGTTTGTGTGTATATATATATATATACATATATATTATATATACACAGGGTGTTCGGAAAGTCACTGTGCACTTATATAATTAATGTTAATTAATGAAGAACTGACAAAGGTGTTTCAAAATAAAATAAGACGGGTCCAGGCCTGTATTGTTGTTAAAGGACATCGCTTCAACACCTTTTATAAGTTCTGATGGTCCCATCCATAACCTCTATCATATATGCAATGTTATACTATTGTATGCTATTAAATAAATATAAGTGCACAGTGACTTTCCGAACACCCTGTATAAAGGAATTTTAAGGCTGCCAAATATTTTTGACTGAGGCTGTATCACTCAAAACAAAAAGCTTCTTAATTTAGATGAAATAATTTCCTTTTGAGGGTGCATTCTAGGGTAAGATTTTCAAAGGTTCTTGTCAGATGATAGAATAACTTCTTTTAATAATAGAATAACCTCTTTTGACGATACATAACTTCTTCATATAGAAGAAATGGTCTTGAAAACTTCTTTTCAGAGTGATTTGAGACAATAGAAGATAATATTTTTTTGTTGAAAAGGTTACGGGAAGTCTTTATTTCCTGTAATGTTAAGTACTGACGCATTATCACTGGCCGAGACGAATGAATTATATTGACATGAATAGAATCGAACCTAGTCTTAAAATCTAAAATTATATTGATATTATAAATTACATTTTTTCATACTTCATTCATTCTTATTTTCCATTTTTTTAAAGCGAACAAAGATGGGAAAGTATATGGGAGAATGCCTTTGGCGGCCCAGAGCTGGGCACTTGCGGGTTTTTTTGCGGTACTGCGGTACTACCGTGTTGGTCGGTACCGCGGAAAGTACCGCGGGAAATTTGAATGCGGTAGCGGTACTGCTGTACTTTCAGCGATCCTTTGCGGTACTGCGTTATGCGGTACCGGTTTGGTAGTACGGTAGTAGTACCGCAGTACCGCAGTACCGCAAAAAAACGCAAAAAAAACCGCAAGTGCCCAGCTCTGCCGGTTTGGCCCCTCCTTCCTGCATTAAAAAAGAATGGAGGTACAAAAAGAACCCGCTACAAATCTGTTGATTGAGAATGGACAAAACGGTTTTAGAGAAGGCAGAGGATGCGCTTGCAATGAGACAAGACAGTTCATAGAGAAACAAAATGGCAAGAAGGAAAAAGGTGTTTGTTTATGCATTTGGAGAAAGAGTATGATAAAATGAATAGATCTGCCTTGTGACAAGTGCCCAGAATGTGTCTAGTATCAATGTAAAGTTGAATGTGTCTAGTATCAATGTAAAGTTGTTAAATTCAGTGAGTTTCATATGGACATTACTGGACAATCGTGTTTATGCACGTTTTTAAGAATGAAATCGGTGACTAGTTCAGTATTAATGATAGAGAATGAGAAAGCTGTCTGGTGTCGCCATCCTTATATAGCTAATGGGCTCGAGTATGTCCCGTCCCAAATTCCAAAATTCCAGCGTCATGCCTGCTCAATGAAGGATAATATATTATATATATATATATATATATATATATATATATATATACAGTGAGCAAGTTATGTTAACGTTGGTGAACAAATTGGATAAACAATAAAAATCTTATTCATATCAGTAGGGCCCTCAAAAAAGTTCATAAACATTTTTACCAACTTTTTTTAACTTTTGTGGATTGTTATGAACTTCTGAGCTTTTACGAGTTTTTGTGAACTTTTTTTTTTTCATAAAATTTAGGAATTTTTAAAACTATATTGTGTAAAAAAATAGTATGCTATAGTGGTCTAGCGGGTAATTGACTAATTGGCATTTGTGGCGGTATCTGCCCAATATCCTTCACCGTCTGAACAGATCCAGATAGTTTTGGTCAAGGTGTGAAGAATATATTGGTGGGATATGGTCGCTGCAAACGCAAATTTGCCACCAAAATAGGTCTTCCCCACCCTCCTGAACCGATTCTCACACGCTAGTCCACATGGCTCAATAGTTGCTTCTATTATGCAGATAATTTTGTGAAAGTAAAAACTTTTCTTCAAAGCCTTGAACCGGAATCACAAGCCATACAAGATGTCCCGGATTTATTAAGCAGCATCACATTGCTACAAGATCTTGTTTTTATTGCCACAAACTTCGAGTCGATGTTGTTAAAATTGTGGAAGCTGGTCAGAATGGCATGACAATGGAACCATACAAGAAGAAGTTTGAAGATGTGGTGACAAGCAATCCTGACATTGACGTTCCTACGAAATATGCCCGAATTTTGGAAGGAAAATCAGTCAATAAACTTCACTGTGTATCTTAAAAACGTGACGCTTTCAAGTTTGCCCACGTGGTATGTCTGTTGAAGTCATTCATAGAATGATTTGTTGTCACTAAGGAGGGAAAGTTTCACTCTAAACCATATTAAAGATCATATGTTGTTGCAATGGAATCGCGATGTGTAGATTATTATTTGTAAATAAATGTATAGAGTAATTGCAACGGCAATTATGTGCCGTAAATTTGCGAAAATATAGATTAATGAAAGCATAATAATTTTTTACGCACTGTTTTGAAAATTTTGCGTTTTTTTTTAACTCTTTTAAACTTTTGGGTGGGTTTTAACGGATTTTTTTGAGGACCCAAACTATCAGGAACCACATTCGAACATTATATATAAATTAAGGCTCTATCACAGATGCGAGACAATTCGGCACCAGGGCCAGACACATGGAATGCCACGTTTCTGAAGAAATGTAAAGAGAGTATTGCCAAACCGCTATACTTACTATGGAGGAAATCACTCGACACAAGACAAATTCCACTTCCATTAATTAAAGAACGCGAACATTGCCCTCTTATTCAAAGGTGGTAACAGAGCAATGCCAAAGAATTAACGGCCGGTAGCTCTCACTTCCCACCTTATAAAGTGCTTTGAACGTTTAATTAGAGGCAAAACTACCTACTACCTACAAGAAAAGAACTTATACAACCCAAATCAACATGGCTTCAGGGCTGGAAGATATGCCTATCACAGCTATTAGACCACCAGGAGAAAATATTGGAAACACTGTATCGAGGACAAAACATAGATGTAATCTTACTGACTTTGCTAAAGCTTCGATAAATGTGACCATGGAGTTATAGCACACAAACTTAACCCTTTAAGCCCTGAATTTTTTGTAGGGTTAAGTTATGAATGCTTGTATTTGAAACGTTACAATTTGTACCTTTCGTCCTTAAAGGGTTAAGAATACAGGAATTACTGGAAAGTTGTGAAGATGGATATTTAATTTCTTGACGCAAAGAACACAAAGAATGGTGGTAAATGGAGTCAAATCGGAAGTCTCGGAAGTAGAGAGCTCTATCCCACAAGGGACAGTACTAGCTCCCTTGCTGTTCATAATAATGATTGGAGACATTGATGCAGATATCAATGACAGTATTGTATCATGTTTCGCAGATGATACAAAGATATGCAAGGAAATATTGAACGAAGGTGACATAGAAAGATGACAAAACGACATTGAAACATTATTCCATTGGACAGAAGACAACAATATGAAGTTCAACAAAGAAAAATTCCAACTTCTAAGATATGGTAATAACAAAGAGCTACAGAAATCAGAATAAAGGGTACAAAACTCTGTAAGCCAAACAGATAACATCAAATCCACAAGTCAGGGATCTTAGAGTAATAGTGTCTTCGGGTGCAGAATTCAGAGAGCACTATAACATCAAAATTATATCGGCTAGAAAAATAATGGGAATCATCTGGAGGAACTTCCGCAGAAGAAAAGCCAACATCATGCTCAAATTATGGAAGAGTCTAGTCCTACCAATAATTGAGTGTTGCTCACTATTCACAAGCCCATACAGAAAACGAGACATTGCGGACATTGAAGCTATACAAAGGCCTTTTACGTCTAAGATAGAGGAAATGGAAGGTGAAGACTACTGGTCTCGACCACAATCCCTGAAACTCTTCTCTCTAAAAAGAAGGCGCGAGCGGTACACAATAATATACATATGGAAAATACTTGAGGGCTCTGTCCCTAACCTTAAAAGTGAAATAGAAACAAACTTGAATGAGAGAAGAAGCAGATTTTGTACTGTCCCAGCTGCGGTGGGACAAGGGACCATGAAAACGAGGATGGAAAATTTTCTCAGAATACGAGACCCAAAGCTTTTCAATGCTCTACCAAAAGAAGTAAGGAATGTCCAGCACACCGACCTGAATAACTTCAAGAACCAGCTGGACAGATTCCTGTGCAAATCCCTGACCAGCCATGCGTGGCTGGCTACGGGAACAGGAGAAGACCAGACAGCAATTCCCTCCTTCACCATATCCCGCAAATGAAGCGGGATGCTGCAGAGGGCTCGACCGCAGGTCGATCCTGAACCGTCGTTCGAACTCGCACAAAATGAATGAATGAATATATATCATATGTTACAGGGAATCTGTGTAACTAGGGATTTCATGAAATCTTTAAAATGTTCAGGAATTTCATGTAAAGTTAAGTCGTGATATTTTCGTTAGTTTTAACGAAAATATCACGACTTAACCTAACCAATCGTCAATGGCGTACAGTTGATCTAACCGGGCAGTCAATTAACCTACCCGGACATTCATTTAACCGGGCATTCAATAATTTTCCTGTAGGTTTAACGAAAATATTACGACTTAACCTTACATGAAATCTCTGAACATTTTAGGGATTTCAAGAAATCCCTAGTTACACAGATTTCCTGTAACATATATATATGACATTGTAACCTTATTTTAAAAATTTCAAACATAGTTTATTCATTTATAAAAATAATATTGTTTGAGTTTGAACTCAACAAAAACTTTTATGCAAGTACGAAACAGTGCAGTTGCCCTTCGCTACCCAAAATTTAATGCATTCCTGGAATTCGAACATGACTGTGAGCTTGTCGCTGATTGGCTACCGCGCGGTTCATTTGGCAAATAGCAAAAGAGGGATTTCATTTCCAGTAAATGGGTCTATATGCTGCAAAATCGTAAAAAGGCAATTTACTCGCTAAACGATAATTAAGCAATGAAACTGTATAGGCTTATTGATTTTAACTTGATTTGATGATAAGATATAATTATAATGCCAACCATTTCAGTTATATATATATATATTATATATATAGTGACGCTCATAAGTATTCGTACAGAGAAATATTCCCCATGCAGAGGATAGTTAGGAAAAGTTTACAGTTCGTTTGGAAAAAATGAACTAATAAAAAATTAGTTTAACTCCAACATATAATGTAAAACATTAGAAAATTTGAGGAAAATAAAAGAAGTTAAAAACCAAAAGTTTTCGTAGATTTATTTACAAAATTATTTAGTATTTTGTGTGTCCACTTTTTACTTGAATGATTTCAATGATTCGTTTTGGATATTTTTCTACGAGGTTTTGACATCTCTCAGTAGACATTTTACCCATTCTTCTAAAGAAAATTGTTGCAATTCATTCAGATTCGAAGGGTTTCTCTTGCGGACACCTTTCTTTTTTAAATTAAACCATAAATTCTCGATTAAAATGAGATCTGGGCTTTGACTGGGCCACTCGAGAAGCTTGAAATTCTTTTGTTGAAGCCATTTCATGGTGCTTTTATTTTTATTATTTGGATAATTTTCTTGTTGCAGTACCCAGTTGCGACCCATTCGTACTCCCGAACTGAAGGTAATATATTTTCTTCTAAAACTTCCTGACATTTCTTCCAATTAAAGAGTCCATTGATGACAACAAGCTTTCCTGGACCAAAAGCACAAAAGCATCTCCAAAGAAGGAAAACTACCACCACCACCAAATTTAACCGTAGGAAGGATGTTTCTTTCCTCGAATGCAGTATTTGATTTCCGCCAAACATACCGTTGCTCGTTGTTCCTGAATAATTCAATTTTGGTCTCGTCTATCCAGAGAACTTTCTTCCAGAATGCAAATCCATCCTTTTGATGATCCTTGGGGTACTTTAAACGAGCTTCTTTGTGCCCTTTTCGTAGCGGGGGTTTTCTTTGTGCAACTCTTCCATGCAAACCATTCTTTCTCAACGTACGACGTACGGTAGAGGGATGGACATCGATATTAGGCAGTCTTAATGTTTGGCAAATATCACCTGCAGTCACTCGTGAACTCGCAGCAGCCATTCTTTCAATCCGTCTCGTTCTGAAATTTTGCAAGATCGTCCACATCTTAGCAGGGCCGTAACTAGGGTTTAGAAATTAGTGAGGTCCAGATTTTTTTCGAGCGCGGCGGGACGAGCAAAATTCAGACCAAAATGACATCTACAAACACAACCCAAGCTATACACTAAACACAAAACACAAAACGCTCGACGCTCCCTCTTTTCAAAAGAAAAGCGGTAATATGCGTTTCATACACGGAGAACGATTCAGTCTCTTTTTTTTTTTTAGGAAATAATTACCGAGGTCCGGACCTCGGTGACCTCATAGGTAGTTACGGCCATGCATCTTAGGAGAGTTTTCATTGTTCCAAAGCCTTTCCATTTCTTTATAACTGCAGCGACCGTCGTAAATAGAATTCGAAGTGCCACTCTATATATAGGCTATAATAGCTATATTAATGTTTCGTCATTTCGGATAGTCTGAGAGGAAATCAAATTTCAGTGATGTTTTGTGCAATTGACATTTGAATATACAGGGTGGTCCATGAGTCCCAATCGGTTATAATTAAAGCAAAAATACAAAAAAATCAAACAAAGTAAAAAGTTTATAATAAGTTTA
The DNA here is from genome assembly GCA_023014485.1 of Bathynomus jamesi. Taxonomy (NCBI): domain Eukaryota; kingdom Metazoa; phylum Arthropoda; class Malacostraca; order Isopoda; family Cirolanidae; genus Bathynomus; species Bathynomus jamesi. The sequence continues at coordinate 198,714 of JAJOZX010005247.1, read as the reverse complement.
GAAATATGTATTGATTATTTTGAAAGTGCAAAATATAACCATCTCGACAAATATTCTTTCTTTAGTAATCGATTACGTCAGTGTGAGCTCCGCTAGATGGATTTTTGCTTGAATTATAATCTAACCGATTGGGACTTATGGACCAACCTGTACAGTAGCTGCAAAACTAATATTCCATCCTTATTCGGACAAAACGAAGATAAATTATTTACTTTCGAAAATCCAGAAAAGTCTAATTAAAAATTTAATGTTTAAGGTTAATCCAGCTTTAAGACTGTTTATAGGAACAGAGTGATAATAATATAATTCAGTTATCCATTAAAAAGAGATATCTGGGAAGGTCGAAAAATTTTCTCATGCACTTTATTATTTTAGTTAATTAACTTGTCTTTTTGGTGGGGATAGTGGTGTACTAAGTAACCTGTTTGATTGGAGTCTGTTATATTGGAGTTGGAGAAGTTTCTATACAAGATTTCCGCCTCATTCGAAATTAAGTGTTTTTGTTTTTCTTTGACGCTCTACTTTATTCGTTTAGCCATTAAAGTTTTCATACTTTTGAGCAGTGATTTCCAAACGGGGTTACCGCGAAATTATGTACAGAGGTTTGACAAAAGTAAATAGACACTTTTTTGTCAACGAATCGAAAATCCTCCAGGGTGTTGCGAAAGAAGAACCGATGGCATTGTAGCCTGAGCCAGGAAAGGTTGGGAACCACTGCTCTAGAGCTTGGGTAATTTATCCTGTAATATCGTAACACTTTGTATTTAATTTCAGTTGATTACGAATCGCAAGTACTTGGTGCAAGGAGGGGCTATAGGCAAACACCCACAAAAGCCTTCCCATCCCATAAAAGAGGAAGAGAGCCAAATTAAAGGTCCAAGATTTTCGAGATGCCTAAACACTCTGAGTTTGAAAGAGTAGAGGTCATAGACAGGAGGAAAGATGGATTGAGGAAGATTGTTCCACAGTTGACCGGTTGAGTAGATGAAAGTTTAGAGAATTGGAGAGAAAAAGAATGAAAATGTACTGAAAGTTTGGTACTGCAGGAGGAGGCATGCAGTTAGAAGAGTAGTGTCCGTTATAATAGCAATAGTAAAAAGATAGTGAGGCAACACTGCGGTGAAGAGAGAGGGATTGGAGACATAAGTTCCGCAAAGGACGCTCTACGGTACTGGCGATATTTCTGCATATCTCTCTGACTCTCGGTCATCCTCCTTTCGGAATTTCGGTGAAACCTTTGCTATTTCGGTAGACATCAAAAATTTTTGATAGGGTCTGGCACAAATCCTTTATTTCTAAACTGGCGTCCTTTGGTTTCTATCCTTCTATCTGTGCCTTCATCTCTGATTTCCTTTCTGGCCGATCTGTAGCTGCAGTTGTATTGTACCGCCTCCGCACTTTCTTCATCCCCGCTCAGTTTCTCTCTCTGTACAGGGGTATGGTCAGCCCCTGTATGGAGTGGCTCAACCCACACAGCCGTATTTGACCGGGTGGAATCAAAGGCTTTTCATTTCATCAATTCCCCGCCTCTTACTGACTGTCTTCAATCACTCTTTCCTTCTTTGCCTCTCTACTGCTTCACTCTCTTTTTACTATCGCTATTATAACGAACACTGCTCTTCTGAACTCTCTAACTGCATGCCTCCCCCTTCAAGGAGAGCACGCAGCACCACACTTTCTACACTTTCTCATTCCTTTTCTGTCCAACTCGAACGCAAGGGTTAATCGGTATTTTCAATCTTTCAACTACTCAAACGGTCAAGTGTGGAACAATCTTCCTCAATCCATCTTTCCCCCTGTCTATGACCCCCAATCGTTCGAACGCAGCGTGTCTAAGAATCTCCAAAATCCTGGCCCTTGATTTTGGGTCTCTTCTTCTTCTATGGGGAAGGGGGGCTTTTGCGGGTATTCGCCCTTGGCTCCTCCTTCTTGCATCAAAAAAGGATGGCCACTGTTCTTTTTTCTAAAGCTATTAATAGTGATGTTCCTCAGGGTTCTGTCCGGTTACTCACTCTTTTCCTTTTATTTATCAATGATCTGTCGCACTTCCTGTCCTATCCACTCTATACCGATGATTCACTCTTCACTTCTCCACTCGCTTCACAAAGCGTCCCTCTCAACAATAACTCCATGACCCGCGTAGGATGGCTATGGTGCACTTGACCTCTGATCTTTCTGGGGCAGAGAAAACCTTGTGGCTTTCAATGATTCAAAAACTCAGCTCCATCTGTCTACGCGTCACAATCTCCACACGACTATCCCCTTACCTTCAACAATGCACAACTCAATCCTTCCTCTTCTCTTAAGCAAACGTCTCTTAACTCTTTACTGCACAGTGTTAACTTTACTGATTTTGTTCTGGCTAACGCCAGACGATTTTATTCAGTCTCGGAAAAGACCTCTGTGTAGTAAAGGGTTAACATTCTTGGCGTTTCCTTTTCTCGTAATCTTTCCTGGAAAGATCACATATACTCTCTTTCTAAAACAACTTCTAAGGTTTGGTGTGCTGCATCAGCTCTCCAGTTTCTTCACCCGACTCAGTTGCTGTCTCTGTACAGGGGTCTTGTCCGCCCCTGTATGGAGTACCTGTTCACGTGCGGGATGCCTCAACCCACAGAATTCTACTTGACCCGGTGGAATCAAAGGCTTTTCGTCTAATCAATTCCCCGTCTCTTACCTCTTACTGACTGTCTTCAATATCTTTCTCTCTCTGGTTGGAAGTTGGATTTGAAACGGTTTAGCACTAGTGTGTGTGGGAATTACTTTACCTATAAGATCTGTGACACGTGAAACAGGCAACCTTCAGGAGTTGTGAACAGTTCCTCTGTGGATCAGTTCAAGAAAAGGTTAGACCGAATCTTGCGCACTATTTGAGGGTGTAGGAATTTTTCTCTGGCACCCATTGCCATTGGTATTGGTACCTCCTCGGTATGGGTCGTAAGGCCTTTTGATGTACTTCTTTTCCTCGTAACTCCTTGTAACTCTGCCTCTCTACTGCTTCACTCTCTCTCTACTATCGTTATTATAACGGACTCTGCTCTTCTGAACTCTCAAACTACGTGCTTCATCCTTTAAGGAGAGTACGTAGTACCAGACTTTCAACACATTCTCAGTCCTTTTCTGTCGAACTCTCTCATGCAAAGGTTAATCTGTATTCTCAATCTTTCATCAACTCAACCGGTCAACTGTGGAACAATCTTCCCTAATCCATCTTTCCTCCTGTCTCTGACCTCCACTCTTTCAAACGCAGAGTGCCCAGGCATATCGAAAACCTTAGACCTTAATTTTGGCTCTCTTCTTCCTCTATGTGTGTGGTGGGGGGAGGGTTTTGCGGGCGCTTACCCTTGGCCCCTTCTTCATGCATAAAAAAACAATCCGTAGCTACGTATAGATCGGCCAGAAGGGAAATCAAAGATGAAGGTACATATAAAAGGATAAAAGCCAAAGGAGGGCAGTTTAAAAATTAAGGATTTGTGCCAGAGTGTATCAAAAGCTTTAGAAATGTTTAGCGCAGTAGCAAAAGTTCCACCGAAATACCGAAAGGAGGATGGCCAAGAATCAGAGAGATATGCAAGAAGATCGTCAGTAGAGCGTCCCTTGCGGAACCCATACTGATGATCTGAAAGAAGATTGTGAGAATAGAGGTGTTTAAGAGGATGGCCTGAATAAGAATTGGCAGGGTGAGGAATGCAAGTCCTGCTGTCATAGTTTGGGGTGATATGTTATTCAGGGTGCAGGGTTTGCAAGTTTTGAAATTTGGAAACTTGCAAACTTTGTCAACAGTGTTTGCAAGTGATATATAATTCAGCGTGCCCGTTTTAGAGTCTTCCTATTAAGAATAGATTCAAAAACTTTAGAAAGGCAAGAAATCAAAACAATTGGACGATAGTAGGAGGGTTGAGAGCGGTCACCCTTCTTTGAGATAGTCTGAATGAACGCGCGAACTTTCAGTAGGAAGGAAACGTACAATATATATGAAAAAAAGGGGACACCTTAAATCTCAACTTTTAATATAATAATAATAATAATAATAATAATAATAATAATAATAGCACAGACAATTAGATTACAGTCGGACCTGATTTGCTTTCTGGATGAATAGTCCCCCATGCAGTTGTATCATCTTACAGCTGAATTATCCCACAGCTGAAACGTTCTGCTTCAGTATATATGTTTCAGAACATTTATGTTACAGACTTACAGGTTAACAAAGAGCCTAGAGTGGATCTTAGGGTCTTTGTTAGCCCGTAACTCTGTAACATAAATGCAATGAGACTTAAAGACAGCTAGCAAAAGCTTACTTGAGTGTAGTAATCAGTGCTATTTCATATAATAATGAGAAAAAAATGTGTGTGTGAACTTTTGCACGTTGCTGTATCATACTAACAAGTAACTCTAATAAACGATATGGATGGCATGATCATACACACACACACACACACACACACACACACACAGGTGTATTTTAACTGTTTTTCTTTTCACTAGAGATTACGAAACCTGTTTCATGAAAGAAAATGTTTAATTAAAAATTCAAAATCTTCGAAGCGCGATAAAAAAAGGCATATTTCCACGATATCAACCAATTTCGCAACACTGGTACCTCAATCCGGGATACAGCTGAAATATTTTAACCAATACCTCAATCAGGTATAGATCTGAAATATTTTAACCAATACCTCAATCAGGTATAGATCTGAAATATTTTAACCAATACCTCAATCAGGTATAGATCTGAAATATTTTAACCAATACCTCCATCAGGTATAGATCTGAAATATTTTAACCAATACCTCAATCAGGTCTAGATCTGAATATTTTAACCAATACCTCAATCAGGTATAGATCTGAAATATTTTAACCAATACCTCAATCAGGTATAGATCTGAAATGTTTTAACCAATACCTCAATCAGTATAGATCTGAAATATTTTAACCAATACCTCAATCAGGTATAGATCTGAAATATTTTAACCAATACCTCAATCAGGTATAGATCTGAAATATTTTAACCAATACCTCAATCAGGTATAGATCTGAAATATTTTAACCAATACCTCCATCAGGTATAGATCTGAAATATTTTAACCAATACCTCAATCAGGTCTAGATCTGAAATATTTTAACCAATACCTCAATCAGGTATAGATCTGAAATATTTTAACCAATACCTCAATCAGGTATAGATCTGAAATGTTTTAACCAATACCTCAATCAGGTATAGATCTGAAATATTTTAACCTGAACGTATGAGTTTACGAAAAAATTAAGTTATTATGCTGGGTTAAAAACCCATTCAAAACTCTTTCCCAATGAAGTTAACAAGATTCACTTGGTGCCCAGAAATGAGTGCCAGCGGACAGACGGACAGATAGACACAAATGAAACAAACAAACAAACACACGAACACACCTACATCCATGTATCAACGCAGTCGTTTAACAATGCAAGTCGTTACGTTTGGGATATTAAAACGGAATAATTTTCATTTCCTTTTGTTTCAAAAGTCGGTTTTTTATGGAAGGCATTCCGAACGGGGGTGATTTATGGCTTTCATTATTTACGCACCAAGTGAGTATTTTAAACTTTTTATTTTGATTTCAATTCCGGTTTCTTGATGAGAGCGAATACTCATTATTATTGATATATATATATATATATATATATATATATATATATAAATAAGGAGGAGATTGTAGACACAAATCGACCTGCGGGGGGGGGGGGATGTAAGGCACGAAACAGGGAGTACTTGAATTCCTGTTTCTCCTGTCACTGTCCTCCTTAGCTGATCCTTTTCCGTGTCTCATCTACCCTGTGAGCAGTCCAACATGTTCTCAAACATACTTATCCCTCTGTTCCTCACCACACATACATGATTTTACACACTGTGCAATCTTTCCAAAATTTATATATAAAAAAAATGGCATTGTGAGCCTCATAGACCTAGATTTTTGCTCTCTCCTTCTTATAGGGGGACATTTTGCGGGCACTCGCCCTTGCCACTTCCTTTTTACATGAATATATATATATATATATATATATATATATATATATTATTATATATATCCCTTGCCCTGTGAAATTTTTGAACGACTGTTCGGGATTAACCCGCGGTCGACCCCTCTGCAGCATCCCGCTTCATTTGCGAGATTTGGTAGAGGAGGAAATTGCCCTTGTAGCCAGCCACGCATGACTGGTCAGGGACTTTGCACAAGAACCTTTCCAGATGGTTCTTGAAATATATAAATATATAATGCGTAATGTATCTAGGTATGGGACGATGGCTATGTGTGTGTGTGTGTGTGTGAGAGAGAGAGAGAGAGAGAGAGAGAGAGAGAGAGAGAGAGAAACTGTAATATTAAGTTCTTTTCAAACAATAACAAAAATACTTCAAGATCAACATTATGTGTTTCAGTCTTTCACCTTTCTGAATTATTGGGCAAGTAACAATCCACATTTGAACCTTTAATTAAAATGTAGTCTCCGCTCTAAACCGCATTTTAGAATTTGAGTTTGTTCCAAATTTAAAAACAGTTTAAGAACTGTTTAAAAAGAGCAGGTGGACAGGTCGCAGGTAATATGAACGTTTTTTATTAGAACAGATGTATCTGTGTCGCTAGAGGAGGCAACACAAATTTCCTCCTGAGAAGCCATGCACCGGGCCCTATAAAAGCAGCACCGTTTGTAATGCAAACTAACGACAGAAGAATGGAAATGATTACGAATTGGCCCGCTTTTTAGACTGATATTTGAGGCCCTCCAAGGAAGAAGTGGCTAAGCGACAAAATTAAAAACCGCCAGAAAAAAGCAAAGTTATACCAATTTGAAAATTACGTAACTTTTGAACTTTGAAAATATTTCGTCAAAATATCTTCACAAATTCAAAAGTTAAATAATTAAAAATAATCAGCTGAGGGTTGTAGATATCCCAAAAATATCCTTTTCACCAAAACTATTTAATTATAAAGAAAAATTAAATACCAGATTTACTCAGAACTGCTTCGGGGTATTTTTTGGTTTTTTTTTCAAGAAATTTCCTTGGGGGTCCATTCTGAAATAAGTAACGCGTATCCATAGTGTCCATACGTACAGAGGGTTGACAAAAGTAAATAGACACCTTCGGCTTTCCCATACGTTTTTGATTTGATAATAAAAGTCAATAAATGATAACAGATTTATTGAATGAATATATTTAGAATCGTGTTGCAGTCCCCTTTCAATTATGCAAAGCTGAAATACGTTCTGCCATTCCATTGATGAGCTTCTCCATTTGTTCTTGAGGACAATTATCGTGGTGTCTATTTATTTTTGTCAATCCTCTGTATACAGATGGGTTCAGCAAGCCAAGTCTAAACTTGCTCGCGGAGTGGTTTGTACCAAGCCATCGTTTTGGATTTCGTTGAGCTCCACAGCTCTATTATACAATTATATTTTTTTTTCCTTTTTGAAATAGGCCTCTCGTGAATCATGTTTGATAAATTAAATATAAATTTCTAATTCAACTTTTGTGCCAAAATATTGAATAATTTATATAAAGGGGATTGCGGAACTCTTTTAGGGGGGACTCATTTGTCGAAACTGCGTTTAAAGTCTAAATTGTTTGAAAGCATCAACAGAGAATAGGAATCCACAGAATTTAATTGGCAATACTGTGAGAGAAATTCCATTTAACTTGGTTTAAAAAATACAGTTTATATATATATGTACAGTATATAATAATATAATGGATCAGGAAGTCCAGAAACTGGCACATCGATCAAGCTAACTAATACGTCCCACTGCGCTAACTCCTGGATTATTATTCCAGCACGTGGAAGTATATATATATATATATATATATATATAGAGAGAGAGAGAGAGAGAGAGAGAGAGAGAGAGAGAGATTTTCAAAATATTTCCCATTTAATTCGAAACACGCTAATGTAATTAATTGATTAATAATAATTTAATTAATTTGGGCAGCGACTGCTGGTCGCGACTACAATTCCTGAAACTCTATTCGCTGGAAAGAAGACGCCAACGGTACACAGTAATATACATATGGAAAATACTCGAGGGTTTTGCCCCTAACCTTAGAAATGAGATATATGATAAATAGGCTGGAATGAGGGAATAGGCAGAACGCGAACATTGCTCCCTTATTCAAAAGAGGTAATAGAACAATACCTAAGAACTATCGCCCTGTAGCTCTCACCTCCCACTCTATAAAGTGCTTTGAACTTCTAATTAGAGACAAAATTACTTATTTCCTACGAAAAAAGAATTTATTTAATCTGAATCAACATGGCTTCAGGGCTGGAAGATTATGGCTATCACAGTTATTAGATCACAAAGAGAAAATACTGACAACATTGTGTCCAAGTTAAAATGTAGCTGTAATATACATCGATTTTGCTAAAGCCTTCGATAAATGTCATTATGGAATTACAGCAACAAACTTAAAAAATACAGCAATCACTGGAAATTTAATTTTCTGACTCAAAACACTCAAAGCGTTATAGCAGTGGTTGTTAACCCCTGGGTCGCGACCCAAAATTAGGTCATTAAATTGTCACTTATCATTTATTTATGTTATCCCTTATCATTTTATCATTAATTATTTATTTTATTATCTATTACGAGTGAACTGTTTAAAGGCATGGGTCGTCGAGCTAACCCCGAGACCAGAATTTGGGTCGCAGCCTAAAAAGGTTAAGAACCACTGCCGGTTATAGTATATGGAATTATATATGAAATCTCAGAGGTCATCATCTTTGTTCCAGAAGGTACAACAGTATTGGTTCCCTTCCTTTATATCATAATAATGATGACAGATATTGGTGCAGATATTAATAGCAGTATCGTATCGTGTTTCGTGGATGACACAAAGATCTGCAAGAAAATATGAAATGTAGGTGACGTAGAAAAATTTCAAAACGACATTGAAACATTATTTAAGTTGGCAGAAGACAACAATATGAAGTTCAACGAAGGAAAATTCCAACTTATAATATATAGTAACAAAAAAGGAGTTACAAAATAAGGATACACAACACTACAAGACAAACAGATAACACCAAACCGACAAGTCAGGGATTTTGCAGTAATAATGTCATGGGATGCAGAAGTCAGAGAACACAGCAACATTAAAAAAATTACAATACAAAAGCTAGAAAATTAAAAGTATTATCCGGAGAAACGTCTGTAGCATGAAAGCAGACATGATGTTAATATTATGGAAAAGTTTAGTCCTACTAATAATTGAGTATTGCTCAAATGAACGAATCTAGGCATCGCAACACAGAAGCTATACAAAGGACTTTTACGTCTAAGATAGAGGAAACGAAAGATGAAGACAGCTGGTTTCGACTACAACCTGAAATTCTACTCTCTGGAAAGAAGACGCGAGCGATGCACAATAATATACGTATGGAAAATACTCGATGAATGTGTCCCAAATTTTAGAAATGAAATAGAAATACACTGGAATGAGAATATATATAATATAATATATATATATATATACAGTATATCACGACACTATAAATGGCAAGGAAGGACGAACGATAAAGAAGCCGTATTAAGTAAACGATATATATATATATATATATATATATATATATATATATATATATATATATAAATGATATATGCATATATACCTTCCTTTCAACCTTTCAAATGTTCCGTGTAATGATTCCTCACTTCATGAAGGTCAAGCTTGTCGCCCCTCCTCTCGAGTTGGCCTGGTGAAGTAGACAGTTGGTCTTTTGCTCTCCACCTCACATCTGGGATTGTTCTGAGCCAGGCATCTAATCTTCTTTTGAAGATATCCACCGCAACACCACTCGTGTTCCTTAGTTCTCTGGGCAATTGGTTAAACAGTCTTGGTCCTCTCACAACAAAACTATTTTTCTTCAGGGTTGGGAACATGACAAATTCTTCCTTTTCATCTTTCAACTGTTGTTTTGGGAGGTTACTGGGTTCAGAGTAAGGTTTGGGGCTAGTTCCTCCATTATTTTCCAAGTGTAAGTAATGGTATACCTTTCTCTTCTTCTTTCCGGTGAATATAAGTTTATTCACGTAACCTTTCCAGTAATTTAATATATAGGGTGCGGCATAAGTCGCTTTACCAAGAATAATGAAACCACCCTGTGAAGAATAATATATCGAGAAAAATTATTTTTATATCTGCCTACACTGATTCGGCAACACTGATATGGTGGTAATAAGATGGTGCTCTATCACATTTCGAAAAAAATGTTGGTGCATTCTTAAAGGATAATTTTTCAGAATGGATAGGATGTCGTGGGATAGTCGAATGGCCTCCTCGGTCACCGGACATCACCCCATGTGATTAGTCAATGTTGGGGTATAACCAAAGATAGAGTCTACGGTCAGAAGCCTTGGGACTTCGATCACATGAAGACTTTGATACGCCAAGAGTTCGAGACGTTGCATAATAACAAAGAACTGTCCAACGCTATTTGTTGTTCAGTGGTTCAAAGATGCAACGTGTGTATTGAACATGATGGAGGATACTTTGAACAATTTCAATAAATAAATATTATTCTTCACAAGGTGATTTCATTACTCTCGGTAAAGCGACTTATACCGCACCCGCACGAGGTGTAGCTTTGAATACACGAAAGGCCTTGGAATCGTTTTTCTTTTTCCTTGTGGGTTTGCAGCATTCATTCATTTCACGTGTTTTATTGTGAAATTCATCCCATATATATATATATATATATATATATACGACTTCTGACTGGTCGAGGCCCGTGGTCTAGTGGATAGCACATCTGACCGGCAATCGGAAGATCCTGGGTTCGATTCCTGGGCGGTTACCTCATTTTTCATTTGTTCGTTATTTCTCTTCCTCGTGTGCAGAACATTCCTCTATACTTACGTCGTTTCTATACATTAATATACTGCGTGGTCATTGCAGTTAAATGTACATATTCACGATTTGCGAGGGTGCCCTCTCAAGGCATTGGTTTCTGCCCTATGTAGGAGAATTACGACTTCTGACTGGTCGAGGCCCGTGGTGTAGTGGATAGCATATCTGACCGGCAATCGGAAGATCCTGGGTTCGATTCCCGGGCGGTTACCTCATTTTTTCATTTGTTCGTTATTTCTCTTCCTCGTGTGCAGAACACCTCTATACTTACGTCGTTTCTATACATTAATATACTGCGTGGTCATTGCAGTTAAATGTGTGTGTGTGTATATATATATATATATAATATATATATACTGTATATATACAGGGTATTTGAAAACTTTCTGTACAAATTGTAATGGGGGATAGGCAACACCAAGACAAACCCTTTTCGTCTATAAGTGTATGTCCGCTGACGTCACCATTCGGCGCGAGAGGGCGCCGCTGCAATTTGGCTAAAAGGTGAAGTGGGCTAGACTCGCGCTTGCCGCGGGCATTCTTAAATCGGACGTAGTACGCGTAACATGGAGCGCTTCACGACTGCTGAGATGGCTGACATGCATATGGTGTATGGGGCTGCCAATGGAAACGGAAGAGCTGCTGTGAGGTTGTACCGACAGCGCTTCCCAAACAGACGTGTGCCAAACCACCAAACGTTTGCGCATTTGCATCGGCGACTGCGAGAAACTGGAACATTCCATGCAAACATGCATGACACTGGTCGGGAGAGAAACGTGCGCACTCCTGACATGGACGAAGAAATCCTACGGCGATTTGAGGACAATCCAAGCGCAAGCACGCGAGGTGTTGCACGTATCCTCGGTGTGAACCACGACCTGGTCTGGAGAGTGTTGCACGAGCAGCAGTTACATCCGTTTCATCGTCAGAGAGTCCAGACATTACAACCTTGGGATTACCCTCTTCGTGTGGAATTCGCACGCTGGTTTCTGCAGCAGACAGCGGTGCAGCCTAATTTTCCGGCTTATGTGCTGTTCTCAGATGAGGCCTGTTTCACACGTGAGGGTGTATTTAACATGCACAATTCTCACGTGTGGGCGCACGCAAATCCACATGCTACACGGGTGCATGCTCATCAAAAACGGTTCGCCGTCAATGTTTGGGCGGGTATCGTCCATGGCAAGTTGATTGGGACGTACCTGCTGCCTGCCCGACTCGACGTCAGGAGTGCGCACGTTTCTCTCCCGACCAGTGTCATGCATGTTTGCATGGAATGTTCCAGTTTCTTGCAGTCGCCGATGCAAATGCGCAAACGTTTGGTGGTTTGGCACACGTCTGTTTGGGAAGCGCTGTCGGTACAACCTCACAGCAGCTCTTCCGTTTCCATTGGCAGCCCCATACACCATATGCATGTCAGCCATCTCAGCAGTCGTGAAGCGCTCCATGTTACGCGTACTACGTCCGATTTAAGAATGCCCGCGGCAAGCGCGAGTCTAGCCCACTTCACCTTTAGCCAATTGCAGGCGGCGCCCTCTCGCGCCGAATGGTGACGTCAGCAGACATACACTTATAGACGAAAAGGGTTTGTCTTGGTGTTGCCTATCCCCCATTACAATTTGTACAGAAAGTTTTCAAACACCCTGTATATATATATATATATATATATATATATATATATATATATATATCAGGTATCCAGAAAATGGTTGTACGGAATAAGGTTTAATTCGGTATGAAGTACTACTGTATACGATGCAGAGATGTTCGTGAAATACCTACTTCTGCTGACAAACGTCGAATTGATATCTGCGGACTGTGCGCAATAATTTCATGAACCATATTTACGTGTTACAGTTCTTGTGAATTGTCGTCTATCAATTCGTGATAATATCTTTCTATTCGGTGGACCCCCGCATCTCCATTCTCTGCAAAAGTTCCTCTGCACCTGCGTTACAGAATTTGTCACATGAAACCACTCAATGATCTTGGTTTTCTGTTGCAGCTGCAAACGCGGCATCACTGTTTGAGGGTTCAGCCATTAGAAATGTGTAGGTTTATGCACTGAGGTATATGCGGAATAAAGCCCCCACTCTGTTACCTTTCTGAAGAAGAGACCCCCAATAATAAAATATACACCCATTATAAAATAACGGGCAAATGAAAATAGGGACATTTTTGGGGGGACACCCTCTATATGGAGATTTTTCTAGAAATGATACAAAGATATCCTTACAAATTTGATAGATTATACCTATATTCAGGGGTCAAATTGTAAAATGTTAAGAAGGGGGATGGTGGTTTGGGTAGGTAGGGCAGGGAGGTCCGGGGGCGTGTCCCCCGTGAAAATTTTAAAAAATGTAACTGCATAATGCTACATTCTGGTGACGTTTCAGAGAAAGATATGCAACAAAATCATCAGTTTAGTGAAACGTTTCTTTAGTGATTTCCATATTTTTCATCAAAGTAAATTATGACACCTGACTTGGAACTTATATTTTGAAATACCATAATAAAATCCATTTTAAATCACAATCAATCCCCTGTTCCCTTCCCTTAATCACAACACATTATATGACCATAGAATATTTATTTTAAGTCATTTAAATCACCTAAAAACATATATAAATATATTAGTCTTTCAATAAACCAAAACACGTAATACGGAGGTATTTTATTTTACTTTCTGTGCTTTAGTCGGAATTCAACATCTGACTGGTCTGGTGTGTCGAACAGTGGCATGCACATTGGCAGGAGAGGTGTCTTGAACAAAATCAAGGCAGAGTGGCCGGAGAGGTATCTTAAATAGTGCTATATGTAGTCTCCTTTAAATAATACTGAGGGAGAAAACAAACCAGTCACTTTACAATATTTTGTATTGTTGGAAAGCGTATTTTGTATTGTTGTTAAAGCGTATTTTATTTAGATAAGAAGGAGGGATGGTTATTTGATTTTGAGTTAACAAGGGAGATGCCATCCCCCCCCTCATTTCCCCTCAATTGGAGCACTGCCTATATTGTGAAAAAGTTTAGTAAGACAGGAACAGTCACTAGTTAGCACTGTATCTGCACGAAAGCCGCTTTTCTTGCGGTATACAATATAATCGCATACCTAGTTTAAAAGGCACAGGTATGTGGTTGTAATTTTAGTAAGGATTCATATTCAGGTCAGGAATCCGAGCAGGCCATAAAAGGTCGGTGATGTCATCTGTGTTGAACCAGTCTTGGACACGTCTTGCCGTATAGCACCTGACATTGCCCTGTTGAAATACATAATATTTACCATATTGTGCTGGTAGGAGCACATTATTTTGTAGCCTCTCGCTATATGAACATCAACTTTGGTTTTGATCCCACGTAAAACTGTTGATCCCTACCGTCGTGTGACCTTTAGATGTTGCGAAGGAGATTAAACAACCCAATCAAACAACAACTTAGTCGGCGATTCTTCTTTTTAGAGATATTCATTAGAGTTCACATTCCTCTCTATATTAGCTTTTTAGCCCCACCGGACTTTGGTCGATATCCAACAGTTCGCCTCTCATTCCAACTTGGAAGAGTTTACATTACGCAAATTTTGCTCATACGAAACTTCCGATCAATTGTCCTCAAAGACAAAGGACTTTTGTCCTTCCTTACAAAGGGCAAAGACCTAAAATGGAAGATAATACTCTCATCAACTTGAATGGACCTTACTTATTCCAACCTGGAAAAGTTTACATTACGCAAATTTTGCACATACGAAACTTCCGATCAATTGTCCTCAAAGACAAAGGACTCTTGTCCTTCCTTACAAAGGGCAAAGACCTAAAATGGAAGATAATACTCTCATCAACTTGAATGAACCTTAGTTTATATTTACATCATATCCAAAATACGGTAACAGTTTTTAAACTTACATCTTGCTTCACACGTAAACACTTTTTTTTTGTGATGATCAACTCGGATCTCTGTCTCATGTACGTAAAGAAAAATAAAACATGGTTGTCGAACGATCTTAGAGACAATCGCTTTCTTCGCCATTCTTCCTTAAAGTCCTTTCAACATTCACCACTTTCACACTAAAATAACAACCGGATACGTGTTCCTTTTAAACTTGTGGTGCAGTATACTATATACAGGGTGTTTAAAAAGAAACGCAACCCATTGGAGAATGCATATATCATTGTAACGTAACCCTTTTTTTATGTTTCGGGTTGCATTTCTTTTTGAACACCCTGTATTATACTGTATAGTTATACTGTATTGCAAGAAAAGCAAATTTTATGAAGATAGCTAACTAGTGTTTGTTCCTGTCTTAAACTTTATTATAATAGGTATAACTTATGAAATGCATTTGCAAGGTTAGTTTTGTATCATTTCTAGGAATATAAATACATATAAATGGTCAGCATCATCCAGGTCATTATATTATAATGTAAACCTCGTTTACTTATAATGACATTTTAAATGGATCGGTCCCCTTATTAAACATTTGCATGATACTGTATTACAAAGTCGTTCTAACCATTCATCCATTCAGGATATGAGCAGCTCGCAGCATCATTGGTAAGTATATATACAAGGTCACTGCACTAACGAGGTTTCTAAATGTGGTTTATCTCAAAAGGGAGGAACAACGTTTTGACTTTTCATACTGAAATGAATAGCCCAAACCACAATCCTTTTACATTCTACTGTCGATAGTTTACATTGCAAACACCCCTCTTTTACCAGAATGGGTGCATGATTAATCAAGAGCAAAACGCACCACGAGTTTGTGTTCCCTCCCCGATGCAAACAGATACTCTCGTTCTAATGTCAACTGGAATTGTATTACCTCAAATTTGCTTTACGCAAACTGGACCAAGAACGTAGAAAATTTGCAGTTTCAAACCTTCCATTTATATTGACTCTCTGTCTTGTTTGAATAATTTGAATAGTTTATTTGCGAATAATACTAAAATAAAATAGGAAATAAAGCTAATTACAAAATAAAATTACTCCTTTATCTCATCTTATTATTATTTTTTGTTTTGTGAAGGCAAATATGTATTCCGCCTATACGAGGTCCAGTCAATAAATTCGCGGAATCACCATTAAAGCATTTTAAATGAAACAATACCGCGAATTTATTGACTGGATCCAGTATATAACGCTCAGTGCGTAATTTAATTTTAAGAAAAATAGGTATTGTCTTGTAAGATTTTCACTTGATCACTTGATAAAGGAAAACTTTATTTTTCTTAATTCAAAGTTCAGGATTATATATATATGTATATATACACACACTTTGTAGTGGGGATTTCAGTTTTGTGTGTTCGGAATATAGTTTACTTCTTGAAGTTGTAATGCATATTATTATTATTATATTATTAGTATTATTATTATTATTATTATTGTTGTCGTTGTTGTTGTTGTTGGCGTTCTTTCTTGATTAGTTGGTTCGTCTGTTTTCCTTTTTTTATCGATTCTTTTAGCTTTCCTGAACGATGAAACAAAATTAGGTAAGTAGTTGGCCCCATTTTAGGGCTCCACAGTGTCGACTCATAAGAATATCGATAAGAAAATGAGTAGTATTACAGGTACTACTCCTTTATATGTGATTAGTACCAAAATTTAAAAATGTTTCTCCTTGACCTGTTGGTAAAAATCTAATAGGTCAAAGTTTAAAAGGTATTTAAGTCGAAATGTCCTGTTTTAGCAATTTTAATGGGTATTGTAATGGGTATTTCTACGCAAAATAAGAAAAAAAACTGAAAATTCTTTCAAAAGACATCATGGCAAGTTTTTTTTATATTTACTAATATCAGACATTAGTGAAGAAACTTCGCCAAGAAAATCAGTCAATGCGTGGTCAAGTAGAAAGTCTGGTATTTAAGTCGAAGTGGCCTGTTTTAGCAATTTTAATGGGTATTGTAATGGGTATTTCTACGCAAAATAAGAAAAAAAACTGAAAATTCTTTCAAAAGACATCATGGCAAGTTTTTTTATATATTTACTAATATCATACACTAGTGAAAAAACTTCGCCAAGAAAATCAGTCAATGCGTGGTCAAGTAGAAAGTCTGGTCATATTTCCTAAACTAATCAATAACTATCCCAAACAAACGATGCTATTTATGTCGTAGTGTAACAAAATAAGTCGTAATTTTATAGCTTTTGGGAGTGGGGGGGAGGGGGGGTGTTCAGGATTATAGTCCCACAGGGAAGTAGGAGAATATACACCCTTAGCAAATTGTTACTAATTAAAAGTAATAGTATAGTATTACATTTTTTTTTTTATCTATAACAACGTTTCAGCTCCCAGAGGTGGCTTTGTTTTCCGTCCTGTCACTGCGCGTTCAGATACGAGGCCTACATAGGATATCATGGAATACACGTTCATTAAGAGTACAACTGACTCTCCATTTCAGGAACTTTGATAGATTTGTTAAGTCATTTGAGAAATATATAGAATTAAAATATCACCTTACTGTTTATAACGAATTCGTTGTAAATTTTATTCTTTCACTGTAACTGTTTCCTGATTTACAGGAATCGAAATGATGAACTGTAACTGTTTCCTGATTTACAGAAATCGAAATGATGAAAATGAGGAAGGATTTTTAAACGATGAAACTGAATTAATGAAAGCAAAACAAAGCAAAGCAGAAAGTTTATAAAAAAAAGTACTTTATCCTATGATTTTCTATTTAAATAAACCTTTATTCTTTTAACCCTTTAAAGATCTATCATACAGGATGGCGACTTCTTCATTTAGTTTGGTTATACAAAGGATTGACAAAAGTAAATAGAGACCACGATGATTGCCCTCAAAAACAAATGGCAAAGTTCATCAATGGAATGCCAGAACGACGTGTGTAACCTTTACATAATTTGAAGGGGAAAGCAACATCATTCGAAATATATTTGATTCAATAAATCTATTATTATTTATTGACTTTTATTATCAAATAAAAAAACTATGGAAGAAAACCAAATATGTCTACTTACTTTTGTCAACCCTCTGTATATAGGAAAACATTGGTAAATAAGGTAGATATCATTTATGAATACACACACACACACACACACACACACACACACACACACACACATATATATATATATATATATATATATATATATATATATATATATATATATATATAAATACTGTGTATATAAGTACCGGCCTTTTAACATAATTTCCTGTATTTAGAAAAGTATCCTAACCTAGCTTAAGTGCCATCAAACAGAGAAAAACATAACAAGTAGCCCGAATTCAGTGCTCTAAGGTATTTTCAAAGTTGCTAAATAGTAAGGTTCGTGTCTAACTAAAGCTTAACTGACCTAACCTAGCTTAACTTAACCTAATTATGATTAAGATATATTTAATTAAACATTAAAACCGTTTCTACATCTTTTCTATTGTTTTTTAATCTTCTGAGGTACCAAAATAATATCTCATTATATCTGTGAATAATTTTATTTCATTCTTTTATCAAATTTTAAAATTTATTTGGTATATTTATTGCACAAGGAAAATATGAACGAACATAATTCTATAATCACAAAAGCAAACTTGTTCCATTTAGGGGGCCTCCCCCCCCCCCTAAAAAGAAAAAGGTTTTGAAGGATTTTTAGGTTATTGGCATGTTAATAGTATGGTGATGTATAGTGATGTATCTCTCGGGAGGTAATCTTTCTCAAATTTTTTGTGATAACAGCATAAATTCAGAAATAATTGTGATGATCAGAAACTCAATTGTTGCATTTATTTATTCTCTTATTTCGTGAAAAGCTCAAAATTTCTAAAAATATGTAGAAACTTTATCCAGAAATCATCCAAATTACACACAATCACATAATACATTTAGAAACTATAACTAGTTATTCTTTCGATATGCAGGGTGTACCATTAAGTCTCTTTACCCCAGGACCTTCTCCTACTAGAATAGGGTGAGGGTAAAGGTCCGGTGCCAGTGTTTCCGAGCAACGACTACAATGAGAAAACTGACATAAGGGGGTAAAGGGACTTATGGGGCACCCTGTACATGCAGAAAACTCCTTGGTTACAACAATCAAATACATGGTTTGCTCTCTACCAACCAGTCCAGATGGTTGGTTGCGCCAACTATTTAAGTTTACCACCAAAAATTAGGTAGGGTTGAATTAACTATTTGGATTATTTGGCAAATGCTTAACCATGTTTTGTTATAACCATGGTTATAGCCATGGTTTGTTATAATCAATTATTATTTTTTGTTTATAATTTTGGAAAAAAGATCGCCTAGGAACATAAAATTTCTAAAAAGCATAAACATTAGCATAATTACCAATTACTGGCAATTAGTGATATTCTGTTTTCCTTTGGATATTTTTTTCTATTTTGATGATAGTGTTTGGCGTGGGGATGTGGCGAACCCCACTGCCCGCCGAGAGGTGCAGCTAGCTCCGCATCTCCTGCGATACAGGCGGGAAAGGATAGGGTTGAGTACCCATCCTTCCTTCTTTCTCCCTACAAAGGGCAAGAATAGCCTCGGACTTGGGCGCCGCGTCTGCCCGGGCCGCCCACGTAACTGCAAGCAGACACGTGTGGGCGGATGTGAAATGTAAGGAAATAAATGATGATCAAAAGACAGCAGAAGTGGTGCAGGTTTTTAAGGGTGAAAGATTTGATGTTCTGGGGTTGTGTGAACAAAGATGAAAGGAGGTGGAGAGTGCGAATGGCTTTGTGAGGGGGATGTGAGCGAGAGGGTGAGAGGAAAAGAAGCTGTGAGCCTGTTGATGAATGATCTCGAGTCTCACTTCCTGGAGTGTAGGCGTGAAATTTAAGTTTGCGAGAAGGAAAGTGGCGGTAGTGGTTGGATATGTGCTGTGTGTTTATGAGAAGGCCTGCATGGAGGCGCCACTAGTCATGACGTATGAAACGTCACAGGTGTGGAATTTTGCCATGTACGGGCGGAGGGAGGTGCTGGTCCACCAGAATGCCTGTGTAAATGAATGTGTGCGCTTTACTTCCTGCCTTTTCTCCTTTTCACTAACTTTTGATCTTTACATCCGGGTTGTTTTCTACCTTCTCACCCCAAATCCTCGGAAATGAGATTTTTTATAATGCAAGTATGTATGTATGTATGTATGTATGTATGTATGTATGTATGTACATGGTGGCATTTTTAAAATTTCAAAACCAAACCTGATCATTACTAATTAGTAATTTTGTTTTTGTTTTTTT
This sequence comes from Bathynomus jamesi, assembly GCA_023014485.1. Classification (NCBI taxonomy): domain Eukaryota; kingdom Metazoa; phylum Arthropoda; class Malacostraca; order Isopoda; family Cirolanidae; genus Bathynomus; species Bathynomus jamesi. Next base: position 178,637 of record JAJOZX010005247.1, on the reverse strand, counting down.
ATAAATTTTGCTTCTTGGCGAACTTTTTTCCGGAAATGTACAATACATATGAATTATACATGTGAGACATTCAAGGTATTCTCAACCGAACTTTTCACGAGGAAGTAATTGGAAATTTTGCTGATAAAATCAATAGAATTCAGTGCGTTTATTACAGTAGAAAAGTAGGACAAACAAATGTTGAAAATTAGTGGTGGTGGTGGTGGTGGTGGTGGTGGTGGTGGTGGTGTATATAACCTCAGAAAATTGATATAAATTGTTGTCTTTATAGAATAAAATTACCACATAATATATTATAACCTTATGCTCATTATTTTTAAATTTCACTTGAAAAGCTTTAACTTTTAGTAGAAATTGAGAACAGCCATAATTCCCAAACTTTTTCAGGTTAAGGACCTCGTTGATATCTGAAGAAATTTCCGGTCATTTTCTGGTTTTGATCACTTCAAAATAGTCTTTTATGAAAGACGTAGGTAATTGAAAAGTTTGTATCAGCTCTTTTTGAGACAATATGTCTGTCGTCCCGGATTGAACTCCAAGTGGGGTATCCGGGAAAGCCTCAACCCTCGAAGATCTAAATAATCAATACAGTTTATTACCCAAGTTCTAAAAGTGTTTGTAAAAAAAAAAGGAGTTACAAATAAAGCTCTCAAGGAAATCAGCATGGGAAACTCGCAGGGTGAAACCTGGAACTTAAAAAGGCTCCGGAGCAGGGATGCCACTCCTTGGGATTTATCCCAAGATCTTAGCATTTTCAGCGATACCTTGGAATATTGGGATTTATCCCAAGATCTTAGCATTTTCAGCGATACCTTGGAATATTGGGATTTCTTTAAACAAATATAACAAATCTTGGGATTTTAATCTTGGGATATATATATATATACATTTAAACTGCAAACACGCAGTATAATTAACGTAAAGAACGACGCTTGAATAAGAGAATATACCGCGCAAGATGAGAGCGAGAGAACGAAACAAATGAAAAAATGAGGTTACCTCATTTTTCATTTGTTTCGTTCTCTCGCTCTCATCTTGCGCGGCATATTCTCCTATTGAAGCGTCGTTCTTTACGTTAATTATACTGCGTGTTTGCAGTTTAAATGTATATAATGTACGGCATGCGGGAGGTGCCCCCTTGGGGCATTGGTTTCTGCGCGTATGTAGAGGAATTACGGCATTTGATTGAGTGAGGCCCGTGGTGTAATGGTTATCATATCTGACCGGCAATCGGAAGATCCCGGGTTCGATTCCAGGGTGGTTACCTCATTTTTTCATTTGTTTCGTTCTCTCGCTCTCATCTTGCGCGGAATATTCTCCTATTCAAGCGTCGTTCTTTACGTTATATATATCGATATATATATCTTGGGATTTCTTGGGATTTTTTACAAGTGGATCTTGGGTTTTTTAAAATTTCTGAGTGGCATCCCTGCTCCGGAGGTAGACCTGCCCACTAACCCTGTTCTAAAACCTATAGGTGATTTCCATTTCTGAGCTTTTATAGGACATCTACATAACTTACAGTGGACTCCCCTTTGGGAACCATTGGTCCAGAGAGTTTTAAAATTGTTTTACTCCTGACATTTTGCCATTTCTTTGCCATATATGAGCCAGTAATTTCTTTGGCAGAAAGGGCACAATGGCAGTTCAAGTTTGACGTATCATGTTCATATAATTATTAGACAGTTGCATGATCAAAATGATCCTTTTCAACTCCTAAAAATAAAACTTTTATGTCATATTTTTTATTTTGATCCCTTTCGTATTCGTAAAAGTGAAATAATTCTTTAGAATAACTTCTACCAGACAGACTTATTCTGCCTGGTTGATAAAGGGCGTCCGGCACTACCCGTATGACTCCCCTCTTGCTTTAAGCTATAATAAAAATTTCGTTGCACTGCTTGTCAGGAAGAATGATATTTATGAATTTCTAGTGTCTCTCTAATTTTATTTTGTTAACAAGAAGTTAAGCGACGTTGGGTCTGTTCAGTAGTTGGGTAGGTAACCATCCTTTGCAGTGAGGTTGGGAGTTCGATTCCCGATGGCGCTGGTGATAATAATACGGGAGCAAAGGGCCGCATTAGTAGGCATGAGTGCTGGGCCAGTTTCTCGCCCTTTCACTGTTTATTAACTGTCCTCTGCGTTCAAATAATATAGCGAACTTTGGTTCTGATCCCACGTAAAGCTGTAGATCCCCTCCGTTATATGACCTTGGAGGTTGCGAAGAGGGTGAACCCCCAAAACACTACCATCGTCATTAGTAAGGAATCGTAATTTTTTCCGGAACTGTACCGTACTAAAGTTACGAAATTTAGAGTATCTGTCTTGAACACTTTTGCACCGCTGCATAGCAGAATCCATAGCCAAATCCTTTTCATTTCATTCATAGAAGCTCAACACAAAACTTTCTGTATAAAATAAATCCCCAAAATGTTATTACTCGTACCATGTTGGCAGATAATCCTCGAAAACAAAAAAACCGCCATTTGTGCTTCTTTCCCATGGTAACAATTTTTTCAAACGCTCACAGAAGCTGCAGACATTAACATTATTAAATTTTTATTTTATAATTTAGAGCGTTTCGTCTTTACGAGGATTGGAAATATCACCTTCGAAATGCTTATTAAATTGATCGTGATATTGAAGTAGCAAAAGTTTAACAAAGTTATGGAACGGTAACAAGCGCTAACTTTGCTCGTTGACTTCAGCTTATATTTGCATTAATTTAATCCATTTATAATGCTTCTCTTACTAACATGCGCAAAACTATTTCCTTTATCATTAGAAGTTTATAATCTTAATTGATTATAAACCTCTCGTAATAAATGTACATGTTAACAGAAAGAACATTTAAAAATGGCTTAGAAAAAGCCATGCGCTTAATGCGCAAATATAAGAATACTCAACAACTGGGAGCAACATTACTAGTTAATAACGTTAACTTGCTAGTCGATTATTTAGCTAATAAACTCATTAGAATGCTAAATAAAGTTTACAAATCAGAAGCTGAAACTATACAAGTTAAATAATTAATAGATTGCGCATAAATATGTAAACAATGTGGAATTTTAATCTCACTAACATTTTTCTGCATTTACCTTCCCCTGAGAGTTCTAAAAGAATTATTTATCGAATAAAATTGTAACAAAAGTGAAGTTAATTTATGCATTAACTATACTGTTCTTGTCTTCCTCTCGACCATCCTTGACATTAGATTATGGATAATCAATAAATCTATTCAAGTTATATTCGCGAAACCATCCAAAGCTTAGAGCAGATTATATTATAGCTTTTCAGATTATATTTATATATATTATATATATATATATATATATATATATATATATATATATATATATATTACACTTAAATCCTGAAAGTTACAATCAAAAGAAAAGAGCTAAAGCTAAAAACAGTAATCAGGAATGAGATCGCTAAATTAGAACCCATATAAAGTAGCAATCAAACTATGTCGTACTATACCTAGAACCGTAGCTATATCGTTTCTTTTTAGAGGTCGCCCGGAAAAAACCCTATTCATGCACCTACTACCAAGAATTATCATTACTAATTAAAAATAATACAATAATAGTCATTTGTCAAGATTCTAAACTTAAATAATATTTTTAGTCACAAAAATCACGAGTGATTACATGTAATTTAAACATTTATTACATGTATGTAAAAATAAAAGCATTTTAGATTACGGTGTAACATGTATACAAGATTCAGCGTATCAGCTTTTAATCGAGAACGGAATAATATGATACGTCATTTGATGATCTGACTGCTTCCTTTCGGCATCCATTTCCTCTGGTGCCCTGGCTGGTCTTCCTGCCCGCCCACCTCTTACTACTACATTGATACTACGTTACCACTGGTAGTATTAAACATTATTTGATTGGCATTACACTAATGACAAAATAAACGTAAAAATATATTAAAATGCTATTGTAATTAAAAATAACTTATTAGGCCTAAGTCAAGCAGCTACAGACGTTAGTATAATTTTCTTCCCATCTGGCTGAAGTACAGTAGTGTGTATATATAATGGTAAATATAGTAATATAGCATAAAAATTTGATGACGATTGATCCATTAATCAAGTGGTAGTCCGGGGGAGGGGGATAAAAAAATGCGAAGATCAAATCTTTTGAATAATAGGGCAGGAAAAAGAAGAAAGAAGAAAGGATATTTCCATTGATAATAATCATCCGCTACAGTGATCGGGCTTTCGAAGCTCTCTCCGAAGCACACTCGATTCCCTCGTGATGGAAGGAAGAGCCCGAGGATTTTTGATGTTTTGTTGGGCCTGCCAATAAACCTTTTCATTTTCAAATGCTGCCCCGAATTTGCAGCAGCAGCGGCACGCTGGATTCCCCGTGGTGGAAGTATATATCCACTAAAATTGTTGACCACTTTTCTCTTCTATTAATTATTAAACCCCCGTGGAAGGGAGTGAAAATCCCCAAGAAAGGATATAATATATACTCTTAATTTCAACTTGAAGATGACTATAATTCCTACCTCTCCGCCAAATTGGAAAATGTTCCGTTCGACGGCATTTGATATAAGTGATTAGGGGAGGGGGGGATGTCCTTTCTGAAAAAAACAGAATAAAAATTCGAGACAAAATAAAACCAAAACCAAAAGTTCTCTCTTCATTCACAGTCCATCAACCATTTACATACAATTAATTATATAACAAATATAAATTATATTATTACCGTTTTTAACTCTTTGTCGGGCAGTGTGACTTTACTGATTTTGTTCTGGCTAAAGCCAGACGATTTTATTCAGTCTCGGAAAGACCCCTGTGCAGTAATGGTTTAAGCCAGTGATGCACAAACCCTGGCCCGCGGGCCAAATGTGTCCCCCACGGGTCTTTTCAGTGGCCCCACGGGTCTTTTCAATTCAATGAAAAAGTTAGAATATAAAAGTGACCCAATTTATGACTTAGATGGAAAGTAAGTAGGCTAATACATTTAGTTATTTTCTTCGCTTGGCCCTCACATCAAAAAAGTTTGTGCACCACTGGTTTAAGCAAACGCCTCTTAACCTTTTACTGCACAGAGGTCTCCGAGCAACTGATACAATGAGTAAACCAACCAAACCAACCAAACCAACCGACATAAAAAAAAAAGATATATAAATGAATTGAAATGAAATGAAATGAAAATTAAAATGAATGAATGAAAATGAAAATGAAAAGGTTTATTGGTAGACCATAGTCCATAAGACAAATATTAATAATACAATGACAATTCACAGCCTCAGGATAGACATATATACAATTAATGAGAAATAATACAGTAATGTCAAAGTTAAGTGGAGCTGCGGACAGACGTTTTCGTACCATGAATTCCATAGCTTAGAAGACATACGGCAGGACTCATGAATGGTTTGAATAAATTAAAATTTGAATTAAAGTCGGAGCAAGCGATAAAAAATTTGATCTTTTACACACTCAATAATCAAATGATTGTCTAGAACACAATATTTTTGCTGAAATATTACTAAAATTTCTAAAGGCACAAAATAGGTAGAAAATATTATTAAATATTCAAAATATTAAAATGAAGCCCACGAATTGCATTAAAAGGAGGTCATCATCAAACAACACTTGCAACGAACTTGAAGTCCAGTTGAACATGGACAATGACGGGAACTGAAATGTCTTTCTCTGAAATAAAAGGAAATTGATAGGATCATATCTGCTTCTTTACTTTTTTTCCTTCATAGTATCCCTATCCATTTTTGGATAGATTTATTATAGTATAGTTATCCTTTTATGAATAATTTTTTGATAACTAAAATTATATCCATGGTTCATTCGCACCTATATCCATTAAACATCTATGAGTAATCTTATCCATTACATCTTTATATGGATATCCTTTCGATAAAAAAAAAAAATGTTGAAAAGATAGTGAAAACATATCCATGTTGTACCTATGGTGTCAATAATCCAGCAGGGTTGAAGCACCTTAAACAGAAAAACAACAAACAAACAAATAAGATACTCAGAATTCATCTTTTTTATCCATCCAGATCTATTCATTTGTTAAATATCTTTGCGTTATCTAAAAGGATGATAATGGCATATCCTTTCGGTGTCCATTAACTATATTATAAAGACTAATAAAGATTTGTCCATTTCTGGATATCCGTTTAGCATAAGTTATAAAGGATATCGAACAAATAACTAAAAGGCATCAGTATTTATATACAAGATATCTAGAATTTAGCCATTAAACATCTTGGCGCTATCAATAGCAAAAGAGAATGACGTATCCTTGTATTATCTTTTTATTTTTATACTGGTACTATATAGACAGCTTTAGATATCTAATAAAGATATACAGTATCTACTTTATCTTGTGGATATACCTTCACCACAAAACAACGGTTATAAAATTACATCAAATGGATAACTAAAATGAATCTATGGTTATCTCATAAGATACCCAGAATTCATATATTTTTTACCTATTCAAATATATTCATCTTCTAAATATCCTAACGCTATCTATGAGGAAGACGCTGACGTTATTTATTATCCCTATTATGTTGACAACTTTGGGATATCTAATAAACTGAATGTTTATTAACCTATTCATTTCTGGATATATGTGATATATCAGTGATGTAGGACGCGAGACCGGTCTCGAGACCATTTTTTCTGGTCTCGGTCTCGGTCTCGGTCATGGTGGTCTCGACAACATCACTGTGATATACAGGGGTTGGACAAAATAATGGAAACATTCGCATTTTCAGTGCTGTATTTTCTGGTATAATTAATGGCGTTATATCTTTACTACATTCATATGTAAATGAGTATAATATCGAGAACATCTTCTATTTTAATATGCTGATATTGGTATTTCCTGTTCTTGTAGGATACATAAAAATATGGCGGTTGGAAAAGATGGCACTGACTGTGAAAGAGGCATAACAATAGAAGCCATTTGGTTAGTGTCTCAGTATTAAAAGTGGCGTAATTGCCCCTGTATCTTGAGGAACAGTTCCCAACGTTGTGAATATATGGAAAGAAATGGGGAAAAACTACACCAGGCTATAATTTCGGAAAATAGCGAAGTATCTTTCTATTATACTTCTGCCATGCATAATATAGGCCTATGAACAACTTTTTGATGTCTGATAAAGATATAACTATTTCTGAATATTTATGGATATTTCTTTGCCTTAATTCAATATTTTTTTAAGTTTCAAATAACGATTTCACTTTACCAAATAAATGTAAGGATCACCTGAAGATCAGGGCCCCCAGCCTTCTTTAGTGAGCCTTATAAGGCTAACTAACGAAAATATCACGACCTAACTTAACCAATCGTTAGATCAACTGTACGCCCTTGACGATTGGTTAAGTTAGGTCGTGATATTTTCGTTAGTTAGCCTTTAAAGCTAACTAAAGAAGGCTTGCGGCCCTGATCTTCAGGTGATCCAAATGTAAAACCTATTACAATAACCATAAATTTAGTAGAGAATTACGCCTCTTTTTCCGAAATTTTTTTATCACTATCTTTCTTGACGATAAGAAACCTAATTTTACAAGTTTAATATACTTTCTTTCACTTTCATCTGTCCCTATTTTGATTATAATACTTATAAAATTTATTTAGTGTTGTTATTTATTTTCCTGGACGGTTCAGTATCTGTTTATTAACGGCAAATTTGATTTTGATGTACTCCGAATATCCATTACAGTAATATAGCTAAAAACTATAAAAACTACTTAAAAGCTATATTCATGCGTTACCTGCATTGATGATCATTTGATATCCCTTTACCTTCTTAATGCTAGTAGCAGTACATGCACATTTCATGCAGGATACAAAAACTGAGACTAATATTTATTAAGAAAAAGATCAAGGGATTATGAATCAAATGTACCTCAAGCAAGTACTTCCAGTAATAAAGGGTGATTAATGGAATGTCATTGACTAATGAAAAGAACTAGAGAGAAAAGTTAATAATCGTCAGTAAAATTATTGATTACTTATCAAAATGTACTGGATTTTCAAAGGATAGCGAAACCAGGTAAAATATTGATAGGTAAAATGTAAACATTATCTTTTCCAGGCAGTATTCAATGTTAATGTAAGATAATTTGGCAAATATTTTAATTATAATATAATATAATTTAAGGATTTCTTCTAAAAGTTTTCAAGTGACTTTTGTAGGAATTGAAGCAATTTGTTAAGCAATTAATCATTCGATAGGTTTTAGGAGAACTAAATAAGTAAATTTTGTAAATTTATTTTGTAGACTAGCTGCAAATTGAGTACTCTAGATTTAATACCCAGTTACAATCCTTTTAGGTCAAATAAGTCACAAACTCAGTTTTGAAACCGGCTGCATCTGTTGACATGGTTAATGTAGTCTTGCGACCTAAAAATGAAATTCAGCATTCAGGAAATTATACACCAGTTTACTTATTTCACCTGCTATTCCCATCTTTCATTTTAGGTGCATTTCGCGATTACACTTGTCCAATATCTTGGCAAAGTCTACTGTAGGTATATTTCATCCTAATTGGCATTTTTTTCGACTGCATCAATGATAGTTAAAATGTTTTGGTAGTTATGATAGGCACAATCTTCCTAATCGGGCTCCATGTTGATTCTTACCGAATCCTCCTTGTGTTCTCCAAAACTCGTATATTTTCGTCCTACTATTCTTTTGGATATTTTAATGAGGTGAGATTGATGTCAGTCATTATGGTTTATAGTTCTTTGCTGGTGATCTCTCGCTTCCTATATGTATAGGAACAATGTTTGCTCTTTTAAGGATGTCCGTTATTTCTCCTATGTCCAGAGATCTTACCCACATCTAATTAATAAGACGTTTTAACTAGTGTAGTGTTCCATTTGTTCGGACCTCTCCTGAACGTGATTTCAGTTGTTTTATAACCTGTGCTATATTGTCTGGTGTAGGATCAGTATGTTGCATTATCTCCTTGTAATTCTTTAAACAAATATGGATGTAACTTATTAGTTTATCTTTTTGGAATAAAAACGGATTCATGCTGAGTTCTTAACATTTCAGTAATTTCTTATAGATTAGTGGTGAGTAACTCTTTGCCCGCGGGCCAAAAACTGACTGCGACGACTTTTTAAACTACCCGACCGACAGTCAGAAATTAATTTAAATACTAAAATTAGTAAATTAAACGAAGACAATATTCTTATCTCGACAAAGAAAATTAAAGAATACCGATCCATTGTACAGGGTGGCCCATAAGTCTTAATCGGTTATAATTAAAGCGAAAATACAAAAAATCAAATAAAGTAAAAAAAATTTGGTGCTACTTTAGTATGCGGTCTACCTACGATTCGGCGGTCTACCTTTTAATTATATCTTATTATCTTGTTTACTAATTGCTTGTTTACATCCCGATGTCAATCGCCCTTGACGATTGGTTAGGTTTAGTCATGATATTTTCGTTAGTTTTAACGAAAATATCATGACTAAACCTAACCAATCGTAGGTAAACCGCATACTAAAGTAGCACCAAAAATTTATAATAAGTTTAGGAATATTTATTTAGGAAAATATAACCATCTCGACAAATATTCTTTTCTTAGTAATGGATTACGTCAGTCTGAGTTCCGCAAGATGAATTTTCGCTTTACTTTTAACCGATTGGGACTTATGGGGCACCCTGTACAGTAGAATGTAGTAAATATACTATTCAGTCAGATATACAAAGAAAGGTCATTGATTTCAAGTTTAATTCGATGTTCAAGAGCGAGTTAGAAAGACTGCGGAGGATAGAAACGGTGGATAGAAACGTGGAGGCTATAATTTCTTTTTCGAAGTTTTTACCTCCAGCGACATTTCTGAATTTAATTAAATGTTTACGTACCAATTCTCGACTGAATGACTGCAACTTCTCCAACATTTTGGGATTAATATCAACCAGTTTGACACCAGATATTGGTAAATTGGTAAAAAGAAAGCAACCCCAAACATCGCATTAAATCAGTTGGGATTCTCGCAATCTCTCGCCAATAAACAAAATACCATTTATGTTTCATTTTATACTTCGGAATTTATTTATGCCTGCCATAAATACTTGGTCAGCGAATTGCTTAGATGTCCTCTCTCTCTCTCTCTCTCTCTCTCTCTCTCTCTCTCTCTCTCTCTCTCTCTGCTTTTCAATCATTTAGATCTTTTATACATCGCTCAATATTCTCCAGTTTTTCGATAATAATTTTTCTGGTATTGTATTTTCATTTATTAAATTTCCCAACTGCTCTTTTCTTTCCTGAATGTGCTCACTTCTCTCGAAATTGTTTTGCTCTCCTTTTGCTTGTTTTTCAGAAACGTGAATATTTTTTTTAAAAATCTCTCCTAAATAACAACATTTTTTTTCGGTTTCATCCTTAAAGATGGTTTACGCTCCGTTCATGCCATGCATACTTGATTTTATGTCTTCTCAGTTTACTGTACGTTAAGTCAAATTCAGGTTTTTCTGTAGTTTGTGGTTTTCGTTGGATTTTATTTTTTTATACTGGTTATTTCGATAATGTCGTTCGTTATTACTGTGAGAGTTATTTTTTTTGTCGTCAATTAAGTTTGTTATTTTAAACACCAAATCAAGATTATTTTTCTAGTATTATCTGATTTCTTGCGTTAGCATAAATTCAACTATCAGAGAGAGCTGCAGTATTTCTGACAGTGACACGAATCAAAGCACACACACACACACACACACAAAATAGATAGATTCTAAGATAATGTAAAGTTTTTGGCCAAGACTGACTTTGGCCAAAAGAGTTGCATCACCCGTTATTCTTATCATCGTTTATTCTTCCTCACGAACTGTACCGTTGCAGGAGTAACCGTACAGACAATACATTAAAGCAGCGTTTACCAAACTGAGGGGCGCAAAACCTGATGAAAGGGGGCGCGAGGAAGTTTCGCACAGGAAAAAAAGAAGAAAAGTAAGAATGCGGATATTTTCGATAAATTTATTCCCTTCCACTGTACCCAATATGATAAACACTTTTTGTGTATCATATTGGGTACAGTATATCATACTGTACCCAATATGATATACAAAAAGTGTTTATATACTTTAGATAACAGGTCATGTACTATATAGTACATTAATAAATTAAACCTTCAATTTTAATGCAACTTCACACTGATTATGGTACCACTAAATTACCCCCTGTGAACGCCATCCGCAGCTGAAATAAAGCGGGCGTGAAGTTTGAGTTTGAAGGAAGGAAGGAAGGAAATTATTAAATAAAATTAGTTTCTAAAAATATACGAAATAAACAGACATTTTTTTCATATTGATTTCCTGTTTGTACTTCAAAAGAATTTTTTTTCAATACTATTTTCAATACTATTTTCAGTACTATTATCAATACTGTTGATAACAGTGAATTACATGAACTATACTTAACTATATTAAAGTATATTAAAGTATATTAAACCTTTACATTATCTAATGGAATATTTATAACAAAGATGAACTGAAATATTTGAAAATAAACGGATGAAGGATGAGTTAGGCCGGCCGCACACAGGATCGTCTTGCGACTCATGACTGACGATTAAGTCGCGTATGAATTTACATTGACAAAATGGGAGCTCTGTACACTGCAGCGACCGTAGTAATTATTTGTTAATATTAGAGAGAGAGAGAGAGAGAGAGAGATATTATTAAATGATAGTCATTAATACTATAATTTAACTATTTAAATGCTCTTCAGGGTACAAAATAACTTGAGGATTATAAGTGACAAATTACTACATAATGAATAGAACGCCCTTTCAAACCCATTTATCGATCTATATTCTTGCAGTATTGAAATTCCGATAGTGAAATGTCAGCCTTCCTTTACTGGAGCTGTCTCGTTAAAATTGCAACAGCCATAGTGTGTCTATTTGGTTGATGTCAAGGAAGCCGAAATTCAGCTTGAATAAAACCAAAATTTAGAGCTATTGAATCACGCATTAGCCTTCTAGCAAAGAATCGATATTCTGCTTCTCAACTCTGATGAATGCTATACATTGCTGAATATACATTGTTGAAGTAAATTCTCATTAAAATTTATCAGACTAACAACATGTGGTCGACGTGACATAAAATCAATAAGTTATTGTGGGTTACATTAAGTTAGGGTGGGTTAGGTTAGGCTTAGTTAGGTTATGGTAAGTTAGATTAGGTTAAATTTTTGTTCTCTCCCCGAGTGTCGATGTTATGTCCCGTCTACCAATTGGATATAACTACAAAATTACAGTCTTCTCGGGACCTAGGACCACTTTGTCGACGGAACAGTATGACGATACTCTAATAAACTAGCTTAACGTAACCTAGCGGGGTCGGGAGTGGGTGGGAGGTGTTGATGTCTCCGAAAGAAAGGAAGAAACAAATACAGGCGGATCACTACCCACCTACTTAACATCTTAACTGCACTATTTTGGTGCCATATATATATAATTTAGTGGTGTACCGATTAACCGGCATCGGAAGAATCGGCCATTATGGGGGCATCGGCCAAATTTAGCTGATCTTCTCACCGATTCTTTGAAATTTTAAAATTTTCATTATAAAACCAAATCTATATTTACAGTATAACAAATTGAACAGATAAAAAGCATTATTTATGATAATTTATATTCATTTCAACGTGTAATTATATAAAAATATTTTACATTCACGAAAAAGGCAAAACGTAAGTTAAGTTGCCCATAAATTTACATTTTCTCTAACTATCTAATCTCTAAATATTATAAGGTATTGTAATCTCCTATTCTATATTAATAATAATTCTATATTAAGTTGTACGTTAAAATTATATATTAAACCATCTTATTCTGTTGACTTTATTTTAAATATTTTCATAATTTTATAAACCCAAATTTTATATCCATTCTTTTTTTTATTCAAATTGGCCGCCAGGACTTGAAATTTTAATGAACAATTTTGTTGTTGTTGATATTGTTGGAGAAAGAAAATACCTTCAAGATAAGGAAAAAAAATTACTTTAAATATTGATTCAATTTATGAAACTAAAGTAAAATTATTTTATCATTTTACTGAGTAATAAAACGTTTTAACATCATTTTAGCTACGGTTTATGAGTAACAAATTTTGGTGCTGAATATTGTGGAGTGAGCTAAGGAAAAGCATTTAAACAAATTTAAAATGTAAAAATATGAAAATTGAAAGTTTTCACATTAGATTAGCAAAATTTATGAAGGGAATTGATTTTTTAAAATACAGGCAAAGAATCGGCATCGGCTAAATTTCAAAGTTTGGTGTTTCATAGACAAGATTATTTCGTCTCTACAAAACATCGACGAGTCTGACATACGTCTACCAGTTATATATATATATATATTAGTGGTGAACCGGATATCCGCATCTGCATCCTCATCATTTTTAACACCCGCACTTCTGACTGCGGATGTTATGCGGATATTTCCTCTAATAAATTATGCAATTTACAATTAAATTAGCTTATAAAGGAGCTTATAAGGCCCAGTCATGCACATTTCATGTAAAGTATTAATTACACTGGGGAACAAAAAAATTTCTTTTTCTTGGTGCCTGAGATTTTAGACCTCATTCTGGATATTTTCATGCCACTGATTCAGAAAATATCATCCATTTTGTTCTAGCAGCTCTAGGTTTTGAGATATTGCATACGTCATTACCTACTTTATTACCCTTCTGGAACGGTATTATGAGTTGCTCGTAAATCTAAATGCATCTGTATAATTAAATTGTAGCTATGATTTTGCTGATGTTGCTGTTTTGCATGTGTATTGTACATGTACTAACGTGAATTCTTTCCTGTTACAGGTGTTGACATGGCTTCATCACGAAGAAAGTGTTTAAATCATCCAGATGTGTTTTGTTTTATCTGCGGAGAGTACACGTTCATTGAACAGAGAAAAACTATTACTGATTTTGTGAAAAAAGCTTATTTTGCCTATTTCAAAGTACAACTAGGGGACCAAGATAAGCCATGGGCTCCTCATGTTGTGTGTAAAACGTGTACGGAGCATCTGCGGCAATGGACCAACGGAAAGAGGAGGTGCCTGAAATTTGGTATACTAATGGTATGGAGAAAACAGAGAAACCACAGTGATGACTGTTACTTTTGTTTGGTGAATATAAAGGGCATCAATGGACGTAACCGGAGTAAATGGACGTATCCTGACATAGACTCAGCTAGACGGCCTGTTTCACATTCAGATGAGATACCTGTCCCATCATTCAGCCATCTTCCAGAGCTCCCTCAAGAAGATGATGAATCTGCTACTGACAAAGAAAGCATATGTGGGCAAAATGACAGTGATTTCGAAGGACCGTCATCAGTTGCAGAAGGTTTTAGTCAACACGAATTAAACGACCTCATAAGGGACTTAAGTCTTTCGAAGAAATCGTCTGAATTGTTAGCTTCCAGGCTGGGAGAAAAAAATTTACTGCTGCCGGGAACCAAAATCACGTTATATCGCGACAGAGAAAAGGATTTACTGCCCTTCTTCTCAAAAGAGAACGATTTAGTTTTCTGCAACAATGTGCGCGGATTGCTGATGAAAATGGGCATATCGGAATACACACCAAGTGAATGGCGGTTATTCATAGATAGCTCCAAACGGAGCCTAAAATGTGTTTCTTCTACACAACGGCAACAGATACAGATCAATCCCAATTGGTCACTCAGTCGGTATGAGAGAAGAGCACGGGACAGTCGCCCTAGTCCTAGAAAAGATATCATACCGAGACCACCAATGGGTGATCTGTGTGGATCTGAAGATGGTGAATTTTCTCCTGGGCCAGCAGAGCGGGTACACCAAGTACCCGTGCTTTATATGTCTCTGGGACAGTAGAGCTAAAGATGAACACTGGGTGAGAAGACAGTGCCTCTGAGAGAAAACATGGTGGTTGGAGAAAAAAATATCATCAAAGAAGCTTTGGTTGACAGAGAAAGGATCATATTGCCACCACTGCACATCAAACTAGGTTTGATGAAACAATTTATAAAGGCTTTGAACAGAGATGGGATGTGTTTTGGCTACATATGTAGAAAATTTCCTGCGCTGAGCATGCTAAAGCTGAAGGCAGGTATTTTCGATGGACCGCAAATCCGGGAACTCATGAAAGACCCGCGTTTCCAAGATTCAATGTACAACATTGAGGCACGTGCGTGGTCATCGTTTAGTATGGTTGTGAAGAATTTCCTTGGGAACTATAAGGCCGATAACTACGGTGAACTAGTGGAGAATATGCTCTTTCTTTTTGTAAACTTGGCTGTAAAATGAGCATCAAACTGCATTACCTCCACAGTCATTTGGATCGTTTCCCAGATAACCTCGGTGATCTAAGCGAGGAACAGGGTGAACGATTTCACCAAGAACTAAGGACCATGGAAGAACGGTACCGCGGACGATGGGATACTCACATGATGGCAGATTACTGCTGGAGCATCCAACGCGAATGTCCTGGCACATCTCATCGCAAGAAATCTCAGAAACGCGGTTTATGTGAGATGTCTCAATGAAAGAACTTTTTTTGCCGTTCGTGTCTCAAGCTTGTTTGAATTTAATAAATATTTTTCGTACCTTATGCTTGTTTGATGTTAATACACTATTTTTGCTGACATTCATCATACTTTTGTATTCAATTGACAACAACAGTGATTGCCAGTCAGCAATTATATAATATTATATACATTATATAGAAATATATATAGATATATATCATATCTTGATAAGCAGAGCTGATGGAGAAAAACTAATGTCATTTTTAGAATCAGCGACCTCAATATACCCAGAAACAGGTCTAACATCTAAGTCACCAAAAGTTGTGTTCCCCAGTGAATTATTAATGAACAAACAAATATATAAACCTCAAAATATAAATAGCTGGTAACAGAAAATTGAGTGAAACTTGTTTCATTTTTTCTGTGGCTGAAACTCTTGAGAAAGTTATTATTTTTATCATAATGAAAACATTAATATTAATTTTAATTCTTATGCATTGCCTGCCATAATAGTAATATCACGAAATTTGAAAAATTATGTCATATATTCATAATTCTATATTATATTGATAGATTAACTAAATATCCGCATCCGCAGATGTTGAAAAACTGACATCCGGTCCACCACTAAATTATATATATAATATATTGTCGACGAAGGGGTTATAACAGGTTAGGTTACGATGGGTTAGGTAGTTGGCATTGGTTTGTTTATAAAATTTGTTCTGACACCACCGTTTACGCTACCAACCGAACTCAACGTGAATGTCGATCAACCGTAATTTTGATAAAATTCCCAATTTTGGGTTGTCGCTCAGATTTCGCGTCGATCCGATGGGTATAAGTTCCCTAATTTAATCTAACCCGTAAAAACTTGTCGATAAAATATTCCGTCGAGGGCATGTCGTTAGCCTGGTTCTCTCGAACGCATTCTCGGTCCGACATTTGGGTCAACTATCGAAATGGAACACTACTAAATTTCAAAGTTATTCCATTTCACGTACCTTCAAAATTGAAATTATAAAAATTGAAGGCAAGAAGTACTTTCAGTTTGTTTCATTCAGGAAGGAGGGGCCAAAAAGAAGGAAAAAGAGGAAAAGAAGGAAAAGAAAAGGAAAGGAAAAGAAGGAAAAGAAAAGGAAAGGAAAAGAAGGAAAAGGAGAGAGTCGAAATCAAGGTCTCTAAAGCTGTTAAAACCTATACCATTTTTGTTTTAAATTTTGAAAAGAATGTGTAGTGTGCAAGACGCGTGTACGTGTAGTGAGGAACAGAGGGAGAAGAGTGTGTTTGAGAACATGCTGGACTGCTCACAGGGTAGATGAGACCCGGAAAAAGATCAGCTAAAGAGGACAGTAACAGGAGAAACGGGAGTTCAGGCATTCCCTGTCTCCTGCCTAACGTACCCCCTCGAGTACTTCCCTAGTCGATCGGTGTCTACAATCTCCTTAATAATAATAATTAATTAATAATAATTAATAGTTAATAATTACTGTGTCTAAAAACACAGTTAAACTTATAGCTTCATAATACAGGGTAGACCATAAGTCGCTTTACCTTCGTAATATAACGAAACTTAATTCGGTAAAGCGACTTATGGCCCACCTTGTATTTTCATATATATATTTCTTTATAAATCCTCCCCATTTTAAATTTCTTATAATAGAGAAATACAGAATTCTAGTTTTACTTTCAGTTTTAACTAAAGAGCTATTTCATATTTGTTTTAACTAAAAAGCTTTATGATACTCAATTAGAGGAGCGTTTGATCTCGTGTACATAAAATAAATTTTGATTTACTTGCTAAATAATAGGGCTTAGATGGTGCGAAGTTGATTAAACAACCCTGTTATTATAATGTTTAAACATGTTTTCATTTTCGGAGACTCGGTATATATCGTTTTTTATATTAAGTTGACTGTCAAATATTCTGATCAAATTATCTCCTTTATTGGAGATTTCGCCTTCACAGATTTCAATTAGGCTTTCAAGAATTCCATAATTTGCTCAGAAAACAATTTCGACTCTTTCATTCCTCAGTTTACTTTTATTTGAATATATTTTACACTACTGAAGGATGTCCAAATTTTATTACTTCATAGAACTGTAGATAGATGACAACAAGGACTTTAATCAGGTTTTATATTGAAAGAATTGGTAGCGATAGCAGGCTGATTCTTAGGCCAAGTTTGTTTAGGTCTAACGGCATACGTGGAAGGGTTTTATCGTTTTGGAATCACTGAGGCACCTAAAACCAGGTTATCTCATATGACAATTGACCTTGAGAGCTTACGGGATGTTAACCAAGGCCTTGTTTACACCTTTGGGCCTACCTTAATATATACTATAAGCACCGATCTGATTACCACCAACACACTTAACAAGAGTTTACCACAGCCTTTTTGGAACGATACAACTACACTGCAGATATACTTCTGCTTTACATGATATCAGCATTAAAACCAGAAGTTTCCTTTAAAAAGAAAAGGTTGTCCCGTTTTCAAAGCTAATTGGTTTAGAAACTCCCAGAATGTAATCGAATACAGTTCCTCGACAAAAGTACATTAATAAATCTTCAAACAATAAGAAAAGATGGTTGCCATTAAAATAAACCTTTATTTCAATTCAATTCAATTCCCAGATTGGAATATTTTTCACAAATTAGAATATTTTTCACAGATTGGAATATTTTCCATTATCACAATTCACAACACATATACTGCATAGACGAGGTTTCCGAAGGGGGTTTCTTCTGTACCAGAGCTGTGTATACACACACACACACACACACGCACACACCCACACACACACAGATGGTTGACAAGAGTAAATAGACACGACGATGATTGTTCTCAAGAACAAATGGCAAAGCTCATCAATGGAATACCAGAACGTGTGTCACCTTTACTTAATGCAAAGGGGAAACCAACACCATTTTAAATATATTGATTCAATAAATTATTATTATTAATGATTTTTATTATCAAATCAAAAACTATGGAAAAACCGAAGGTATATATATATATATATATATATGGGGTACGTCGTGGCCAATGTCGTAACACCGCTTCCCGGAGATCAGTGAAATTAAGCGACATTGGGTCTGGGTAGTAGTTGGATGGGAGACCGTCCTCTGCGCCCAGATTATGTAGCGACCCGTGGTTCGGATCCCACGTAAAGCTGTAGGTCCCTCCGTCATATGACCTTAGATGTTGCGAAGGAGGTTAAACAACCCCATTTAAAAAAAATATATTATATATATATATATATATTACTCAAGCAGGCTTAGTTGATGAGTTGATGGCACAGCCACTTCATGAATCCTAGTCATATAAACAAAAATCCTGGTTCAAATATTATAACCAGGTTAAAATTGGTTAATATAATCAGCTTTGGCCTAATTTTAACTACCTTTCATTAAACTATAACTCCAATCCTCCAAACTCTAAATTCAATTTTGCTTTTATTTTATTATTTTGTAGGTCACTGAGAGTCATTTTCAATGTCACTGAGAGTCATTTTCAATGTCACTGAGAGTCATTTTCAATGTCACTGAGAGTCATTTTCAATGTCACTGAGTCATTTTCAATGTCACTGAGAGTCATTTTCAATGTCACTGAGAGTCATTTTCAATGTATTCACATTCCATTAATAGCTGCCGTATAAAATTGAAACCTGCCTTTGGAAAGGGGACGCTCAAATTTACTATTTAGTTATACTAATTATAAAATTTGTACAGGGTGTCTGTAAAGTCACTGTGCACTTGAATTACCTTCTATTGCGCAGTGACTTTATAGACACCCCGTATATAAAGACTTAAATATTAAAGAGACGTTACAGAATAGGATATATTAATTTTTACGTATTAAATTTAATATAAAAACGTGGAAAGATTTTTAATTTTAATAAAATATATTTTAATAAAAAATATTTAATATATTTAGGAATTAATTGATGGTTTTTCTATGCTTGAATTTGATTCGATAATTTCTGTGCATTGAATTCTATCGGTGGAGTATCGGTCCGTCTATCTAGAGCAGGGGGTTCCCAAATTGTGTTCCGCGGAACACTTCTCACGGTATACAAGTGTTCCGCGGAACACCAATTTAGAAACCCCTGATCTAGAGTAAAGAGGGTTGACAAAAGTAAATAGACACTTCTATTTTACCCCCTCCCCCCCTCCCAAAAAAAATTATTGAAATAATAAATGGAAAGGGGACAGGAACACGATTTTAAATATAGTGATTCAATTTATTTGTTAATTAATTAATTACTGACTTTTATAATCCACTCAAAAAATTTTTGGAAGACAGGTGTCTATTTACTTTTGTCAACACTCTGTATAACGTATATTGATCACACTGTTATAACAGAGAAAAACAAAATGGAAACATGAACTCTACACGAATTAACATGAACTGTATCTATCTATCTATCAATCTATCTGTGTGTAACATAAAAGTTTCTCAGGGGACCATTTGCAGTTGTAGCATATATATATATATACAGGGTGGGCGGAAAGTAGCTCCCTATTTTGGATTGGTAAAAAAATACGTATATTATCCATTTATTTCAGAAGAAATAATATGAAAAGGTAGGCATACATGGTAGATTTTCTCTAAAATTCAATGTGGGCTCCAACTCTTTCCACCAGCTTCTGGAGCCGCCCAGGAATGGCGTCCACTGACTTTAGCAGGAACTCCGGCGGGATGGAGGACATGACTTCCGAATTCGGTCCTCCAGTTCTTCCAATGTCCTCGGTTTGGTGCGGAGAGGATCCCATGGTTACCGCTGAAAAACGGCAGAATCGGTTCAGTGTAACGGTGTGGTGTGGTATGACCTCAGATCAGGTTGTGGGCCCGTTCCTTCTGCGCAACACCATGAATGCTGAGCGGTACCTTGCTATGTTGCGAAACGAGGTCTGGCCGGTTGTCAGCACATGGGAGAACATCGACGATCTGATATTTATGCAAGATAGCGCCCCTCCGCACTTCGCTCTTGTTGTCCGTGAGTGGCTGGATGCCCACTTCCTGGGCGTTGGATGGGTCGTCGTGGTCCACATCAATGGCCAGCCAGGAGCCCCGACTTGACACCGTGCGACTTCTTTCTTTGGGGTGGGTAAAGGAAGAAGTCTACCGCACCAAACCGAGGACATTGGAAGAACTGGAGGACCGAATTCGGGAAGTCATGTCCTCCATCCCGCCAGAGTTCCTGCTAAAGTCAGTGGACGCCATTCCTGGGCGGCTCCAGAAGCTGGTGGAAAGAGTTGGAGCCCACATTGAATTTTAGAGAAAACCTACCATGTATGCCTACCTTTTCATATTATTTCTTCTGAAATAAATGGATAATATACGTATTTTTTTACCAATCCAAAATAGGGAGCTACTTTCCGCCCACCCTGTATATATATATATATGCGCCTCGGTGGTGTAGTGGTTAGCGTCGCTGACTACGAATCCATCGGCCCCGGGTTCGAGACCCGACGGCAGCCGGCGCGCAGCAAAACCCAGCTGTTCATCCTTCCACACAATAAAGAAAGTGGTTGGTAGATAAATGGGTACCCTAGGTGGCCTAGTGGTTAAGACGCTGGGCTGCTGATGGGGGCGTGGTTCAGAATCCACGTTGAACTGTAGGTCTAAGGTGGAGTGAAAAGCTTGACCTTCGTCAGAATGAACAATTCGGGCGGAAGCTGACCAAAGGTTAAACGTATATATATATCCCCGAGTAAACTTTTATATGTCTGTCGATCAGTAGTTGGACGTTGTGAACAATGTGTTTAAGTTGAAGGAAGACACTTTGAACATCTAAAATAACCAATTATTGTTGTTTTTCTTATTGTTGTTTGTTGTATTTGAAATAAAATTATTAAATATCACATAATTTTTGTTAAGCTATTGCGTTCATATAAAAGTTTACTTGGTAATTTTAGAACGCAAAAGTTTACTAAGTAATTTTAGAACACCATGTGTATATATATATATATGTATATATATATATATATATATATATATATATATTATATATATATATAATATATATATATATATATATATACACGAACAAAATTAAATACATAAGTTTTCAAAGTAAAAATGTGTATATTTACGATATATCTGAATGAGATCCAACTTTTATGATATAAATTAGGAAAGTCTCTCCTTTCCTCGAACGTTTTCTTATAAGGAATTAGTCCCTTCAGGAGTGCTACAGTGATTACTTCTTGAGGAGGGGAATGAGGATGGACTCAGCGGATTTGGGAAAGGAACGTGATTACTTTTGATCACCGATCGAAGATCGCTGTCGTTATCGTTCATATCGCAAACTTTTAGGAAATATGTATTAAATGGGAAAATTTTTATTCTAATTATTATTGAACATTTGAAAAGTTTTTTAGAATTTAAAGTCAGTGTGTAATTTTTTTTAAATTGAAAATATGGTTGTTGTTGTTTTGTTTTGGGGGGAGGGGGGGGGCAGTTAATCAAATTTATTAGAATTAATTCTTCCCAATCCCTTTTTTTAAAGTTTAGGTTTAGGGAAAAAATCACTTCGGAAACGATCACAAGAACTTGCAGTGCCCATGTCCACAATGAGAGATCACATGACAAAAGATCTCGACATGAAACCATACAGCCCTTCATTTGTTAATGAATTAAGCGATACAGACATGCAGAAACGATATGAAGCCTGTGAACGGTTTTTGACCGTTTTTCCAACAATTCCTGCGCGTGGAACAGTGATTTTTTTCAGACGAGTGTGCAATTTACCGTAGTGCCCAGAAATGTTTACTTCTGGAGCAAGAAAAATCCACACTTCTTTGAGGAACTGGAACACCATCCACCGCACGTGATGATATGGGGTGCAGTGTCTGCCAGGAACTTGTTCGGTCCATATTTTTTTGAGGGTCCTGTCAACCAAACTGCTTACCTTAACATGTTACGAAACTTGTTTGTGCCCGAACTCGAACGTTTAGGGCTGCTTGGTCGGGTGTGGTTTCAACAAGACGGGGCTCCGGTTCGTTTTACCATTAATGTGAGGGAATTCTCAACGAAGTGTTCAGAGACAAATGGATCGGCCGTGGCTCGCAACATTTACCTGCCCCTCTTGAGTGGCCGCCCCGAAGTCCAGATCTTTCAAGTGACAATGCGTTATGGGGTTTCGTCAAGCAGAACTTATCCCGGGTGCGTTAACGCCACGCTTCTCAAACTAGGGGTCGCGTAAATATTATTGGGGGTCGCAGAAACATTTGAAAATATTATTTTTTTCATAAATATACAGTGTTAGTACTTATTGCTTTTATGGCATTGAGTGAAGGGTCGCAAAAAAATTTGTCTGATCCAAAGGGGTCGCAAGTGAAAAAAGTTTGAGAAGCCCTGCGTTAACGCACAACAGAGGAACTGAAACACGCTGTTCCAGATGCAATTGGTGCAATCACTCCAGCAATGCTGCGTCAATTCTCACACCACGCATGGAGGCCCATAATCCTTTGTTACGAAAATGATGGTGTACACACAGATATTCTTGATTAGTAACCGTAATTAGTAACTATATTTACTGTAATCAAAGTAATTATTCCTAGTGACTTGTTTCTTAAATTACACCTACCACATATAAATACAATTAATCACACAAAAATAAAATTGGTATTACAATATGTACATTTTGTAGGGGGTGACGGGACTTTTCGAACACCCTGTACATACATTACCTCTAAGAACACGGATCCTATCAGCCCAAAACACTCAGATCACACACACACACACACACACACACACACACAGTAAGATATATAGAAATTGTGAACGGAAATAAGTACCACTCCAACCCCAAAGATCCAGTCTTACCCGATTGTCTTAAGTCTTGGACCTCTCACTAGAAAATTGTTCTTTCATTATTAGCATTTCTCGTAAAAATAGTTTGTGGTATTTGGCAAGTGCCTCCTTTAATCTTTTTCACATCAGTTTGTAAGGCTCTTTGGTTTATTTTGAGATTTGGGGTGCGGGGCCCTGTCCTGCAGTTATTTTCAGTATGTAAATAATACCTTTCTTGCTTCGCTCTAGAGAACGCAAATCTAGCGTCTTCATCCTTTCCCAATAGTCTAATCCTTTTGAGTTCATTTATTCTTGTACTGAAGATTTCTTCGTATTTCCTTTAGCTATTTATTTTCCTCCTTTCTATTTGGGGTCGATAGAAATGAGCATTATTCAAGTTGTTGACATAATAAACGTTTTCGATAAAAGATCTATTACGCTTCTGTCTTTTGAATGTACTGAAGATATCCACTCAGTATTTTGGTTTTGTTTATTGCTATCTTTTTCTTTTTTGTCGTCCGTCGAAATTCGTATCATCTATCATGATTAATCCTAAATTCCTTGTTTTTAAGCTTCTCTGGATCTTCTGTCCATTTGTTATACAGTATCTCATTTCCTAGTTCTTTCTTTCCATATATCTAATGAGCTGACACTTTTCGATGTTAAATTTCATATTACTTTTCTCTGATCATCTGCATATGTTAATCGGGTCTTCTTATAAAGCTGCAGTATTGCTTGGTTTTAGTTTCTGTGCTAAAATTATTTCTCTGCTAAAATTCTCTGCTAGAAATGTAGCAAAGTATGCTACAATACTATTTCTGTTTACTCCATATCTGTATCACTAAAGATGATTATAAATAATAGTGGAGCAAGAACTGTTCCTTGTGACAATGAGCTACGCACCATCGACTCCGAAGAAGACATGTTTACTCTTCCTCAGGAAGTTGTATAGCCATTTACTACTGTATACTTTGCCTGTTATCCCCACACCTTTCAGAGTCACACTTATCAAATGCTTTGACAAAATCTTTGTATATGGTAATGGTATCATAGTTTGCGTTGTTTACCATACCATCAATGGTTTATTATAGTGACCAATCAATGATTGATATGATCTGCCAGGACTGAATCCTTGCTGGGTCTCATTGAATTTCCCCTTCTCTCCTAGATATCCGTAGATTTTTCTCTCACTACACTGTAAAGTTGTTTCATACAGACCACCGCTTCTAAAAATTTAATTGTTCCATTTGGACCGATTACGGAACAATTTCTTAATAAAACGAACTGTCCACCTCTCTTTTCTGGACCGATTTTGAACCACTTATATTTTTATGACAACATAATTGATTCAAAGTTGGTGCAAAAAGAAAAAAATGTTCTATGATGGGCATTTGTTTTACCAAGAAATCGGTCCATAACCGGCTCAAATTGGACAATTATATTTTTAGAAACGGTGTTCCGTATGGAACAACATTACTTTACAATGTACTCTTTCGAGTATTTGGTCAAATGTATGACATCAAAGAGACAGGTCTGCAGGTAGTTCTTTAGTCCACTCTTGAAAATCGGAACAATACTCCTTCTTTTCAATATGTCCAACATTTATCCTGTGTCCAGTGACTTTCTCCATAACGAGTATTGGTTATCTCGACTTTACATGTTTTGATAAGAGTGACATTTTGTCTGGATCTGCTGCTGAGTGCCATTTCATATGCCCTATCGCCTGCTCCCCGGAGAGAAGTTAAAGTCTGTAAGGTGTCCTTCTTTTGTTTCTTCAAAGAATGAGTGACAGTTGTATATCGCTTTGTTTCTGGACACTAAAAATTTGATTCGTATTGAGCACTTAAAATTTCCGAGAGCGTCTGTGGATTATCAGAAGTGCCTTTTTTCCCCCACAAAAAATAACATCCGTATAAATGCTGTGAAGAGACTTATTTTTTTTGAAGGGGGAGGAGATGGTGCCCTTTCTGTTAACTTTCAGCCCCCCTCCCCCCCATCTGAAGTGTCCTGTGCACGGGCCTGGTCCTGTGGTCCTTTGGTTCCTTGTTCTCGTTTTAGCGAGACTAGAAATATTTTTATTTCCTCTGATTGCTTTTACTGTAGCATCTTCTTCATTTTCTTCATAATCATTTGAAATAATCACTTCTCAATTTTAAGTAATCACTTCTCTTGTATCACTTCTCTCTTGCATTATTGTCCAAGCAGTTTACTAATTTTATGGCTATTCTCTTTCTTTTAGGAAAAAGCGTTATTTTTCCTGTTTCGACTGTATTTCCCACTTTATTCCCGTTTATCAGGATTATATTTCTCTAAGATTATCTTCACCCTCTCTTCGAATAAGTAAAGCATCTCTCCGTTCTTTCGTCTACAAACATATTTTCCCATTCGGTGTTCTTATATCGGTTTTTATTCCACTCCAATTTGTTATCTTTGAGATGAAGTTAAAGCGTTCGAATTTCTCTGCTTTGGATACGTCTGGTCTTGCGTATGAGGTATTTGGGTATTTGTAATGTTTGTACAGTAGTTATGTCAACTAAATTGTGGTCAGATATTATCATAGGCGTTATTAATACACTGTTTATTAAGCTGTTGTTATTGCTGCAAACTATGTCTTTTCGGGGATACATTAGTTAGTGTTACATCTCTTGTATTAACACATTCTTCTGCCAGAGATAATAAAAAGCTTGACTGTTTTCGTTCTTACTTTGTCCTGCTTTTTATCAGGTTCATGCATTCGAATGCTTTTCCCATACCTTTCATTGCAAGGGAAATTGAAGTATCCAAGAAGTATTATACTGTATTAGCGGTTGGGATATTTAAGTTTTTAACAAGTTTCCGACTTCACGTGATACTTTCCCTGAGCTTTCCGTCAGTTTTCTGGGTAAGAACTGTGCAGCACTTATATAAATGCCCATCAGAAATTTTAAACTTGGTATTACAGCTATGGACAAAAATGTTCAAACACCTTAAATATTTTTGGAATGAGAAACGTATCACCAGAAATTACCTGTAACGTCACTAATGTATTTTGAGTACTACTGATAATGAATTTCGTAACGCTTGTCAATATTTGTGAACTTTCTCAGAAAGATTTAGAGTAATTATATAATTATTTTTCTATATTAGTTTTAATATGTACAACACAGATTAAAAACTCGTTTCCACGTTTTATCATGCTTATAACAGGGCTGTAGAGGCCTTAAACGTTTGACAAACCAACCGTGACTAGTCAGTATGACCCAATTACGCCTTTTTTAATTTCTCATAATTGCGTTTTGCGGGCAAACACCTAAGTTATGCTATATTATGAAATTTAATGAAACGTTTGAAATTTTAAATTGCTTCTAGCTTTGCAAAAGATTCATTAAAAATATTTTTATTATAACATTACCTGTAGCCTCTGTGCTATATTGGGATACGGTAGGAATTAACTCTTAGAAATTAGAAGGTATTTTTCAGAGCTATATATGCTTTAAAATTTCATAAAATGTTCGCTGTTATATATTAATTCTGTTAACACTGACCATCTCTCTCAGTGTGGTGACCACTTACGTATACAGCCCCTCTTCCTATATAACCCTCACAAACAAACAAACGCACATATGCAAACAAACCAACTAACAGACACACACAAACCAACAAACATACATACACAAACAAACATTAAATACACACTCATAAGCCAACAAACCAACAAGTATAAACACAGAAACAAAGAAGCACACACATGCACAAATGACCACAAACGCAAACATACAAATGAACACAAATGCAAACATACACAAACATAAATACATTAAAAAGTAAAATCTGACGAATAAATAAGTAAATAAATAAATAGAACTGAAAAAAAAAGCGTTATCTTCAATTTTCAAATAATTTGAATGGTAACTATTTGCATTTCATTATTTTTCAGAAAAAAAAAAAAAAAAAACTAACAAAAGATGAAATATTATTACACTTCGCTTTGTAAAAGATTATGACGACAATGATGCAAAACTTATAACAAATGGTTCTGCTAGAAGCTTCGGTTGAAGATATAGCCTTCCTGGCTGCTTGCTTCACCGGGGTTAGGTGAAAACTCCAACCCCAACAACATATGATTCGGTTCGACCTTAGGTCAGCTCACAATTACCTAAATTAGGTTACATTCAAGATCCGGGAGAGGAATCATGGTCCCTAGTACTACTTTTGACTCTGAACCCCTTTATCCCCAATCACCTCCTTCTCTATCTTCCAACTAAGGACCCTGGTGCTTTGGCACCGCATGTACTTCCCTCTCTCGGGTTCTAGTTACATTAGCTATGCCGCATTCATGGACAGAAGTGACATTATTTGCCGAATGAAATACAGAATTTAGAAGTAAACCATCGATTCTTCAAGGTTTTATTCGAATCTTATCCAAAAATAGCAAAAAGGTTACAAATGAGAGCGTCGAAAGATGAAAACATTTTCAATGAATTCTCCACAACGATAAACAGAAAATTTTAAACGATTTTTAAACTGACAATATACTTTATTTATGCTTCACAGGTATATTATATTGAATTGACTGTTGACCTGTTAATCCTATTCTCATTATATATATATATATATATATATAATCTGTGAGTTATACTGCATATTGAAATTTACTGAAACTCATTGTTTTGAAAGCAGTTACAATATACCTTTCGTAACCTTTGGTTTGCTTACGCCCGAATTGTTCATTCTGACGAAGGTCAAGCTTTTCACTCCATCTTAGACCTACAGTTTAAGGTGGAATCCGAACCACGCCCCCATCAGTAGCCCAGCGTCTTAACCACTAGACTACCCAGGGTACCCATTTATCAATTAACCACTTTCTTTATTGTATGGAAAGCTGAACAGCTGGGTTTTGCTGCGCGCTGTCTGCCGTCGCCGGGTCTCGATCACGGGACCGATGGATTCGTAGTCAACGACGCTAACCACTACACCATCGAGGCGCATATATATATACTCAAAGATTTTATAAACGGAAGTACACAATTGCGAGGAATGAGAAGAAGTGTGATTGGTTAATATTGGCCAAGGACCCAATCACGGTTGTTTTCTTCAAATATTTACGACCTTTATGGCCGTTTCATGATCATAAAATACCATAAAAAAGTGTAATGGTGAATACAACTATTTTATAACATAACTTATTTTAAGCGCGCATGCGCAGAGCACTTTTTTTTTTTTAATTATTAAATGTAAAATTTAAAGCTTAATTTTTAACTACTATATTTTGAACCAATTTTAACTATTTATATATCTATTTTTATATAATTTTATGCGTCGAAGTATAAAATATAATACAAATAATACAAATATTAAATACATAATACAAATATTAAATGTATCCTTATAGAGAATCTTCTAAAATATATAGTAACTGTATTCAATTTCTATTGTAATTTTGAAGTACACGACTCAGCAGCGTAATTTATAAATAATTCCAGCTTAGGAACATCAAAACGTAGGAGTAAATTACAGCAACTTTGTTAAAAGAAAAATGTGTTTCTGAAATACAGTAATGACAAATAATGGAGCCAAAATATAGGAGTACAGTTCCTCCTAAAGACAAAGTTATTCATACGTAACCATACTGCCAGCCCTACCGATTTGAAGGCTATTCTACCGCCTACATGCAAGTAATATCCAACTTTTTATGCTTAGAATGCGCTAGAGTGCATCTTTTAAGGCTAGATTTTCAAAAGTTTCCCGGGGGGGGGGGGAGAGAAGCATCCTCCCAAACCCCCTGGCATTGATTGCAAAATGCTATCGCTTTTGCTTTTCAAAATGTTGGCAAGTATGCATAACTTTACCGAAGTATTTCTCAAAATAATTGAAAGTGGGAGTTTTTATTGACCAACTTCAGTCAAATCAAAGATTGTTTGGATAACCACGACTGAACTGAACCCCGTATAGTCCACGCATTACCGTGCGTGAACAAATCTTTTTTGACTCCGACTAGTACTCCGCGGACGGTTCTTCTGAAAGCTATAACCTTTTTCGAAAGAAATTACACCTGACGCACTTCACACCAAAAGATAGAGGATGTCATCGCGAATAATTTGATGCAAACATCGAACAAATTCGCTCACTACAAAAACATTTAGAGCAAAGTTTATGTAGCCAAAATGTTGTTCAGCCGAGTGAGATTTTTGTCCGTGTGACGCTTATTCATCGATCAAACTTGAATGAGAACAACAATATTTTTTTTTTTTTTAACTTTGAATTCTTAATGCCAAATTCTTTTTTGTTCTCTTATTTTTGTCATGTTCTTTTTAAGGTTTATTGTTACGTACACAAAAAGATTTGCCCTTTTGCAGGACTCTTTTTTCAGACTAGTTCCAAATTGTTTCTCAGACGATTTTCTCGATTCTCACACGGACGCCCTGTTCCTCTTTGGGAATGACAGGGAACATCCGGCTTTAGGTAAGACACGAAGGAGTGCTTGACCTACATTAAACATTAACGTGAAGAAAAGCATTATTTTTAATTCCTTTTAAGCAGAGAATAAAATTTTAGAAGAATGACAAAAATGTTGCATTGTATATATATATATATATATAATATATATATATATATGTTACGGACAAAGCCCGGCAGTTGCACAATGTGCACTTTGTCTGAAAACACCGCGCATTGTCCTCCCTCATTTAACAGAGTCAGAAAACATTCCCACCCTGTGTATATATATATACAGCAATGAAGAAAAAGTGTATCGTGGGCTATTTCTTATAATAATTGTAAAGAAAATTTACGTTTATTTCAACAAAAATATAATAAACCACCACCAAATGCAACCACTCTTCGATACTGGAAGCTCAAACATTTGGAAACAGGGAGCCTGGTAAAAGATCGTCCAAGAAGCGGAAGGCCAGTAACGGCGACAGGAAATAACAACAAAGAAAATGTCCTCACCAGTTTTCAAGTCGATCCAACAACTTCAACGAGAAAAGTCGCAGAGGAATTGAATATTTTCAAATTTTCAGTAGCAAAAATATTGAAATCACAGAGGTACCATGTCTACAAACCCATTTACTCTCAGCTCATATACGACGATGATTCTGATAGACGGTTGGAGTTTGCTGAAACAATGAGACAATGAAAAATTGCGTTAGAGAGTTGGAGAGAAAAGGAATGAGAAAGTGTAGAAAGTGTGGTGGTGCATGCTCTCCTTGAAGGAGGAGGCATGCAGTTAGAGAGTTTAGAAGAGAAATGTCCGTTATAATAGCGATAGTAAAGAGGGAAGATTGAAGACAATCAGTTAAAGGAGGGAAATTGATGAGACGAAAGCCTTTGATTCCACCCCGTCAAGTACGGCTGTGTGGGGTGAGCCACCCCACACATGAGAAGCATACTCCATACAAGGGCGAACAAGACCCCTTGTGTGGAGACAGCAACTGAGGGGGGGATGAAGAAGCCGCGGAGGCGGTACAGCACACCTAACCTCTTAGAATCTCTTTAGAAAGAGAGTATATGTGATGTTTCCAGGAAAGATCACGAGAAAAGGAAATGCCAACGCTGTTAAAAGAAGAGGACGGATTGAATTGTGTGTTGTTGAAGGTAAGGGGATAGTCGTGTGGAAGATTGTGACGAGTAGACAGATGGAAGAACTGAGTTTTTGAGTCATTGTAAGCCACAAGGTTTTCTCTGCCCCAATCATATATATAATATATATGCTCATCGGTCCGGTCATCTATAGATAGACATGTGATGATTGCACATCACTGTATGTTGGCATGACCACACGCCAACTTCAAGTCCGTATTAGCACTCGCACTAACAATAAATAGGCTTACAAACCACTCACAACCACATATGAGTTCCTATTTTCATCATTTAAACCACCCAATTGGGACTAATTGCTTTTTGGGAATAGCAAAAGCTAATAAACACGATCAGCCCCTCTTGGAAACATTACTCAATTTCAAACCTAAACAGGATATAAATCATCATACCCCCGTCTCATAATCCCACTATCCTTCGGAAAATCTTACCAACTAACCAACTAACACGTTCTCCAACAGGCTACATCCATCATTTTCGGGTCTCATTCTCTGATTTATTTCTCTTCAGGTTTTTATATATTTTAAGCTTTTATATTGAAATGTTATATTTTAATTTGTTCATTTCTTCTTCAACCCCCTCCCCACCACAAATTAGTAAAATATATATATATATATATATATATATATATATATGATGAATAAAACCACGAAGGAAAGGAAACACAAAATTTTCATATATATATATATATATATATATATATATATATATATATATATCTTGTTTTTAACACTGAAGATGAAGATGACATTAGAAAATGTCGAAAGCTCTGATAATTAAATATTTGCCTACGGACTGATCTTCTTCATTATCTGACTGAGGTTTCCACCGCAAAAATTACTCGCCTCCATTTCATTTATATGGAAATGAAAATGAAAATGTTTATTGGCAGACTATAGTCCATATGACAAATATTACTAATACAATGACAGTTCATATACTAAGGATAGAAATATATACAATTGATTAGAAATAATACTGTAATGTCGAAGTTAAGTGGAGCTACAGACAGACGTTTTCCCACCAAGATTTCCATAACTTAGAGCAGTGGTTCCCAACCTTTTCACCACAAAGGACCCCTTTTATTTTTATTTTTTTCCCACGGACCCCATGTTTTTGAAAGATTCCGTCTACCAAACAAACTGTTTTTATTAACTAATAATAACTCGTTTTCTCATTTTTCACTATCAAATAAAGGACATGTGAGTGAGTATGCAATTAAAATACAGCGTATTAAAAAAGTATTAATAATTCCAGCCAAGAGCAAGGGTAAATGTACGATTTCCATTGGAGCCTCTCAAAATATTGAAAGCTCACGGACCCCCAGTACTACCTTCGCGGACCCCAGGTTGGGAACCACTGACTTAGAGGGTAAACGGCAGGACTCATGGATAGCTTGTATAATCGGATTGGTTGATCTTTTAATTCTTTGCATCAGACTGTACTGAGCACGTCTTGTTACCTCCGGGAAGCTCGGGACATTGCGGGTAGCAAACATTTGCGAAGCTGAGCATCTCGGGGATAATTTATATAAGAGTCTAAAAGACCTGTTGTACAGCAAATTTACGGTTCTGCCAGAGCCTTTTTTATAATTCATCCAGAGTTGCTGTCCGTATATATTACTGCAGAAAGTACGAGAGTGTCTTTAGCTTCACTTGTACAGAACCGGAAGTTCCTTATAGTCATATTCGCTTTAGCACAAAGGCTTCGAGATTGTTTTCTTATATCTGAGTCATCACTCAAGGAGCTGGTGATAACTTAGTTTGACCCAAATATTTAAACTCTTGTACCTCCTCAATTACCTCACTATTCATTTTAAACCTTATATCAGTTGGCTGATTACAGCTTTTTGGATGAAATTGCATAACCTTAGTTTTTGTAACATTAAAAAGAATATTCTGTTTCTGCGAATACATTTCGCAGACTTTTAGTAGCCGATACAGACCTTTAACAGAGGGACTTGTTAACACCATATGGGAATCATCTGGAAGAGCTTCCGCAGCAGAAAAGCGAACATCATGCTCAAATTACACTGGCCAACAAAATGAAACTTTTTTTCTCATCACAAACATGATCACACTTTTCTTAATGCATTTTTCGCGCTAATTCCGAATCTGGTTTAATTTGTTTTCTAGCACGTATAGTTATATAGATACACTGGTTTTGATATTTTTAAGTTTTTGATATTGCTATAAGAAAATTTATGGATGTATAGATCACACTTAGGAATGCTAAACAACAAATACATCATATACCTTATTCAATGTACTTATAAATAAAGAATATATACATTATTTTATTAAAAGCGCTGTGAGTGTGATTTCCTTTTGTAAATTTGGCCTGGATTGTCACGATACAGCATCCAACAATGGTCCGACATCATGCTTTCATTCCAATAACCTTGGTAGCGCTTCTCCATCATCTGATATCTTGATGGAAGCGCTCTCCTGCTCGTCACTCACTGCACCAAGGTTTTCAGGAAAGAAATCTAAGTGGGAATGCAGGAAGTGAATTTTTAACGACATTCGACACTCCATTTCTTTGAAGGCATCAAGGAGGTTCTTGACTCCATCCTTATACGCAGGTGACTTGTTGCTTCCAAGAAAGTTTTCACATATCCATTTGAACGCCAGCCAAGCCTTCAATTCCAGCGGACTTAGGACTTTTCAAATTCAGTATCATTCAAAACCTCCCTTATTTGTGGCCCAACAAAAATTCCTTCCTTCAATTTTGCTGCAGTAACCTTCGGAAATTTCCTTGAAAGGTAGTGGAACCCTTCAGAATTGACTTTACCCATTGCTTTAACAAAATTCTTCATTAAACCAAGTTTAATGTGAAGAGGTGGCAGATAGATCTTTTGGGGATCCACTAAAGGGACAGACTGGACATTGCTTATCCCTGGGACATATGTATACCTAAGTGGCCAGTCACTTTTGGTGTAATGTTCTATAGTGGCGCGACTGTCCCACAGGCAAAGGAAACCACAAAATTTTGTGAATCCTGACTGCATACCCATAAGCATTCCTGTAACTTTTAGATCTCCACAAACATTCCATTGATGACTGTCGTATTTGATTGCCTTAAGTAGTATATCCATATTGTCATATGTCTCTTTTAGATGGACGGAATGGGCAATGGGGATGGATGGCATTATACAGGGTGGGGCACGGGAATCAAGTGTTTTTTGAATAGCTAGTAATCGGCCATTAGGAATGGGAGGGGCGTGCGGTAGGTAGCATTCCATTCCTGGGTTCATAGCATTTAACTTTAACTAACACTCACCTTTATCTTTCAGGTGCCATCATGGAGCAGTGGACGTTAGAACACCGCATGTTCGCGTATGATCATTTTGTTAGGAGTGGCGAGTCAGTGACAGCAGTTCAGCGTGCGTTTCGCCGCAGATTCAACATTCATCGAAATGACTCTGTTCCCGCTCGTGACACAATCTTACGTTGGGTTAACAATCTTCGAACAGGAGGCTCAATAATGAAAACAAAACCGAAGGGGCCGCAACGCACTGTGCGTACTCCAGAGAACGTTGAAAGGGTCAGACAAGCGATGTTGCAAAGCCCAGGCCGCTCTGCTCGGAGACATTCAGCTGCACTCGGAATCAGCAATCGTACTGTTAGACGGATTTTGCATGAAGAATTACATTTTCACCCATACAAGTTAGCGATGGTGCAGGAATTGAATGTAAACGATTGCCCCCAACGACTGAATTTTGCACAGGAAATGCTTGCACTTTATGAGCAGAATGAAAACATGATGGTGGTAATGAGTGATGAAGCCCATTTCCACCTTAATGGGGCCGTCAACAATCAAAACTGTCGGTATTGGGCTGCTGAAAATCCGCGACAACTCCATGAAAAACCGCTGCATAGCCCTAAGGTTACAGTTTGGTGCGCGGTGGGAAAGTTTGGCGTCATCGGTCCCTATTTCTTCGAACAAAATGGGGTTACCGTTACCATAACATCTGGGCGTTACATTGAGATGGTGAACACCTTTTTCATCCCTGAGTTACGAAGAAGGCGTATTGCTCGTCGACATTTGTGGTTTCAGCAAGATGGGGCCACGCCACACACCGCCAGAGCGTCAATGGCTGTTCTTCGCCCCCTGTTTCCCAACCATCTCATTTCGAGATTTGGTGACATTGCATGGCCCCCTCGGTCCCCTGACTTGTCCACATGTGACTTCTTTCTATGGGGGTACCTCAAGTCACGTGTCTACGAGGACAAGCCCCGTACATTAGATGCATTGAAGGAAGCGATCCGTCAACAAATCATCCAAATCAACAGAGACCTGCTGGGAAGAGTGGAGGCCAATTTTCGTAAACGCCTTCAACAATGCGTCGACGGCCAAGGACATCATATGCCAGATATAATTTTCGGTACATGATTATTATGACATGAAATGCTATGTTCTTACGAATGTTGTTCTACCAATATATTTTCTTTACAAAAATAAATATCATTTTCCTGATTATTCCAAAAACACTTGGTTCCCGTGCCCCACCCTGTATTACCATTATGCAAAAGAACTGCTTTCAGGCTTCTCTGCGACGAATCAATAAAGAGGCGCCACTCAGATGCCATATACGTCTGAGATATGGCTGTAAATAGTCCATTGATGTCATGGCAATAACAGAGAGGACCGTCTACTGAAAAGAATGCTGTTAATTCAAAATTCCGCTTTCGGTAGTAACTAATACGAACATTGTTCTCAAGTAAATTGTTCTCCTTTAGTCTTGAGGCGAGAAGCTCTGATTTCTCTTTAGACAGCGATATGTCTCTAACAAGATCATTCAACTGTCCTTGGGTTAACTTTTTAGGCTCTAAATGTCTACCTTCAAAAGTGTACTCTGGTTCTGTAGATGGTCCGGAAACGCCAGTTGCACCTTCATCACTTTCCATGTCATCTATGATAGAATCTAGCCTATCACTTGGGGGAATTGGAATGGGCAATGTTTCATCATGTTTTACTGGTCTACGTGCTGAATCCAAGTTTGGATATACAATCTGGTGTTTGTTCTTGGCAGAAAACCCCATTAAGTTCACACTACAAAAATAACAGTCTTCATGATGATCTCTCGGCTCCCTCCATATCATGGGTATGGCAAATGGCATTGAAGCTTTCTTTTTGTTAAGCCAATCACGTAATCCATTTGAACAGCCAGAACAGATTTGATGTGGCGCCCATGGTTTATCTTGGTCACCTAGATGGCAACCAAAGTATAGCTTGTATATTTTCTTAATGTCGGTTGTAATACTTCGTCGCTGTGTTTTAGTTGTCAACTGGCCGCATACGAAACAGAACTTGTCAGGGTCATTCTTACATTGTCGAGGCATGTTGACTGACCTGAGCAAACTATAAATTCAAAAAAAATGTACACCAACTTGACACAACAAGTTCTTGGACTGGACTGATCTTTTGACACACAAAGCACGGCGTTGTTGCCTGAATCACAATGCTGCTAGACGTAAAAGCTCACACCTGAAATACATAAGATGTAGAATTAAGATAAATGAAATAAATAAGATGAATAAACTAAAAAAACACAATAAAATAAACACAATCAAATGTTGAAATATTAGTATTTTTCCTATTTAAAATGGTTAAATCTGTGTAGTTATATATATATGCCTTCATCTTGAAAACTTATACGTGCTAGAAAAAATCTGAATGCAGTTTTGGAATCAGCGTGAAAAATGCTTTCCAGCCACCACAAATTTTACTCTGATGAAAAATCTTTGTTGACCAGTGTTATGGAAGAGTCTAGTCCTACCAATAATTGAGTCTTGCTCAGTACTCACAAGCCCATACAGAAAACGAGACATTGCGAACATTGAAACTATACAAAGGATTTTTACGTCTAAAATAGAGGAAACGGAAGGTGAAGACTACTGGTCTCGACCAAAGCTGGGCACAAACTGTTAATCCGTTAATCGTTAATTAACGAAGTTAACTTTTTCGTTAACGATTTAACTTTTAAGTTAACTTTGAAAATCATTATCGGACTAATTAACTTCCGTTACATTTAACTTCCGTTAACTCAAGTCCGTTAACCCAAAAAATTCATAAATAAACGTTTAAAAGTTTCTATTATTTTCAGTGCTGAGCAGGTGCGCAATTAATCCGCCTTGGTCGACGCACTTTTGGCAGGCATCGACAAAAGGTTTGGGCCCCTCCTGGAGGATGACGAATGCCAGCTGGCTGCTGCCTTCCATCCCAGGTTTCGCCTCATCTGGTTGGACAAGTATGACAACACCAAGGTCGCCAGGGTGAGGAAAAGCATGGAGGGTACAGTCGAGGAGGCCATGAAGCAGCAGTCCAACGAAGTGGGCAGCAACAGTGGAGGCAGCAACAACGAGGAGGAGGAGGAGGATGACTTCTTCAGTGCTGTCATCCAGACAAAAGAGCAGCAGAAGCCACAGGTCACTCAAGGGCAAGGCCCAGAACTTGGTCAAGACCTGGCTGGAGACCAACTCCAAGGACTTGCTGACAGATGCTGCCTTCTTGGGTGAGCAAGTGTTGGTGGACTTGTTCATCAAGTTCAACACAGCCTTCCCCTCCAGTGCTGCAGTGGAGCGTTTGTTCTCTATGGGCAAGGACATCCTGAGGGCCAAGAGATCATCCCTGTCTGATGAAAACTTTGATATGCTAATTTTCATGAAGGGCAACATGCATCTCATGGACAAAATGGAGAACGAGAAGAAGAGGGAAAATTAAATTATATATATATTGTGTTTTTCATTTTTTTTTATAATAAAAGTTAACGTTAACGGTTTATCGATAACTTCCGTTACATGTTTAACGAATTAACGGGTTAACGAAGTTAACTTTTTGGTTAACGGATTAGCGGTTAACGAAGTTAACTTTTTGGTTAACGGTGCCCACCACTGGTCTCGACTACAATCCCTGAAACTCTACTCTCTCGAAAGAAGGCGCGAGCGGTACACAGTAATATACATATGGGGAAATACTTGAGGGCTTTGTTCCTAAAGTTAGAAATGAAATAGAAACAAACTGGAATGAGAGAAGAGGTAGATTTTGTACTGTTCCCGCTGCGGTGGGACAAGGGACCATGAAAACGAGGATGGAAAATACCCTCAGAATACTGGGCCCAAAGCTTTTCAGTGCCCTACCCAATGAAGTGAGGAATCTCCAGCACACCGATCTGAATAACTTCATGAACCAGCTGGATAGTTTCCTGCGCGAAGTCCCTGACCAGCCATGTGTGGCTGGCTACGAGGGCAGGAGGAAATCAGACAGCAATTCCCTCCTTCACCAAATCCCCCAAACGAGGCGGGATGCTGCAGAGGGGTCAACCGCAGGTCGATCCTGAACCGTCGTTCGAACTCACATAAAGTATATATAACTAAGTATAATATATATATATATATATATATATATATATATATATATATATATAGGTGTGTGTGTGTGTGTGTGTGTGTGTGTGTGTGTGTGTGTGTGTAGGCCTCTATATAATGTTATAATGATAATGTTTCAGACCAACAAAGACCCTAGGATCCACTCATGGCTGGTCTACCTAACTGTGTTCGTAATCGTGTATTGTGTATGTCCTCCGTGGTGGCGGAGGGGACCTACAATTTTACGTGGGTTCCGAACCACAAGAACATTAGAAATTTATGTAAAAACCGCCGGTAAATTGGCAACGACCAATTTTTACGAAACTAAATAATTATCAATTTAAAACCAATTAATTATCGATTTAAAACTAAAGATAGAATCTCTGGATCCAGAGGATCTAGTCATAATCTACTATCCACAAATATGTTACACTCTATATCTATTTATAACGGACATGCAAATATATCAGATCCAAAGAATCCAGTCAATTTCATTACGATATCCATCAAGTCACGGTCCATATCGATTGCGGACAAAGTCAAAATTTACAATCATATACATTACAATATATACACTTACGAGAAAAAGTGTAGGTGTGGCTGTAAAGACTGTACAATAATGTAGAAATGTGTGTGCACCCATTTTGGGTCTCCCATTTAAAGGTGTTTGTGGGGCAAGTGAAGATCATGAGTTTTTCAATACCTCACAGTACTATGGGGGGCACCGCTCGGCAGAGGAATCTCTTTAAATGGGGTGTGTAAGGACAGAGGAGTATCCCCTAACCCAAGACGCTGCTCCCTATATCCCACAACACTTGTGTTGAGCTGTGGAATCTATCCAGTGGTGGGCACCGTTAACCAAAAAGTTAACTTCGTTAACCGCTAATCCGTTAACCAAAAAGTTAACTTCGTTAACCGTTAATCGTTAATTCGTTAAACATGTAACGGAAGTTACCGATAAACCGTTAACGTTAACTTTTATTATAAAAAAAATGAAAAACACAATATATATATAATTTAATTTTCCCTCTTCTTCTCGTTCTCCATTTTGTCCATGAGATGCATGTTGCCCTTCATGAAAATTAGCATATCAAAGTTTTCATCAGACAGGGATGATCTCTTGGCCCTCAGGATGTCCTTGCCCATAGAGAACAAACGCTCCACTGCAGCACTGGAGGGGATGGCTGTGTTGAACTTGATGAACAAGTCCACCAACACTTGCTCACCCAAGAAGGCAGCATCTGTCAGCAAGTCCTTGGAGTTGGTCTCCAGCCAGGTCTTGACCAAGTTTCTGGGCCTTGCCCTTGAGTGACCTGGCTTCTGCTGCTCTCTTTTGTCTGGATGACAGCACTGAAGAAGTCATCCTCCTCCTCCTCCTCGTTGTTGCTGCCTCCACTGTTGCTGCCCACTTCGTTGGACTGCTGCTTCATGGCCTCCTCGACTGTACCCTCCATGCTTTTCCTCACCCTGGCGACCTTGGTGTTGTCATACTTGTCCAACCAGATGAGGCGAAACCTGGATGGAAGGCAGCAGCCAGCTGGCATTCGTCATCCTCCAGGAGGGGCCCAAACCTTTTGTCGATGCCTGCCAAAAGTGCGTTTTAAAGATGGAGATTTTAAAGATGTGGTACCTAGAAGTACCGCCAGGACATAAAGGGTTAAGGTGAAAACGCTCCCATTGTAAGACATCAATTGACTTAATTTATGTCATCAAGTGACATGAGAATTGAAATCTTACCTGATCAGTTTTATGGTTCTTGAAATGTATCAAGGAGACTACTAATAAGGTACTCACAGACATATTATAAATATACATGACTTACTTGACAACGATTATTTTTAAATATTCACTAGCACAAACATGTTGCGCAAGAGACAGACTGCAAATGAAACGAATGTAGTTATTTGTTGTAATTGTTACATATATATTATTGAAGTGCCTTAAAATGCTCGTGATATTTCTTGAAAGAAGTTGAAACATTCAACTCAAATGGCAAATCTTTCCGCCTGATTTTACAGTCGACCATGTTTTGCTCAAACCAATGCCATAAATAACTTCCATATTTGGTAAGACACAAATTGTGGCGACGGAACACAAAATATATCGCCTGATTTTGCACTGCGGAAATGGAAATTCGTTCATCACTATAACCGTGGCGGATTAATTGCGCACCTGCTCAGCACTGAAAATAATAGAAACTTTTAAACGTTTATTTATGAATTTTTTGGGTTAACGGACTTGAGTTAACGGAAGTTAAATGTAACGGAAGTTAATTAGTCCGATAATGATTTTCAAAGTTAACTTAAAAGTTAAATCGTTAACGAAAAAGTTAACTTCGTTAATTAACGATTAACGGATTAACGGTTTGTGCCCAGCTTTGGATCTATCCCCAGAAAGCCTTAATTTTACTACCTTAAACTATACCCTTTCTATCAACATATGCGTCTAATCGATTTTTAAACATGTTTATAGACGTGCTACTAATTACTTCTACCGGCAAACTATTCCACCTATTTACTATTCTATGCGTAAAAAAGTTTTTGGCAACTGCTGTCTCGAACCTTCTACTTGTCAACTTACACCCCTTATTTCTAGTCCTATTATATTGAGATATTTCGAAAAAGCTATCTCTATCTACGTTATCGAACCCATTCATAATTTTGAAAACCTGGATTAGATCACCCCTTAACCTCCTAGTCTCGAGTGTTGTCAATTTTAACTCCTTAAGCCTATCCTCGTACGACTTTGACCTAAGCGACGGAATCATCTTAGTTGCTCGTCTTTGAACTCTTTCGATTTTGTCTATATCTTTGCGCATATGCGGATTCCAAATTGGACCGCGTACTCCAAATGGGGTCTAACTAATGATTTATAAAGTGGAACTATAATATCGCGCGATTTGTACTCAAAATTTCGAGCTATAAAACCTAACACTTTGTTCGCCTTATTGACCACTGCTGTACTTTGTTTCGCTACTTTTAAATCACCAGTGACTATAACTCCTAAATCTTTTCTCTCTAAGCTTGTTAAATCTTTCCCTGACATACTATACGCAAAATTACTGTTACGCGAACCTATATGCAAAATTTTGCACTTATCGACGTTAAATCTCATTTGCCATGTGACTGACCAATCAACGATTTTATTCAGATCTTCCTGAATTTTACCTCTATCTTCGTCATTAATCGCCCTACCACCCAGCTTCGTGTCATCCGCAAACTTTGAAACTGTACTGACTAGGCCGACATCTAAATCGTTAATATATATAAGAAAAAGCAAGGGGGCCCAATACAGAACCCTGAGGAACGCCACTCGCTACATTAGCCCAACACGACTCCGCTCCATCAACGACCACCCTCTGTTTCCTGCCTCGCAACCACTCTTCTAGCCAATTTATTACTACACCCCTGATTCCATGAGCCTTAGTTTTTTCAATGAGTCTTTTGTGCGGCACGGTGTCAAACGCTTTTTGAAAATCTAAATACACTACATCAACCGCCCGATGTCTATCGTAAACGTCAACCACGCTTTGGAAAAATTCTAAAAGATTAGTTAAGCAAGATTTGTTTCGCCTAAATCCGTGCTGCGTATTTCTAACTAGCTTATGGAATTCTAAGTGTTCGACTATACGATCCCTAATTATTGATTCCAGTAACTTACCTACAACAGACGTTAAACTGATTGGTCTATAATTTCCCGCCGCACCTTTATCGCCTTTCTTAAAGATAGGTGTTACGTTTGCTAACTTGAAATTATCTGGTACGCACCCCTCAGAAATAGACGCATTAAAAATCTTTGTTAGCTGCACAACAATGCTATCTTTTAATTCTTTTAGTTGTATGGGATATATGGAATCCGGCCCCGGTGATTTACGCGTTTTCATTTTATCAATATAGCGCGTTACCTCCCTTCACTAACCACTATATTATCCAAAATATTACCATTATCAAACGGTATTATGTCCGTGACCGTAGGGATATTTGTTACATCTTCTATAGTAAAAACTGACGTAAAAAATTCGTTTAGCAAGGTAGCCATTTCCTTGTTTTCAGAAACTAGATCTCCGTTTAGATTTTTCAAAGGCCCCAAGACGCTTTTTACTGGATTTCTATTATTGACGTATTGAAAGAATCGCTTGGGGTTTTCTTTACCGTCACGAGCTATGGAGATTTCAAATTCGCGCTTGGACTTTTTTATTACACTTTTCGCTTCACGCCTCAGAGATACGTAGTTGTTTCGTAACAACAAATTGTCTTTATCGCACTTACGTTGCCTATAAGCCCTATCTCTACTCTTTATAATGTTTCGTACTCTAGAAGTAAACCACAAGGGCTTGTTGTTTACTTTCGCACGCTTAATTTTGTACGGTACACATTCCTCATTTATAGTGATAAATACTGTTTCGAACGATTCCCACATTAATTTTGCGTTGGAGTTCCCCATCACGTTTTCCCAATTGACGTGTGACAATTTATTTCGAAATTTACTAAAGTCTGCGTGCTGGAATATATATATATGTATTGGCAATTATATAAAGGGTGTCTCAAGTCTCTGTCTGCGCGCACACACACCACACACACACACATATATATATATATATATATATATATATATATACACTCTCTGAATATACGATACGTATTATTCAGAAAAAAAAAATATATATATATATATATATATAGGTGCAGAGTGACTTTCGAGACACCCTTTATAAAGGGTAAATGTAGTAACGAGGTTTCTGTACGTGGTTCATCACCAATGAAAGCGAGAATGCTTTTATTTATCATACTGAACTAAATAATAGTCTAGTTCTCCAGTAAAATGTGTTTTGTTAGTTGGTTGGTACGCTTTAAGTGGAAGTATGAAAGTTAAAAATCTTTTTATATAGAGCACCATTCCGCCCATATGCCCATTTCAGGGTACGAGCAGCTCGCAGCAGTATTGCCAAGCAAATAGGGGGTCAAAGTACTAACGAGGCTTTCGTACAGTGGTTCATCACCACTGAAAGCAACAATGCTCTATGTTAGTCTAGTCATAAAAACACTCATGTCCGTATTCATTTTATTGCAATCTTCTTTAGTTTGTATTGCAGACAACCCCTAGTGCATGATTCTTCAGGAATAAGATGCCCCGCATGTTTGTAAAGAGTTCCTCAAACATTATTATCCTTTATTTTATGCGATAGATCCGTAATAATTATGGACAGTCGTCATAATTTCGAAAACATATTACTATGTCATAATTTCTGGTATTTTATTTAAATATTATTATACAGGGTGTTCATAAAAGATCTGAACGATTTCTGTTTTTTCTGTTATTTATTCTATATTGACTTTATATAAAAAATCTTCATAAAAAAGTACCTTCCATTACCATGAAACACCTGTTGCGAAAAATGACCACTAATCGTCATTATCAAACTATAATAATCTTCTCATTTTGGAGGAGAGTCAGTCCAATGAATAGAATATACTGGTGTCCATCATTGTCCTTTTCTTGCAGTAATCTCGATGTTCCATTTGTAAACTGTCAGTCCACTTGTCTGGTATAGACACTCCAAACTTCAGGTAGTTTGTTGACCACCGCTGAAAGCGGGATTAATTGATTGATTAATTGATTGGTTTAGTGTGACGGAGGGCAACAACCTTGATCTTCGTCAGAATGAACAATTCGGGCGAAAGCGAAACTAAGGTGTACTAAGATTCACATTGAAAAGACAGATGTAGTATACTTAGGAGTATCTCTAAGGCAAGTTATATGGCACCTTGGATGTTCACAGCGAGAGAATTATGGAAAACAAATGGGAATCCAGCTCTTAACGTTCATTAGTTAGTTGGTTATTCCGTGTAACGTCCTTGGCTCACACCCCTAACTGGAAAAAATAAGTCCTCTTTCAAATGAGAACTGGATCGGGGCAAATAATTTACGTGCAGCGGGCTCTTCACTGTACCGCTTCTTGATTTCTAAAACTGGCTTGGAACAGTCCTCGGCGGAGTTCTATCCAATATTTTGAAACGATTCAAGTTCGGTTGGTTGTCCAATTTGTGTCCTTTAACCACGGAAGATTATTGAGACGGGAAACGATATCACTACCAATAAAAGAGAAAATAAAGCATCAACACGCGAGGTCTGTGATCGAACGTTACAGATATTACAGCAAACATCAGACTCGTCACTAAAGGAATTTCTTCCTCATTTCTTTTATCTGATCTTGAAAATCCACAATAGGGTTAGGTTTTAGGCCTATACCAATTTCGTCGACAAGACCAGAATATCGACACTAAAAAAATTAACCAAACCTAACCAAACCTAGCTTAACTTAATCTAACCTAATAATAACTTGTTGATATGCTATCAAGTCAATCAGATGTCGTAAAACCATCGGTTCACTTATGAATGCCTATATTTGAAACGCTACCAATTTGTACCAGTCGTCCTGAAAGGGGTAAGCCATCCCGGTAGATCAACGAAGTTAAACGATATTGTGTCGAGGTAGAAAATGGATTGGTGACCGTCCTCTGCGTTTAGATGATGTAGCCACCCGTGGTTCGGATCTCCCGTTAAGATGTAGGTCCCTTCATTTATTCCGACGTTTTT
The DNA here is from genome assembly GCA_023014485.1 of Bathynomus jamesi. Classification (NCBI taxonomy): domain Eukaryota; kingdom Metazoa; phylum Arthropoda; class Malacostraca; order Isopoda; family Cirolanidae; genus Bathynomus; species Bathynomus jamesi. The sequence goes on along the minus strand of JAJOZX010005247.1, from coordinate 133,751 downwards.
ATATTATTTTAAATTCTGAGGAGATTATTATTATTATTATTATTATTATTATTATTATTATTATTAAAAGGTTTTATTTAATTTAATATATTTTGTGTCTCATAAATTTTACTTTATGGTTTGAGACCAAAAATTTTCTGTAAATATATTTTATTTTAAAATTCAAATTCTAATTTAATGGGCCTGGCAACAAATTTTCACTGAATTTTAGTACACACACACACACACACACACACACACACGCACACACATTTATCTGTCTATATTTGAGTAGTTATATAAATTTATCTATTTCGTGACTATTCAAATCTGAATTTACATTTTATTATGTAATACCTATTAATACCACCCTATTACTTTGACTTATAAGTTCTATATACTTATAGTTTTAATCATAGTGCCTGTAGAATCCAGGGGATGTCACCCCTATATTTAGGATGATACTGAAAACACGCGTTCCCATGGAAATTCATTATTTCACCGAGAGGTGCTGTGAAATGTAAATACAGAAGACCTAAAGGCATCGTGAAGATTTGCTCCTAACTGATTTGTGACTACGTTGTTCTAAACCGGTTGTAATCGTGATCCTTTAAAGATGACGTGACAACACCAGTGTTACTTACAGGCTGATCAGACACTCGCTTGTAAAGAAATTAAGTTTATATGGTAATATTTGTATTTACGAGGTTCAGATATTCAACATATTTATATATTGAAAAATATTAGGCTATTTGTGTCCATATTATAGAAATGATTTTCTTAGAAGTTAATTGTAATACGATACACATTTACAATAAATTCAAACCTCAATTATTGGTTAACCTAAACTGAGATCCTTTATTACATTACGAGATCTTATTATGATCAGCATCAACAATTTGATAACCAAAGTCCAATTTCAGGTTTTAATCTAACCAATACATTACTCCCGTCAACTAAGCCAGTTTAGGATTTGTGCTCAATTTTGTCAGGAATTACGGCTGAATATGTAGTTTCGTGGCCACCAATTTTCTTAACCATATTTAACATACTTAAAATTATTCTTTCAATAAGCTGAGCTTATCGTCATATTAACAAAGAATTTCAGCATTGGTTCTTATTTGAAGAATAAGTAAAATTTACCTAACTCCCTCATCTGCTTTGTTTATTTTTACATTGTGGGTGTAATTGCTCATATACTGGCAGTTCGATTCTTCATTCTCAATTAACAGGCAATAACAACCTGGGAGTTAGCAACAAGGAGCTCTTTCCTTCTTATACCAAACGAACAAATTCCCTATCATACAGTCCGTGAACAGTCCATCTTTTCTTCTGAAAAGTTCTGTTTTATTTTTTTAAGTGAACGCAAATTAAAATAGAGGTCCAATTATGGAATCACAAGAAGAAAATAAACAGATATTCTTCAGTGTTCTCTGTTCGTATCTGTCTGTCTGTCTTTGACTCTGTTTCTCTACTGATGCTGCAAAAATAATTAAAAAATGCACGAGTTTAATAATTAATAGGAACCCCCTCCCCCACCGAATGGACCGAAAGGTCTTTGAGGCTTCTTCTTGACCTTATAACTCTCTCTCTCTCTCTCTCTCTCTCTCTCTTTCTCTCTCTCTCTATCTCTCTCTCATGTACCACAACGTTAAATACCTGTTTCCCAGCGATTTGAACCGCTGCGAAACAGTATTTAATGTCACATTTAATGCATTACCTCCCCCTAACTCCCACTAATTAGGAAGGAGAAGGGGGGATGTTAGGGAAGGGTAATACATTAAATAACACTGAAACTAATTCACTGCACCTGGCTCTCATTTATTTATTTATTCATTTTATATTACCATTTTTTTAAAAAAAGTATTACAGTTTTGTAATGACAATTTACATACATTTTCTTTTAATTTTTCTCCAATTCTCATTATTTTATGGATAACTATTTTTTATTAATATAATAATTACTCACATTGGTTGCTATTTAACTATTAAACCCTTTAATGCATGATGCATCACGGATGGCTATATGTATTATAAACTATGATACATATAAAAGAAAGGTTGGGCATTTAGTTAATGGTTAAATTAATACTACAATTACACTGGTGAGGAAACATTTCCTTGTAGGCTCCGTTTTCTGTGACAAAAATCCTTTTTCATTTTTACGACCTAAAACAGGATACAGATTTCAGTCCCGATATTAGAGGCGTCTATAAATATAAAAGAACAATATTATAATATATATATATATATATATATATATATCAACCTCGTTATTTGTTGGAATAAATTAGTAATTAGGAGGCCCTCATAAGTTGATTATAAGGGTTTCATTTTCTAAATATAGACTATTGATTCAATATATATATATATATATATATATATATATATATATATCGTTAGTAAGAACATCCTTTAAATTGTCAAAGATTGTTTTTTTTCTTTTTGCGTTTTACCAACCAACTAAAGAGCATGAGATAAACAAATTTTTAAGTGATAATTTTGTTCCGAAGAGCCAATTCCTTCAGCGTCAAAGCAAAATGTAATTTTCTTTTCCTGGTTTTGGACCACATTTGGGAAAACGGAAACTCAAATTGTGAAAATTCCTCGTTTTCGAAATTTAAGCTCCAAAGTGAAATTATTAATTAATAATAATAATAATAATATAATAATAATAATAATAATACACTCCTAAAAATATCCGGATTTCGGAATAATAGGAGCTCGAGCTTTTCCGAATTCTGGAGGATTCCGAATTAGGTAGAATTTAGCGAATTTCGTAATATTTCGAAATATTCCGAATTAGATACTCCATTCTGGAAAAATCGTAATGTTAATGCAATTCATAATGATTCCAACATGTAATTCGCAATAAATTTGTTAAATTTTATGGACATTTCTGTTCGAATTAATGAATACAAAATGTATTGTTGATTTGCTGTAATTTCTATGATATAATAATTACATTGTAAAAAAATTACTTAAGTTATAGAATACGAACTGCGTATTAACATTCGGAATCATTACGAATTGAGCAGAATTAGCAGGTTACTTTTCAGAATATTTCTTCCAATTCGGAATATTACGAATTATTAAAGATTCCACTACCAGATTTCGGGACCAAAATGGTCCGAATTAGAAGAAATTTCGAATATCGAGAATTCCGAATTACGGAGGGATTACTGTATTTCATTTTGTAACTTTCTGCTCGGAAACATATGACCTTCATCCTTATTTGTTTCTCTAGCAAACTCGTAACTTTTTTATTGGCTTTTATTCCTCTTAGCTGCGGAACTTAGGCGTAGAGTTTTTAATACAATGAAAAGTATACCGATTTTTCAAGATAAATATACGTATAAAATTCCATAACTTGCATTATGCAAGTTATGGAATTTTATATTTAATTTTATTTTAGCTGAGATTCTAATTAAAATAAAGTAACTGGCAGTACGTTTTCATGCATATATTTGGCAATTAAATGTAATTATGACCATGTTATACTATTTAGGTGCCTGGCATAAAACAAAAATAATAAAGGTCTTAAGTGCATGGAAAGTATTTTTGAATATTCATTAAGTGGATGACTTTTCCATAAACAAAGAGACTGTATTTTAGCACATGAGAAGGTGCATGGATGATGACCTTTTAAAAATTAGTTTAAAGCACACGGTTGATTATGGCCTACATTAGAAATACTCATCTTGTAATATACACTTTTATTAGTTTTATATAAAACAGCTTAACTAAATCGGACAGATTAAATATAAAGTGAAAAGTGCATATTTAAATTTGGTTACTTACCAATTTGAATCTGATTTAATATACCTAACCATGTCCGGCCTTCCTTTGAAAATGTCTCATGTATGGATTATTGTTAAATTTAGTAGTGAAAGAAGTTTGATTTTCTTCGTAAAATATATTTCCTTTCAAATAGATAAGTTCAGAATTGTATTTTTGTTTTAATTTACTTCTGTCATATGTAGGCCATAAAATAATATAATGGATTAACATTACTACTATAACTGAGCAAATGTGTGTCTATCTGTCCGTCTGTCTGCAGAAAAAAACATTTACGTTTCTGAACTAGGCCCGAAGGCCCCAGCACCGCGATAAAACTATAGAAAAGAACGCAGCCATAAAAATCTTGAGCTTCACATTGTGTGAAGATTTGTAAAGCTTAAGATTTTCATAACTATAGTTTTATTGACCAAATAATTGAACCCCCAGTAACTTGGGGACCGCAGGCACCCCCAATTACTGTCAGTTCAATTATTTTGTCAATAAAACTATAGAAAAGAACGCAGTCATGAAAAGCTTGAGCTTCACATCGCCGCCTGTAATAATAATAATAACAAAGAAAATTTGTTGTTACATTTTTCGAAGACCTCAACACCGCGGTCTAGCGGGTATGCTATGTAACGGATTATAATTCTACGCATCGGCATATTTACCTATAAAAAACCCGTCTGTAAAACGGGCGGGTATGCTAGTTGGGGCAGGGACAATTCGACGTGGCCGACTCGATGCGACCCAACTCGATGTGGCCGACTCGATGTCAGGACAACTCGATGTCAAGCCAAGTCGATGCCAGGCCAAGTCGATTTCATTTTCTTTATATATTTAATGTAGGTTAACTGAATGCCCGGTTAGGTCAACTGTACGCCCTTGACGATTGGTTAGGTTAAGTTGTGATATTTTCGTTAAAACTAACGAAAATATCCCTTAGGGATATCACATCGAGTTGTCCTGACATCGAGTCGGCCACATCGAGTTGGGTCGCATCGAGTCGGCCACATCGAGTTGGGTCGCATCGAGTCGGCCACATCGAGTTGGGTCGCATCGAGTCGGCCACATCGAATCGTACCCAACCCATGCTAGTTATATCTAATTTGTTAAATCTCCCAAAGTGAGTTGATCGGTCAACTCTGGAACAATCTTCCTCAATCCATCTTTGCCCCCTGTCTATGAATTGTCCTCTAATCTTTCAAACGCAGTGTCCAGGCATCTCGAAAATATTGGACCTTAATTTTGGTTCTCTTCTTCTTCAATGGGGGAGGGAGAGTTTTTGCGGGCATCCGTGCTTGGCCCCACCTTCCTGCATAGAATAAACTGTTTAGAAGTAAATCACAGACAAAACACGTGTAACCTTGAAGATTTAAAAAAATGGGGACACCACATGTTTAGAAGTGCGTTTTAATTTTCAATATATATATATATATACTAGGTGAGGTACCCGGCGTTGCCAGGGTTAATTGAATGCCCGGTTAGGTCAACTGAATGCCCCCCAAAACCCCTCACCTCCCTTTATGCAACTTGGGGGCTAACCCCTTCCCCATTACCCCCACCCCTCTCCCCCACCTCCACCTTCCACCATTACTGCCCGGGATAAATTTCACAAACAGACAAACAGACAAACTGACAGGCTAAACTACAGAAAAGAACGCAGCCGTGAAAATTTTGAGCTTCACATTGTGTCAAGATTTCTGAATCTGATCAGATATCCCCCAAAAACCCCCTGACCAAATAATTGAACTCCCAATTACTGTCGGTTCAATTATTTGGTCAATAAAACTATAGAAAAGAACACAGTCATGAAAATCTTGAGCTTCACATTGCCGCCCGTAATACAAATAGACAAACAGACAAACAAACAGGCTGACCGACTCTGTGTTGACATTCCTCATCCCATAAGAGATTCCCGTGCCAAATTTGGCACAAAGGACAGACAGACAGACAGGCGGAAATATATATATATATATATATATTGTTGTGCAACCCCTTTTCCGATTGCACTTATTGCGCACGCGCAGGTTCGTTTCTTTCAGGATGACTCTGCCTATCCACTCGGATGGCCCTTCAATTTTATGCCCGTAGTTTTCTTGGCTTCCTTGAAACCCGCTTTAAATTTCGACTTTCAATGTTAATTTTCCTTCAGCTTACAAGAGAGGCCTATTACAAGGTAGCATAAAACAACACTCTCCCTCATATAAGTTTATTTTATTTCACTCAAAATAGGACATAAATTGAAAAGAAATATTTGGAGGTACGATTACAAGTTTTGTTTAAAAGAAATCAAATTCTTAATTTAAAGAAAATGGTTGCAATTATTTAAGTCTCAAGAAACCATTTATACAGGGGTTTTTCATTTGCGTGTAACTCTAGAAATAGCTCTAAATTCAAATTTCATAATCTAAGAAGTAGTTTACAGAATTAGTTTACTTACAAATTTATGAAATTTACTCTTAACAGTTCTGCGCGAGTTTCGCAGATTTTTCCCGGAAAAAGTCCTTCAAATAAATTAGAAAACTTCTCACAAAGGCTCTGAATGGTCATGCACTAACTTCCTGGGTTTCCTCGGGAACCAAGATCACCACAAGATATTTACTCTTACCTGCGGAAACATAATATGTCGCAAACTTACAAGTTTAACATTTAATGTGAACCAAAAATTAAATTACAAGAAATTTCACAAAGTTCTTTTTCTGTCGCTAACAATAAAATCTTACAAACAAGTTCGCGTAAAACAAAGGAAATTCCGATTTTAGAACAACGTAAAACAGTTTTTAACTCAATTTAGAAATTTTCAACCATGCCACGAGTTTAAAGATTTATTCTTACAAGCCACTTTAGCTTTTGAGGACGGAACATACAACTAACTTAGAAATCTAAGTTACACCTTAAAATTTCAAGGACTCCGCCTTACAATATTCAGAATGACCTCTCAAAAACATTTTCATTACATAAGGTCGTCCCTACGAAAGCTTTCATCCATACATAAGGAAAGAAGGAGCTTCTTTTTTCCTCACTGGGTGTTACAAGAATTATTGTCCTTTGATTGGACATTGACATTCCCTTCCAAAAGAAAGCTCCTCCTTTTCCTTAAAAATCAACTTAAAATAAAGTCCTTTCTTCGAAGCCACTTGGTTTCTCAAATTTATGACCAACGTCATGATCCAATTTAACAAGTGGATTCGAAGTCTGTTTCCCAAAAGTTTAACCACGAAACGAAGAGAAGACAAACCATCTTACACGAAGGTTAGTTTGTTTTCCCTTCCTACCCAACGAACCAAGAGGCGCCATTCAAGACCCTACCATAAACCTTTACCTCAAGGCTGACCTGGGTGATACAATTATCGTGAGAAGCCAAAAAACAAAAAAATAAAAATCGAACGAATTTTAAACGATTTGAAACATTATTTTTTGTATAACCCTGTAGCAAGAAACCTATTGTTATTGTTCAATAAGAAAATCGAAATTACTTTGCTTTAGAAATTTAACCAACAAAATCTTCAAACTAAAATTTCTGTTCCTATTTTAGTAAGAGATTTCAGCACATAATTTGCCGTCACAACATATATATATATATATATATATATATATATATATATATATATATATATGGGATGAATTTCACAATTAAACACGTGAAATTAATGAATTGATGCAAACCACAAGGAAAAAGAAAAATGATTCCAAACCCTTGGAATCATCATTTTTCTTTTTCCTTGTGGTTTGCATCATATGCAATATATATATATATATATATATATATACAAACACACCACACACACACACACATATATATATATATATATATATATATATATATACACACACACACACACACACAATTATTTCCTTTGTTGTAATTATATTTAGTTAGGCTTACTGACAAAACCGTTATGCAGGACGTACACGTAACAGTAATCAGAGCGTACGCTTAATTAGTTCCTTCTTAGATCTGAAGATAGAATTTCTTCTCGCATTGGATCGTGAACTGTAATTGTGCGCGATGGGACTGTGCATCGTATTGAAATTCGACTAAACAAACACTTCATTTACAAATACGAGGTTATCACTATGATGAAAATTGATTTGTCTCTCTTATCCATAAACTCGCCTCACTATCGCTTGTTCGAAGCCATACTTCCCCGCGTGTGCAATGCTGATATTTTATTGAATTATGAATTATGAATTTATTGAATTATGAAATCTTTTTATTAGGAAACTCAGACATAACTTTAATGAAAACGAGTCAACCTTTTGTATTAAAATTATTTTTAGGATTACGTCAGGCCATGTTGTAACATCGCTTCCGGTAGAGCAGCGAAATTAAGCGACATTACGTGTGGGTAGTGGATGGATGGGTGACCAGTTTCTGCGTTCAGATGATGTAGTGACCCGTGGTTCGGCTCCCACGTAAAACTGGAGGTCCCTTCTGTCAGATGACCTTTGATATGACGAACGAGGTTAAACAGCCCCGAAAAAGAACAATAAAAATCTTAATAAAAACAACAACAAAAAACAACAACAAAAATGTTAATAAAGATTAGCTCTTAATTGAAGAAGAGCAAAATATAGGGGCCTAATAATTGTAGAGAAAGGGGTGTTCTTAGGGAACCGGCCTTTATGAATAAAAAGGATGATCAACGCCCACGTCAACATTATAAAGATTTAATGTCAGACGTTTCGGAAGTAAAACTCTCATCATCAGTGGTATTTTAATTTATCCAGAATTATAGTCAGTCAACTTCGGCTTTTGTATATATATATATATATATATATATATACTATTAGCATCTTGATACAATATATATTTTCAAGCTGATATACTCGTGCGAGTATAGTAGTGAAAAATGAATTATATAATGTTGATATAATGGTAGGTAAAATTTCATTAAATTTATTTTACATTTTCGTCAGTCATTAAAAAAATACGGAACACTTTTTGCTTCTTCAATTAAGCCTCTTCTTCAATTAAAAGCTAATCTTTATTAACATTTTTGTAAATAGGAAAAAATATATAAAGAAATGAATTTGAATGCGCAAAAAGTGCCAAATATGAAGTCCGAATGAAATGGCACTCAGAATATTAATGTTTGCCCTTCTAAACAAAGAAATATAAACAAATAAATTAAGTAATAATTGTTGAAACTAAATAATTCTGATTCGTTATTGCGCGCGAGACTTGTTTCACCAATTTTATGATCGAATCAACTTCTGAGGCCTTGAAAAATAGTTTCTATTAATTGAACCGTATTTTTCCTTCAAAAACTACCGCAAAAAAAAAAAAAAACGCTTTGTAAATAAAATGGGACAAAATTGCTTTTCAATATGACATCATTCCCTCTTAATTTAGTTGCAGTAGCTCTCTCTCTCTCTCTCTCCTCTCTCTCTCTCTCTCTCTCTCTCTCTCTCTTTAACGTGGACGAATGTAAAGCCGTGGATATATGTAGGTTATTACAAAAGTAAATTTAATTACACTGTTGGAAAGAGTGTGCTAAACGAAGCACTAGCGTATATAGGGGGGCCATGGGGCCTTTGTGTACATCAAAATATATACATATATTGTTCATTTTGAAATTGGAATTTTTTTCCATTTTTTTGTCTTTCAGTTTCAGTTTTCAAACAACCATTAGCCTAAATGGCGTCGGTAGGCAGTGGAATACAGTTTACCATTTTCAAACCTTTACGAATGTTTTGTCGCCTGTTTCAGTTTGTGCTTGTTTGTGCATGCGAGAGATCGCCGATCGTTCCCACACTGATTTCTTTGAATTGTTATTCGTTAATCGTTGGTAGTATTCAAATCTAAGTCTCGCAAACTCGCAACTTCCAAACAGTGTTCAATCTGGTTGGAGTTGGAGAAGAGAAGTGTTCCCGTTGTCTATAGGTACGTTTATACAGAGTAAGAATCGCATGTCCATTATAGACAAGTTCATATTATATATATATATATATATATATATATATATATATATATATGCAGAAATATGTGGCTCCTATTTCTTTCTTTTCCCTGAAGATGTGAATATATCATGAAAGCGCTCGGATTTCGTGTTTTTTTTCCTTTTTCCCTGTGGTTGTTTGCTTATATATATATATATATATATATATATCAAATCTTATTTTTTAAAAATGCAAATAACTAATGGCAAAATGTGGCTCCCCCCATCCCTTTGGTTAGATCTACTGTATATACAATACGCCACTGAAACGAAGCCTCTGAGTAAAAAGATTTGGGTGTCAAAACAATGAATATTCAGTCGCGAGCAGTAAAACTAGTAAAGAATTGGGTTTAATTGCTCGCAATTCTGAATATAAATCTAAAGATATTGTTTTGCCATTATATAAGTCGCTTCTTAGACCTCATTTAGAATATGCTGTACTGGTTTGGTCGCCATATATGAGTAAAGATATATAGAAAGAGTAGAAAGGATTTAAAGACGACAAAGCTTATTCCAACATTACAGATGGTTGACAAAAGTAAATAGATACCTTTGGTTTTCTTCCCTAGTTTTTTATTTGATGATAAAAGTCAATAAATAATAACAGATTCATTGAATTAATATATTTAGAATCATGCTGCCTTCCCCTTTACATTATGTAAAGCTGACACACACACATTCTAGCGTCTCATTGATGAGCTTTGCCATTAGTTTTTGAGAATAATCATCATGGTGTGTATTTACTGTTGCCAACCCTCTGTACATAGTAAACTAAACGAAGACAAACTCAAAGAGCTGAATTTGTATGCTTGAAACTCGGCGTTTTAGAAGAGAATTAATTCAGACGTTTAAAATCTTAAATCAATTTAACAAAGTAAATTATGAACATTTTTTTCACGTAGACGATAGGAATATTACAAAGAAATAATTTTGAGACAAACATTGCGAGAGTCTTCTTCACCTATAAGCTATTCGAGAGATGGAATAGCCTTCTTGTGGAAATCGTAGGTAAAAATATATTTAAAAATAGGTTGGACAAGTATTTTATTAGCATAAATTTGCCTTAAAGGGTGGGTAAATTAGAAGTAGCCCGATTTTCATTTTGCTTCAAATGTAGTAGTGCTCCTTTATCTAAGTAATTCCAGAGCGAAAGATGGCAATATAAATAATTAATTTTTAAAAGTAAGCCTCTCAGCACGATGGTCTTCAAGGTCTTGGCATTCATCGAAGAAATGATGCAACGATAAAATGATGACTTGTTGTATATAACAAATAGGTAAATAAACTCCTTAAAACAAATGAATGGTGTAGATTAGATGAAGTAATTTATTGTTTCATGCTATCCTTTATTTTCCACTGTCCTCTAATGTGTAATTGGGTACACGGGATAAGTGTACGCATGGTGTGAATGAACTCTGAAGCTATTTTTTCCATTATACTTTTCCCTATTTTTCTATAAATTTTTAACAACAATTTTCTGCCAGCAGTGGCTGACGGAGGAGGGAGAGAGCCTTGTCTGTTCTATAGGTTACAATTACTACTTTTCTTGCGGGAAAGCTTTACACGTATATGAATGTAAGCATGGTATCAGGTTTCAGTATTATTTATGATCACTTGCTTTTTTCCCTCGGGCTATCTTAGAGTGGATCTTAATTTGGATGTAATACACATTTTATAACGGGGACTATTAAAAAAAAAAGTGAGAATTACTGTATACCATTCAGTGATATACGACACGTGCATAGGCGGAGCCAGAGGGGAAGCCAGGGGGCTTAATTGAAGCAACGGGGCTTAATTGAAGCAACGTGGACATAAGCATTCAAACGTTTTACCTAATTTCGTTTAACCAGGATGTATGGGGCCTGCAAATTAAGTTCCGTTGCTTAAATTAAACTCCCTCCCCTCCCCCCTTCTGGATCCGCCTATGGACACGTGTCTTCACAACGCGACTCACCCTCATTCATACGAGAGTGAAAGTTGAGTATATCCTTTGCTGTTACATCGTTTTAATTAATATTTAAGCTAAATAATTTCTTCAAATTAATTTCTTTCATTCTTAAACTCGTGGAAAGTATTGATTATTACAAAGTTTATTAACTTCAAAAAGGCACACTTGTAAGGTTTCTCATTAATTAAAAAAAATGGTGTGTGTGTGTGTATTGTATTTCAGATTTGCATTACGAAAGAAACCTTTTATAATACACAAACACAAACACAGAGTTACAGAGTTACAAAGTTACATAGTTACGAGCTAATAAAGACCCTTAAGAGTATCATCAGATGTTTGAAATATTATTTCTCTCTGAGATGTAAAGTAAATTATATTTTATTTTGTAATATTATTTAGGACTTAAGGAAAAATGTTGATAACGTTTCGTGTTACATCAACAAAATCAAATTTCATAATGTCGACGTTTGACGTTATACAAATATTTCAAATTTCAACCTAATTTAAGATTTTCAGTGAAATGACGGAACTAACCTAACCAGACCTAAGTTAACCTAGCGTAACCCAACCGGGCATAATGCAACCTAACCTAACCCAACTGGACCTAATCTGACCTAATTTAAACTGACTTTTAAATATCGACATTATGCAGATCGACTTTGTTCCGCTACCCGAATGTTTTGGGGTTGTTCACCTTCTTTCGTAGCGGTAAAGATCATGTGACAGAAGGGATCTACAACTTTACGTGGGATCCGAACCACAGGTGCTACATCATCTGGACACGGAGGACGGTACCCCATCCAACTATATAGAACGGATTAACGTCGCTTAAATTCGCTGATTTAACGGGAAGCAGTAAGGTGGCTCCGAAGGAGCCTTAGAACTTCAGGAATTGTAATACCAATTAGGCAATTACCCAGAATTTTCTCTCAAAGATTAAACTAAAGTGATAAGCCACGCCCATCAAACTAAATAATTTAGCTGCATAGAACACGTGATCATCTCCATTAATGATAATGATGTTTATGCGACTCTCTTAGATTCATTTTGTATCCTTCAGAGAGTCAATAACTTAGGAAATGAATTAGAGGAACTTAAGCCTTACAGGATATCGGCGCTTTAAATTAAAGCGAAAGATCAGGTTGCTTTTAACTTCTTGGAGGACAAAAGAATATCATTCTGCAGAGAAACTAACTTCAAGTACATGAAACTTCTTCTGAAAATCTCCGCAACAAAAGATGATTACTTTGGATCAAAGTTTTCGAACGTGAAACCATAAAAAAAACTCTTCAAAACGCTGAAGAAAAAAAGTGCTTTACGTGATCAAATGCTCCAGGAAACTGCACGCTATCTTCTGCGTGACTCATTTTATAAAGAAAGTAATTGTGTATATATATATATAATATATATATGTGTGTGTGTGTGTGATGCAAACCGACAGACAAAAATGAAAGGTGATTCGAAGTCCTTTTGTGTATTGCATTACGCCTCGTCAGGGAACAACGAGCTGCTAAATACACGACAGGCTTTGGAATCGCTTTTCAGTTTTCTCTGTGAGTTTGAATCCTTTTTATTTTCACGTACTTAATTGGGAAATTTATATATATATATATATATATATATATATATATATATATATTTATATATATATATTAATATATATCGTAAAGAACGACGCTTGTATAGGATATATTCCGCGCAAGATGAGAGAGAGAGAACGAAACAAATGAAAAAATGAGGTAACCACCCGGGAATCGAACCCGGGATCTTCCGATTTTCATTTGTTTCGTTCTCTCTCTCTCATCTTGCGCGGAATATCTCCTATACAAGCGTCGTTCTTTACGTTAATTATACTGCGTGTTTGCAGTTAAATGTATATAATGTTACGGCATGCGAAGGTGCCCCCTTGGGGCATTGGTTTCTGCGCTTATGTAGAGGAATTACGGCATTTGAATGAGTGAGGCCCATGGTGTAATGGTTATATCTGACCGGCTATCGGAAGATCCTGGGTTCGATTCCCGGGTGGTTACCTCATTTTTTCATTTGTTTCGTTCTCTCTCTCTCATCTTGCGCGGAATATCTCCTATACAAGCGTCGTTCTTTTCGTTAATTATACTGCGTGTTTGCAGTTAAATGTATATAATGTTACGGCATGCGAAGGTGCCCCCTTGGGGCATTGGTTTCTGCGCTTATGTAGAGGAATTACGGCATTTGAATGAGTGAGGCCCATGGTGTAATGGTTATTATATCTGACCGGCAATCGGAAGATCCCGGGTTCGATTCCAGGGTGGTTACCTCATTTTTTCATTTGTTTCGTTCTCTCTCTCTCATCTTGCGCGGAATATCTCCTATACAAGCGTCGTTCTTTACGTTAATTATACTGCGTGTTTGCAGTTAAATGTGTATATATATATATATATATGGGATGAATTTCACAATTAGACACGTGAAATGAATGAATGCTTTTTTTCTTTTTCCTTGTGGGTTTGCAGCATATATATATATATATATATATATATATATATATATATATATATACAGTGGAACCTCGCTTAACGAGTGCCTCGTATAACGAGAAATTCGTATAACGAGCCAAAAGAATGGGGGAAAATTACCTTGTATAACGAGCGACACTTTGCTTAACGAGCAAAATATTTCGTCAAAATTTAAAGCGTAGACAAAAACAAATGTCTCTAGACAGTTTCCTCGTGAAAAAGGATCCAAAAGAAAGTGAAAGTGCCTCTAAAAAATTTAAAGCTAGTGACTGTGAGCTCGTCGAGAATGTTATTGCATTGAACGAAGACGATTCTCCTCCTTCCCCTCAATAACCCTCTCCTCCTCCCCTGTCTCTTCATTTCCTTTGCGTGCGTCAGGAGCACCTTCTCTCTTCGTAAGTTATTTATAAATTTCACCGTTTACTAATTATTTACATTCTCTTTTGGGTTAATTTTTATTAATAATCTTTTCATTTCATGCAATAATAATTTAAAAAAACGCCTTTAAATATCATTATAAATATTATTTTAAGTATTTTTAAGCATGGAACGCATTATCATATTTTACATTGATTCCTATGGAAAAAATTGCCTTGCTTAACGAGCATTTTGCATAACGAGCACAATTCGGGAACGAATTATGCTCGTTAAGCGAGGTTCCACTGTATATATATATATCCTGGTTTTGTTACCACCAGAATTATTCATTCTTACGAAAGTCAAGTTTGTTGCCGCCACTTTAGAACTACAACGTGGAATCCGAACCACAGTCCATCACAGGTGATCAGAAATTACAAAGACCTCGCCCGAAATCGATCTCACGACCTTCCGATCAGCAGCCGAGGCTCTTAACCTTTACGCTACCCATGGTACCCACTTATCTACCAAACTTTTTTTTTTTTGTATGGAAGGCTGAGCAGTATTCCATGCAAAGAGATAGTGTTGCTCACAAATTCTTTACTTACAAACCGATCATTTGGACGAGAGTTGCATCCTTTTTCTGCGACTGTTTGTCGAATTTCATAATAAATTGTCACACGTCAATTGGGAAAACGTAATGGGGATCTCCAACGCAAAACTAATGGGGGAATCGTTTGAAACAGTATTTAGGACTATAAATGAGAAATGTGTACCGTACAAAATTAAGCGTGCGAAAGTAAACAACAAGCCCTTGTGGTTTACTTCTAGAGTAGGAGACATTATAAAGAGTAGGGATAGGGCTTATAGGCTACATAAGTGCGATAAAGACAATTTGTGGTTACGAAACAACTACAGTACACATCTCTAAGGCGTTAAGCGAAAAGTGTAATAAAAAAGTCCAAGCGCGAATTTGAAATCTCCATAGCTCGTGACGGTAAAGAAAACCCCAAGCGATTCTTTCAATACGTCAACAATAGAAATCCAGTAAAAAGTGTCTTGGGGCCGTTGAAAAATGTTAACGGAGAGCTAGTTTCTGAAAACAAGGAAATGGCTACCTTGTTAAACGAATTTTTTACGTCAGTTTTTACTATAGAAGATGTAACGAATATCCCTACGGTCATAGACATACCTTTTGATAATGGTAATATTTTGGATAATATTGTGGTTAGTGAAGGGGAAGTAATGCGTTATATTGATAAAATGAAAATGCGTAAATCACCGGGGCCGGATTCCATATATCCCATACAACTAAAAGAATTAAAAGATAGCATTGTTGTGCCGCTAACAACGATTTTTAATGCGTCTATTTCTGATGGGTCCGTACCAGATAATTTCAAGTTAGCAAACGTAACACCTATCTTTAAGAAAGGCGATAAAGGTGCGGCGGGAAATTATAGGCCAATCAGTTTAACGTCTGTTGTAGGTAAGCTACTGGAGTCAATAATTAGGGATCGTATAGTCGAACACTTAGAATTGCATAACTTAGTTAGAAATACGCAGCACGGTTTTAGGCGAAACAAATCTTGCTTAACTAATCTTTTAGAATTTTTTCAAAGCGTGGTTGACGTTTACGATAGTCATCGGGCGGTTGATGTAGTGTACTTTGATTTTCAAAAAGCGTTTGACACCGTACCGCACAAAAGACTCATTGAAAAAACTAAGGCTCATGGAATCAGGGGTGTAGTAATAAATTGGATAGAAGAGTGGTTGCGAGGTAGGAAACAGAGGGTGGTCGTTGATGGAGCGGAGTCGTGTTGGGCTAATGTAGCGAGTGGCATTCCTCAGGGTTCTGTATTGGGCCCCTTGCTTTTTCTTATATATATTAACGATTTAGATGTCGACCTAGTCAGTACAGTTTCAAAGTTTGCGGATGACACGAAGTTGGGTGGTAGGGCGATTAATGACGAAGATAGAGGTAAAATCCAGGAAGATCTGAATAAAATCGTTGATTGGTCAGTCACATGGCAAATGAGATTTAACGTCGATAAGTGCAAAATTTTACATATAGGTTCGCGTAACGGTAATTTTGCGTATAGTATGTCAGGGAAGGAGTTAACAAGCGTAGAGCAGGAAAAAATTTATGAGTTATAGTCACTGGTGATTTAAAAGTAGCGAAGCAAAGTACAGCAGCGGTCAATAAAGCGAACAAAGTGTTAGGTTTTATAGCTCGGAATTTTGAGTACAAATCGCGCGATATTACAGTTCCTCTTTATAAATCATTAGTTATACCCCATTTGGAGTACGCGATCCAATTTGGAATCCGCATATGCGAAAAGATATAGACAAACTCGAAAGAGTTCAAAGACGAGCAACTAAGATGATTCCGTCGCTTAGGTCAAAGTCGTACGAGGATCAGCTTAAGAAGTTAAAATTGACTACACTCGAGACTAGAAAGCTAAGGGGTGATCTAGTCCAGGTTTTCAAAATTATGAATGGGTTCGATAACGTAGATATAGATAGCTTTTTCGAAATATCTCAATATAATAAGACTAGAAATAACTGATGTAAGTTGACAAATAGAAGGTTCGAGACAGCAGTGGCCAAAAACTTTTTTACGCATAGAATAGTAAATAGGTGGAATAGTTTGGCGGTAGAAGTAATTAGTAGCATGTCTATAAACATGTTTAAAAATCGATTAGATGCATATGTTGATAGAGTGGGTATAATTTACGGTAGTAAAATTAAGGCTTTGTGGTTCGGAACCCACGTAAAATTGTAGGTCCCCTCCGCCACCACGGAGGACATGCACAATACACAATTACGAACACAGTTAGGTAGACCAGCCATGAGTGGATCCTAGGGTCTTTGTTGGTCTGAAACATTATAACATTATAACATAATAAGCATATAATGTATATATATAATATATATATATATATAGATATATATTATATATATATATAGAGAGAGAGAGAGAGAGAGAGAGAGAGAGAGAGTGTGTGTGTCAGTAGGCCTGTTCAAAAATCAACGTTTTCTTATTTTCATAGGTTTCTGTACATTGTCCCATGCCTTTGACCTGAAAAAGCCGAAAATCACAACTATTTTGACCTAGGATGTTGGGAAGCATTGCCGCATGGAGCTTTAAATTTTCTGCCTTGAAATCGGCCAAAGCGCCAATTCCGGGGTCCCTTGAATTATGTTTTGCACTTTAACTTTTGATCTAAACAAGATAGAGCAACAAATTAGGTATCAAATGAAAGAGCATAAAATTAATAATAATAATAATAATAATAATAATAATAATAATAATAATAATAAATAAATAATAATTAATAATAATAATAATAATAATAATAATAATAATAATAATAATAATAAATAAATAATAATTAATAATAATAATAATAATAATAATAATAATAATTATCTATCATTTTCAGGAAACAACAGAAACTCAATCAGAATCTAGAAAACCATCTACAAGTTACAACTTCACAATGGCATTAAGCAAGGAGCTGAGGGAGCTCCGTGGGCGCACAGTTGATATCTCAGAACCTCCACATACTGTCCACAGGCAGGTGTCAACTGGGCCATCTACCAGATCTCTCACTGAAACTTTCCTGGTTGGATACCCTTCAGCTTTTATCAGTGGTTCCCAGCTTCCCACCAACAGACAGGCGTTCCGTATTCCTTAATCTTCAGAATTTACCGGAAAATGCAGGGAGGCCCGTGGTTCAAGACCTTGCATATGAAACAGTTGAATCTATCATCCCATTCTGGCAGATGGCTAGGATCAAGACAATGACCAAGTACAACGCAATGAAGCTCTTCATGAAACTACATGAGAAACATCGTGCTCTGGTGAAAAGCAAAGGAAGAGCAAGTAACCCTGGAGGAAAAAGAGGAGCATTTGTGCTGGAATTAGACAGCCTGTTCGATATAGGAGCTCCAGATGCAATCCAGGAAATACAGAACAACAGACTGTTATCCAGAGAGAAGAAAGATGAAGATATCAGGTTCTACGAAGACCAAAAGACTGAGAGGAAAGGTCATATGTCTGGTCATGACAAGATTTTTGAGACAAGATCCCTGCAGCAAGCAGCGAGGAATGAAAGACTGCAGCATAGACAAGAACAAGGTAAAACTAATTACTTTGAACGTCACAAAAAGTTTTAAGTTTTACTCCATTGCGATATTTAGCATGTACTTAACAATTACTGTCTAACATGTTGTACTATTTACAGCTGCAGCAGAACAAGAGGCAGTTGTTCATGTGGATGACATTACCTGGGGTGACTCAACTGACAACGACGCTAACACAGAGGACATGGATTACCATCAGCCTCGTCCTGGATGTTCTCACCATCAAGACACTGTGACTAGTGTGACTTTGACGTTTCCAAGGAAGGTCATGGAATGTGATGGCCAGAAACCTTACTCCATGAAAATGCTGATGTTTGCAGATCAACTTGAGTACGACGAAGACACTGTATCAAAGCTGAAAAGACTCAACACCTTCCTTGCGCTGTTCTACACTCCTGTATGGATGATGTCAATGTCTGCTGCAGATGCTCCCGTGAATGATCTAAGTCTAATCCAGGACATGTTGAAGTACAAGAAAACTGACCCAGAGCTTGCTGATGCAGTACTTAATAAGATGGAAAACCACAAATGGTACCTGACGCAGGAAGTCGTGCCATTTGCCCTGTTCAGCAGTAGATTGAGTGACACATTGAAGCACGACATTGCTGCCCAGTTACATGCCACTGAGAAGCCAGACAGCTTCAGAACAGGAAAGCCTCTATTCCAGAGAGTCACAGCTAAGACCACCCTGGTTGATCTCATGGCCCAGAATCACATTTCCTGCTGGACACACTGAACATTGGATCCGAGTGGCTTCTGGAACCTGTCACGTCTTGGCCACAGAATGAGGACTACAGAAAAGCGTTGGGACTATGTTAAGAATCTGAAAGCGGTGAATGACATTGCTGAACGTGGTGTCAAGATGATGAGCGACTTTGCAAATGTCATAACAACAGATGCCAAGCAAAGGGACTATCTCCTTCAAGCTGTGGAGTTCAACAGACGCCGCTTTGACAGCTTCAAGAAACAAACTCTCAACAACTGACTGTGTAAATGTCATTATGAATTAATCATCATGTAATGCTTTCACTTCTGATCGATTAGAATTGTGACAAAATGTTAATCTCAAATTTGTGTCATGAATAAGGCGCCTTGTCTGCCTTGAGTGTGAGAAAACGAATTTTGTGATATTTCTGAAATCTTTGTATGTACCAATGTGCCATTTCTTGTTCCAAGACTATCATAATTGTATAAGTTAGAAAGAGGATTAAAAACACTTTAATTTGGGGCCTATTTGTTGCTCTATCTTGTTTAGATAAAAAGTTATCGTGCAAAAACATGATTCAAGGGACCCCGGAACTGGTGCTTTTGGCCGATTTCAAGCAGAAAAATTAAAGCTCCATGCGGCAATGCTTCCCAACAACCTAGGTCAAAATGGTTGTGATTTTCGGCCTTTTCAGGTCAAAAAGCATGGGAAAAAGTACAGAAACCTATGAAAATAAGAAAAAGTTGATTTTTGAACAGGGCTAGTGTGTGTGTCATCGCTTACCCGACTTCATGCGGCTGTTGGAGGGTCGGAATAACCAAAAAGTCGGAATAGTGGGGCTTCCCCCTGCTAAGTTATGAGCTTATCAGTTTATTAAGAAAATCCTATTGTTGTTTTCAACATTTTGTATAACGTTACTGTAAACTATGATTACGTAAACTATTTACTATTACTATTAGATAAAAAACTAGATAGATAGATAGATAGAATAACCTTTATTAATAATAATAAAATAAATAAATTTTTTCAATTTACAATGACATGAATAATTGTGAAGCTGGACTATTTATTTTATTTAATTTGGCCCTTAAGCTTTAGGCTTTACTGGGCTCTTGCTCTTGCTCTTGCTCTTACTATAAAATAAATATAAAATAAGTAGAGCACATGTAAATGCAAACAACTCAGCAGATTATCCGTACAGTCGGTCTTGCAACGATGATGGGGTCGTCATGTTTACAGTAGTTAATTACAGAACTATACATATACTGTACATATTTACACTAATATTTTTTATAAGAGGAATATAAAACAGGACATTACCATCATTAAAGGTTTCAAAAGGTCGGAATAAGGGAGAGTAGGTCGTATTAGCCTAGGGCAGGGGTGGCGAACCTTTTTTACAGTCTCGTGCCAAAAAAACCATGTAAACCATAAAAAAATTCTCGTGCCCACCAAAGTTTATATATAGTACACCAAATTATAAACATTAAGTCTATTATTTTATACTAATTTTTTGGATAACAATTTCTATGCTTAGGCGTCCCAGGCAGATTTGATCGCGTTCCCAAATGGGCCCGCATGTCATAGGTTCGCCACCACTGGCTTAAGGCAATGCGGCAGTCTAGAGTGGGAATAAGAGAGCACTGGAATACCGTGGAGTCGGATTACTGTGAACTTTATATATATATATATATATATTATATATATATATATATATAATATATTATATATATATATATATATGGGATGAATTTCATAATTAAAACACGTGAAATGAATGGATGATGCAACCCACAAGGAAAAAGAAAAATGATTCCAAGGCCTTTCGTGTATTTAGAAGTACACCTCGTCAGGGAATGACGAGGTGTACTTTCTGAATACACGAAAGGCCTTGAAATAATTTTTTCCTTGTGGATGCATTTTATATATATATATATATATATATATATATATATATATATTATATATATATATATATGTTTTTTACCTCATCTGTTTATACAGCTCTTGTATTCTCAGATATTTTGTTTTGACCTCGATATTTTACGAAGAACACGTGACCATGTCCCAACTTTCCCCTCAAAACTTTTCCCCTTTTTTTCCATATTTTCGAGTAAAGTTTCTTTTGGAAGTCTTTATATATTTACTGGTTTTCTTTCAAGTTTG
The DNA here is from genome assembly GCA_023014485.1 of Bathynomus jamesi. Taxonomy (NCBI): domain Eukaryota; kingdom Metazoa; phylum Arthropoda; class Malacostraca; order Isopoda; family Cirolanidae; genus Bathynomus; species Bathynomus jamesi. The sequence goes on along the minus strand of JAJOZX010005247.1, from coordinate 112,229 downwards.
AAAAACATTCAATGTCAAATTTTTGAATTTTTAAATTTTTTTTTATCTTGTATTTTGAGTTTTTATTTGAAGAAATTGAAGTTGAGAATTCAAGTAACCCTATACACTCCTCTTTTTTTGTATATTTCTCTGTAAATTTGGATGCAACAAGTTTCATGCTTCTAGAATATATCGTGTATAGTTGAATAGAAATAGATGAATGTATATGTTTTTCTCTATATATGTACACACCACACACACCACACACACACACATGTATTTATTTATTATATATTATATATATATATATATATATATATATATATATATATATATATATATATATATATATATTATAATATAATATGATATATATGAAAATTATTTCACGAAAGTGACACGTGAAAAATATTTATAATGAATAAAACCACGAAGGAAAGGAAACACAGAATGGTGCTCAAGCGCTTTCGTCTAATGACATCCTCAGGAACACTGAAGTACATAAAGAGTTACAGCCTATAGCCCTATATATAGGTTACAGAAAAAAAATAAAAAAATAAAAATATATATATAATATTAGTGATGTAGCGGATGTCATTTTTTTCACATCCGCGGATGCGGATGCGGATGAGGAGGTTTGATTTCAACATCCGCGGATGCGGATGCGGATGCGGATGTCTACATTTTCGTTATTTTTTAGGATATATTCGAGATTTGTTGTGTTTAACGTATATAATAAGTTATTATATAGAGAGAGCTGTAGCTATAATGTAGTAAATTGATTAATTGTACAATAATTGCTGTACTTTTCTCTGAACATATAAAATAATATCAAGCATCTAACTAATATAGAAATCAATTAGTGAATTCGTCTGCAAATAAATTCGTTATATTTTGTTGAGTTTCAGCCACAATTAGAAACCATAATTGTGTTACCAGGATGCGGGACGTGAACCCAACTCAAATGCACCCCACCGACCTCTTTCCCCAACCTCCACCCTTATAGAAAGAGATCTTTAATTAGCTTGATAACTATTTATATTAAGTTTAAAGTTTTATTAGGCATATTTATAAATGAGTAATTAAAATAAAGTAAACTAAGATGTTCATCGTTTAATGTTCAAACTTAATTATAGGAAGGTTATGCTTAAGGAACATTAATTTTTCTGCCTTTTCTGCTGGCAGTCTGTTTCTCTTTTCATCATATATTAATCCAGCACTGCTAAATAATCTCTCGCTTGGTACGTTTGTTGGAGGACAGGCTAAATGTTTCCTTGCAAGTTTACTCAAGTATGGATATATATTCTGCGTATTTTTCCACCAACTAATAGGATTGTCACATGCAGCCAGGCGTTTTTCTTGGTGATAGCTCTCGATCATTTTTACTACATCTTTTGACATCGCGTAGGTCTCGTCATTGCTGCTTGACTCAAGAAACTGAGAGACAGATTCTGTGATAGATTTGCTTGTTGAAGGTGTTGGTTCTGTCACTGAAACTTTTATTCTTTTGGTGGGTGGCGAAGCGACAGATTCAAGAGATTGAAGCTCTTCAACTGCTTTGCCAAGTGATGATTTAACTCGTTCTAATGTACTAGGTGAAAATAACTTAGCTTTGTAACGTGGATCTAAGTAGGTTGCAAGAGAGTAACTTCATACAAGAACAGCCTCTCGTCTTGTCGCTTGCATCACTTTTGCGCACAATGAACTAGTTCTATTAATATAGTAGAATTTGATAATTTCCGCTTATTAATGACGTTTTATCTCAACGGTCCACATCCGCACGACATCCGCAGTCCAAAGTGCGGATGCGGACGCGGATGCGGATGCGAGAAAATGTGCGGATGCTCCGCGGATGCGGATGCGGATGTGACCTACATCACTATATATATATATATATATATATATATATATATATATATACAATAAACGGAGAAACAAAAAGGATTGTGGGAGGGGCACACAAATTTATAAGGAAAACTATCGATTTTTAGCACAAGATTAAATGAATTGTTTCCAACCAATGTTATAGATAAAAAAAATATACAAATTTATACTGGAAATCTGCCCGGGTTTTAGCACTCTGCTCTTTTTTGTATATTGAAAAATTATCGATTTTTAGCACAAGATTAAATGAATGAATGGTTCATTTAATCTTGTGCTAAAGATCGATAATTTTTCAATTTTTATATACAAAAAAGAGCAGAGTGCTAAAACCCGGGCAGATTTCCAGTATAAATTTGTATATTTTTTTTATCTATAACATTGGTTGGAAACAATTCATTTAATCTTGTGCTAAAAATCGATAGTTTTTCCTTATAAATTTGTGCCCCTCCCACAATCCTTTTTTTTCTCCGTTTATTGTGTATATATTATATATATATATATTTTTTATTATTTTTTTTTTCTGTAACCTATATAAGCTGTAACTCTTTATGTACTTCAGTGTTCCTGAGGATGTCATTAGACGAAAGCGCTTGAGCACCATTCTGTGTTTCCTTTCCTTCGTGGTTTTATTCACATATATATATATATATATATATATATATATATATATATATATATATATATATATATACTTGAATTTATTCTGTACATCCCATTTTCATTCTATTTTCTGAAAAATGCAATTATTTCACCTTATTGGAAAAATAATAGAAACATCGAATTTTAAAGAGCTATGAAAAAAATTACATAGCAAGAAGTTAAAAAAAAAAAAAATTAGATTAAAAAAAAATGTACAAAAAACCACGATCATCTACCTTTAACTTCGCTGATCAAACGGGAAGAGGTGTTACGACATCATGGCCACGACGAAGTCCTCGTAATTGCCTAATGAGGGAATGTTGATTTGCGCTGACTCGAATTTTGAGTCGTTCTACCTAGCAGGTGAAGGCAGCTGAAACACTTCAACTTAGGTCTTAGTGCTTACAGCCAAATGAAGGTTTTAAGAGGTCAGGAATGGTTCCTTATTTGTCAAAGAAATAAAATTAATTCGGTTAATAACTCTCCAGAGAGAGAGAGAGAGAGAGAGAGAGAGAGAGAGAGGAGAGAGAGAGAGAGAGAGGAGGGGGAAAAAATTTGTTTTAAATATTTATTTTTAATAGTGTTAAAATATTTTAATTAAAACTCTGAATTTGGTTCAAATACTCATCATTTGAGATCATTATTTCTTTTAACTTAATCACGACTGCAAATAACATGGAAATATCCTAAATTTTTCAATTATCTCAAATTGCAAATTGTTCCTGAATTTTTATATTTTTCCGCTGGCCTTCACATACTTGAACAAATATATATATATATATATAATATATACTTGCGAGTGGGCAGTATAATAAATGTTTATTAGATTATTTAAATAAATGATTGTTTGAGGCTCGGGGTCACTAATATGGTCGTTCGACCAAATAAAAAATGTTATTGATAAAGGAGATTAATAGAATGAATTTTCTTCCTTCACTAAACAAACAAGTAAAAGATATTATTGAAATCGTTAACGGTACAAAATGCAACTATTATAAATCAAATGAAACAGTCTGGTAAGAATGAATTTTTTGGGCAGTAAATAGCGTTATAATGTTCGATTACTTGCTTAGTAAGAAAAGTACATGAATTACTGATTAATGCACGATGGTAAATTAAATGGTTGACGAAAATAAGATGGCGCGAATGTGATTGCTTACAGTTAAAATAAGAATGGCAAAAGATGCCCTACGCTTTGAGGGAGTCTCGACTCAAGGTGCGATGTGGTGTCATCTTGGTCGCGGCTATGTTTAGAAGGAACAATGTGCTTCTTGTGAAGGGAGAAAGAGTCGCTGCAGAAATTTATATATACTAACTAATCAGGGCCCTATGGGCCCATTTAACTAGACCTGCGGTGCTGGGGCCTTCCGGCCCAGTAATTAGGGGGGCTGAAGCACAGATAACAGTTGCTTAATAGTAGAATTTTATTTTGAACATGTATGAACCAAGTATTTACGGTTTACTTCATTATTTCATGGAAGACCGCATTAGTTGTGAATGTTCCAAATTTTTTTTTATTATTATTACGGGCGGCAATGTGAAGCTTAAGATTTTCATGACTGCGTTCTTTTCTATAGTTTTATTGACAAATAATTGAACCGGCAGTAGATGGGGATTCAATTATTTGGTCAATAAAACTATAGTCACAAAAATCTTAAGCTTCACAAATCTTGGCACAATTTGAAGCTCAAGATTTTCATGGCTGCGTTCTTTTCTATAGTTTTATTGTGGTGTTGGGGCCTTCGGGCCCAGTAATTGGACGGGGTGGGGGGTTAGTCACACATATTTTCGTTCATTACTCATCAACCCCATCCACCATACGAATTTTGGTCGAAATCGGTTCAGAAACGTAAAAGTTATTTCTGAGGACAGACGGACGGATATTCTTGACAAATTATAATTTGGTTCTTTTAATAATCCGAAATAAACTTCATCTTCTTTCGTTCTAAGTTGCCTCAGTAATGTTAACAAAATGCTTTATTATAAGTTATTTTACAACTTCATAATTGAACCAAGAAGCAACTTCTCCACTTCGTAATAGAAATGTCGGATAGAAACAGATTTTATTTCATTTTAAATTTGAACGACATTCGTTTAATTACTGGAGATTGGTAGCTTTGATTCATTTCCTTAGAATTTCGTTTATTATTCAAACGAAATGTTGTATTATTATTCGTTTTCGTTTAATTAACTCCAAGGTTGTGCTTTAAAATATAATGAAATGTAATACTAATATCAGACGTTGATATTTACTTAGTGGTTCATTATAATCTCGTTTCAGTTTCCACGAGAATATGTGAGTGATATTCTTATCTGTGTTATCTCAAACACATGTATTTTTTAAACTAACCGGAATCATTTTTCATTATTCTTATCATTCTGTAACGCTGTAACCATATGTATAGGCTGACCATACGTACCGTTTTGAATGGGACAGTACCGTTTGTTTTATGGGTTCTGTATGGGTTCTGTCACTGAAGAATAATTGTAAGCTCAATATGTTTATGTACTTACTTTTTCATGAATACAGAATATTACATAACCCCCGTCCCTTTTTTGCCATCCCAATGTCCCGTTTTTGTCTCAAGGAAATATGGTCAGCCTACATATGTATGTATGTATGTATGTACAGTATGTATGTATGTATGTATATATATATAGTATGTATATATGTATAGTATGTATGTATAGTATGTATGTATGGATCATATGTAGAATTCGGACCCCTACCAAGGTTGAGGTCCGAATTCTACATTAGCGGAAGGTTGGAGTCTGTATTCTCCATTTGGCTTGTTTAAGCTACTCTTTAACTATTTGAGTTTCTAGTACACACACAAACTATTGAAAGCTATTGGAATCGCCAAAAAAGTTTTATTAAATCAATGCATGGATGTAGGAGATCACACTTAAATTCATACTTAGACGAATTTATGTGGCATGAAAGACATAAACAATACGTTTTTCCAATTTTGTGATACCATTTTTTCACAATATCCTTTTAATTAAACTTTCACTTAATAAGATTGGATCAAATGTAGAATTCGGACCCCAGCCTTCTTTAGTTAGCTTTATAAAGCTAACTAACGAAAATATCATGACCTAACCTAACCAATCGTCAAGGGCGTACAGTTACCTAACGATTGGTTAGGTTAGGTTGTGATATTTTCGTTAGTTAGCCTTATAAAGCTAACTAAAGAAGGCTGGGGTCCGAATTCTACATTTGATATAAGATTTTACAATTGTGTAATTTTAATGGTTTTTATTTGTGATAATAATAATAAAATTTTCTATGAACCTTTAAATTGTTTATTGATGTCCTTATACGATTCGTTTGGGGTCTGGCTTCTATAATCTATACATTAGGGGAAAGTTGGGGTCTGGCTTCTATAATCTATACATTAGGGGAAAGTTGGGGTCTGGATTCTACATTAGGGGAAAGTTGGGGTCTGGATTCTACATTACGGGAAAGTTGGGGTCTGGCTTCTACATTAGGGGAAAGTTGGGGTCTGTATTCTCCATTAGGGTTACCTGGGGTCCGAATTCTACATATGATCCGTATGTATGTATGTATGTACATTATGTATGTATGTATGTATGTACATCATGTATGTATGTATGTATGTATGTATGTATGCCTGTACGTACGCATGTACGTGGTAATGGGTATTTCAAAATTCACTTCCAGTATTCAGAGGTCGACCCTAATGGACACAACTTCGTGAAATTTGGTGCGTGTAGACGTATAACTGATCATGTTAAAGATAAAAAATTTCATGTTCATCATGTTTCTCGCGATATCACCAACACATGCCATTCCATATCCCCTGAAATAATTCGTTCATCGATATGGAGTCGTGTTATTACGTCTGGACATGATGGCAATCACCGAGGGACAGCGGAGTGACAACCAATTACACTGGTCTACAAATTTTGAAAAAGTGTGTGCTTCGGAGATAAAATGTGTTTCCTATTATGGATTTTGGAGTGCTGAAAACGAATATGACCATAAAAACAGTCGATTGGCTACAGTTTCCAAGAAAATTTAAGTTACACATTTTGCTATATGTATACCATATATTAGTAACATACCTGCATAATGCAGTCACTTATATTGATTCAACCCGTCGCTTCTTTGCTTGTCTCTTGTATTCAACTTCTGGAGCATCTCTTGTTATTGTCCAGCAGTAATCTGCTAACAATGATTTCCCCTGGTAGCGTTTCTCCATCGCTGAGATATCCTGGTGGAAACGTTCACCATGTTCATCGCTGACTGCTCCGCAGTTGGCCGGAAAAAATTCCAAGTGAGAATGGAAGAAATGTATCTTTAAAGACATATTGCAGCCCATTTTTTGGTAGGACAACAGCAGGTTTTCCACCAGCTCCCTGTAATTGTCAGCTTTGGTATTTCCGAGAAAATTGGTTGCTACTAACCGGAAAGCATTCCACGCTGTCTTCTCCTCACCACCTAGGATACGGTCGAACTCCTCATCTCTAAGAAGCTCGCGGATCTGTGGACCAACAAATACACCCTCCTTGATTTTTGCTTCACTGAGCTTTGGGAATTTACCACCGAGGTACTTAAAAGCTGCCCCCGTTTTATCCATAGCCCTAACAAAATTTTTCATGACACCCAGTTTGATGTGTAAGGGTGGTAACAAAATCTTGCTCGATTCTACAAGTGGAGGATACTGAACATTTTTGTTCCAGGTTCCAATGAGTGTCGGAGTGGCCAATCCTTCTTGATGTAATGAGAAGTCCTAGCCCGACTATCCCATTCACACAGAAAACAGCAATACTTAGTGTAGCCCGGTTGTAGTCCAAGCACGATAGCAACAACTTTCAAGTCACCACAAACCTGCCACTGATGTTTGTCATAGTTTATGCAGTTCAAAAAGTTGCTTCATGTTGTCATATGTTTCCTTCATGTGGACTGCATGACCAACTGGAATTGATGGCAATACGTTGCCAACATGCAACAAAACATCTTTTAGACTCAACTTCGATGAATCAATGAACAGCTAAGCGAATCAAGTTTGTCCTCAACAGTAAGTGTTTATTAGATTATATTTTATTATCATCTCCTTTAGATTACTACTAATAAGTTAGGTTAGGTTAGATTACTAACCACATCTCCGTTAGGTCACTATTAATATCTTAGTTAGGTTAGGTTACGTGAAGTCTTATTTATTTAATTTTTTATATATATTTATTATTCTTTACATTAATTTTTTAGTCCGTCCTCGCCTACCCATGCATGATTAATATATACCTCTGTGTATCATAATTTACGTCTCGGGGGGAACGGGTGCCAGTGCTCGCTATATATTCGAGGTTTCATATTTTTTGAACCCATACTACTTGGCGATTTGCTCAGGCTTAGTATTACCCTGAGCAGATACGCGGGAGTGCACAATGCACCGAGAATGCACTCGAGATAGGATTAATACATTATAATTCAACCGGATGTTCTCCAGACAGAATTCTCGAGGCTATTTTTAGCATTATGACTCATTTCCGTCAAGAACATAATTGAGAGAAATATAATAATTATTATCAAGTTACGTACATCAGTCCATATAATAAGTTACGTACATCAGTCCAGTCGAATTCGACCATCTAAAGAGATAATATTGTTATAGCCCAGTGTATCATGTTAGGCTGGTCTCACAGAGTTAGAGTAATTGCCCAGCCCAGTGTATCATGTTACTATGGTCTTATAAGTTAAGATAATGTGATTGGCCAATCCTTCTTGATGGAATGAAAAGTCCTAGCCCGACTATCCCATTCACACAGAAAACAGCAATACTTAGTGTAGCCCGGTTGCAGTCCAAGCACGATAGCAACAACTTTCAAGTCACCACAAACCTGCCACTGATGTTTGTCACAGTTTATGCAGTTCAAAAGTTGCTTCATGTTGTCATATGTTTCCTTCATGTGGACTGCATGACCAACTGGAATTGATGGCAATACGTTGCCAACATGCAACAAAACAGCTTTTAGACTCAACTTCGATGAATCAATGAACAGTCTCCACTCGTCAGGATTGTGAATAATGTTGAGAGCTGCCATCAGACCATCGATGTCGTTGCAAGCTACAAGGTCACCTTCCATGATGAAGAATGGGACAAAATCTTTTTGACGGTCACGAAACTTACACACTCTAACATTTTCACCGAGGAGATTCCACTGCTGCAATCTGGAGCACAACAGCTCTGCCTTACTCTTTGGCAGTTCTAACTCTCTGATAAGGTCGTTTAATTCATGCTGAGTTATCATGTGCGGTTTAGAAGATGTCAAGTTATAAACAAATTCAGGGTCTTGTGAAGTTGAAGGGTCACAAGTTTCGCAGGTTCCTTCATTCTCCTCGTCCTCTGACTCCAGGGAGAATGAGTGTGGGGGCTCAGGAACGGGTAGTCCTTCGCCGTGAGGTACCGGACGTATAGCAGAGGGTATATTCGGATATTGTAAAATCCACTTTTTCTTCTTGCAAATACCTTTCTTGACTGGAGGCACCATGCAAAAGTAACAATTGCTGACATGATCTGTTGGTTCCCTCCACACCATTGGCACTGCAAAAGGCATAGATTTCCTTTTCCGATTCAACCACTGGCGAAGGTTTGTTGCACAAGTATTGCAGCATATATGTGGGGCCCAGCTCTTGTCCTGATCTCCAATCTTACAGCCAAAATAAAGGTGATAGGCTTTCCTAATCACGGCGGTTATAGCACGCTTTTGTGATGCAAAAGTCAATTCTCCACAAACATAACAGAAGTTATCTACACTGTTCATGCAATTACGAGGCATCTTTCTTTGTTCAAATTAGCAAAGCTGGGCACTTGCGTTTTTTTTGGCGGTACTGCGGTACTGCGGTACTACCGCACTACCAAACCGGTACCGCATAACGCAGTACCGCAAAGGATCGCTGAAAGTACAGCCTGTACTTTCAGCGATCCTTTGCGGTACTGCGTTATGCGGTACCGGTTTGGTAGTGCGGTAGTACCGCAGTACCGCAGTACCGCAAAAAAAAACGCAAGTGCCCAGCTTTGCAAATTAGGCTGAAAAAAATTCAGTTTCAAAAGCAAACACTAAAAAGAGTTTGACGAGGGGGCACTGTATGACTTCCGCGAATGAACTGATGCTGTGGCGTAATATGTAGACGCCTGTGACACATCGACGCCTTGACTCTACTGCGCATGTGCGTAGTTATATTTTTTTTATTTTAATAAATTAATGTAATTACATTGCATTTTAATAATTTTAAATTAGGTAAGGTTAAGTTAGGTTAGTATTCTATTTATATTAATATCAAAAACATTATGGGAAGCAATATGTTAAAATTATCCAATCTACTTTTTAGTAAATAAGTTACAAATACATAATGTAATGGATAAATTTAAAATTATATTTTATTGTATATATATGTATATATTTGCATTAATTTATTAAAATAAAAAAAAGTATAACTACGCGCATGCGCAGTAGAGTCAATGCGTCGATGTGTCACAGGCGTCTACATATTACGCGACAGATGCAGTGCAGTTAGTAGGGTGCAGGGTTGCCTGATATCTTTATAAATAGAGCCAATTGGCAATTTTAGGCATCATTTTCGTATTCAGTGACCCAAAATTAGTAAAGATTGACTACTTTTATTTCCGAAGCATTTTGGCTGTAGACCAGTGTTATAGAAGCTGAAAAGAATTAAAAAACTTTATTTAGAAAAAAATAAAGCTTACATAAAGTTTTATAATATTTTCTACAGTATACAATTTACTGCAGAGCTGGGCATTTGCGGCATATTTTGCGGTACTGCGGTACTGCGGTACTACCAAACTACCAAACCGGCACCAAACCGGTACGCGGAAATTTGAATGCGGTAGCGGTACTGCGGTACTTTCAGCGATCCTTTGCGGTACTGCGGTTCCGGTTTGCGGTTTGCGGTAGTACCGCAGTACCGCAGTACCGCAAATGCCCAGCTCTGCGAATTTAGATATCTGATATGACGTTAACATATTTAAAGTGTTATATTTCGATATGTTGTTGGAAGCGTCGAAGCTCTTTAGGCAGAATTAATAGGATTCAGTTTATTTATTATTTTACGAACTGAAATGGCTAGTAATAGTACTAACAAATACTAATTATAATTGTATCTAATATTATAAATAATAATGGATGTCGTGTACCTCATTCAATTTATTGTTTTATTCGTTATTTACTTTACTTTATTTTCCTACTTTCCTCTTATCATTGCTTTTTCTTCTCTTTACACTCGCTTCATTGTACTTTATAACCACGGCAGACGGGTAGCCATGGCCGGCATTATGATTTCTAACAAAGCAAAGAGACCGGAATAAATTACACACTAATATTTACTGCTTACTGACTTTTTATTTATTTACCGGAACAATTTAGACAAACCGGGGTAAAGCGATTGCGGACTATCATTAACATTTAATCGCGGAGAGAGACGTAATTAATATTTTAAATAAACAATAATATTCTTATACGAAAAACCACCTAACCAAGTCAAATTCCGCCCAAAGACTCAATTGGGCATTACACTGTTTCTCTCTGCCCATTTCAGGTGTTGCCAACTAGCACTTTATATTCTTAATTTCAAACAAACCATTATTAATTTCTTATTAAACATTATTTTCTTCTTTATTAAACAAAACATTATTAAATTCTCATAAGCAAAACATTAATTTCTTATTAGACATTATTATCTTCTTTATAAAACCCAATACACTACAGGGATCTATGTGCTAAAGAAACTAAAAGAATAACACAAGTTAACACAAGTTTATTAACACAAGTTAATAACACTAGTTAATAATGGATTCTCTCTAGTTAATATTGAAAAAGTTATTTAGGACATTTTTTTACTAAAACTTAAAAATAATAATGAAAACAACAGAGATGATGGAAATATAATATTTTATTACAAAACTGCAATATTACAGTAGGTGGCACGAAAAGAGAAGAAATAAAATTAAATTGTATTCCAAAACAACACATAAACTTTGATGAAAATACTAAAATGAATAGGTTTGAATTTAGAATTTAGTATAAACCAACTCATCATGTTTTTTAATTTGGAAATATGTTTCTGAGAATAATATGAGTAATATTGTATACTTATTCAAATGTAAAGAAGATGGATGTAATTCCTTCTGTATAGGTTATACAACTAATACACTTCACTTCGCAATATTACAACATAAACATAAACCGAGTAAAATTTATCAACACCCCAAAATTGAACATAAAAAACCTTGAAATGAAATTGTTGAAAACTTTCCCATAACATTAAAACTAAAAATTTCTACAACCTAAGAATATCGGAATACTTAATGATTAAAACCATTAACCAAATATCAACATCAGATTCAATGAAATGGCAGATTTTTAAAGTATTTTTAATTAAAATTGGACGTAAAAGGAAATTTTGGGGGGAGGAATAAATGTTTTTAAAAAGAAAGTTGGATTTTTAGCTATTTTTAACTATATTTATTATCTTAAAAAAGAAATATGTTATTTTAAGGTTTTATCCGTAAGTATTAATTTAACAATTTATATTTTAGTTCTTTGCAAATGCTTGAAATGTACCGACGAAACGTTAGAAATATCATAAGTAAAGCAGTCATATTATTTTACTCAAGAATTGTTTTAAATTAAACCTCTGAAGTATCAAGGAAAACCTTTAGAATTTTGGAGATTTCTCTAAAACACTATATCAAATTAGCAACTGATCAAGGATTTCTAATAATAATAATAATAATATTATTATCGTTGTTATTATTATTATTATTATTATTATTATTATTATTATTATTAATATCGTAATTAGTAAACAAAAGGTAAAAACTTATAGAAGTAACTGGCATGGTGATTCATTATTTGATACAATTTTCAATAAAATGATTAATTGTAATATTTTAATAGAAAATAAATGATGTTTTATGAAATAATTTAGAATCATTTAGGAACGATTAATGAAATTAATGAAATATTTGAAAGATGAAAGGGAGTTGAGGTCGGATATGATTTTGTGGGAGTTATATTTTAGATAATTAGATATTTTAAATTTTAGATATATTAAATATATTAAATATATTTTAGATTTTAGATATATTAAATATATTAAATATATTTTAGATTTTAGATATATTAAATATATTAAATATATTTTAAATTTTAGATATATTAAATATATTAAATATATTTTAGATTTTAGATATATTAAATATATTAAAATATTTTAATTTTAGATATATTAAATATATTAAATATATTTTAATTTTAGATATATTAAATATATTAAATATATTTTAGATTTTAGATATATTAAATATATTAAATATATTTTAGATTTTAGATATATTAAATATATTAAATATATTTTAGATTTTAGATATATTAAATATATTAAATATATTTTAGATTTTAGATATATTAAATATATTTTAGATTTTAAATATATTAAATATATTAAATATATTTTAGATTTTAGATATTTTAGATAAAATAGCGACTTTATTACTATGGTAATAATGACAATAGTGAATTTTTACATCAGTAGAAGGATAAAGAAATACTTCTATAGTGATTTGCGAATTACATTTAATGATGAAGCCTGTCTGATATTTATGGGAATTGCGTTCCATATATCTTCTCCTTTGAAAGAAAAATACATTTCCTCCAATTTCCATTCTATAATAAATGCAAAAAAATTCACTTTTTTCTACGTGAACGTCAAAATATGATAATTAAAACCCACTCTAATAGACAGAGTTTATTTCTACAACAGTTTCGAAGCCCACTGGCCCACATTCGTTTTTCTGTATCCACCCGAAGAGGATGCCAGTGGACTTCGAAACTGTTGTGGAAATAAACTCTGTCTATTAGAATGGGTTTTAATTATCATATTCCATTCTATAATTTGGTTTGTGTATAAAATCTTTTGGCAGTGTAGTTTTATAATGATATATTTGGTGCAAGGTCATTGATCTTCGAATGGGTAAAGACTCATAGGCGTAGGAGACGGGGGATCAGGGGAATCAATTGACTCCCCCAAATTCAGCCCGACTGAATTTTTTCGGACAATTACACCCGAAAATTCGGGCAGAAACCCAGTACACATATTTTCAATCACCACGATTTCACCCGAAACTTTTCATGATTTTCATATAAGAAGATATCATCTCTTTGCCCGAAATGTATGGCTTCAGATCTTAAACCATGCAATATTTGATTATAGAGAGGAAAACCTGTCGCAAAACGGCAGTATTTAAGTACCCCCATTTGATATAACCTATTACATCTTACTCTGTTGTTGTAACTTGTTTGGCGCTCAGCCTTTGTATAGTCGTGTATACCTACAAATAGTGTTTAATAAAAATATGACTTAAAACTCGATTTTCGGTTTCGTTTATTTTTCTCGGGCAAAACTTGCTTCCTACCCCGTACAAAATCGGGCCCCTACGCTTATGGGTGAGGTATGTTCATTTTGTTAATAACTTTGAACATAATTATTAACAGTAACACTGAATCTGTGTAAATTTTAAAACATTTAGCTCCTTAAACATTCGGAAAAATTATTTTAGAGAATTCGCAACATTTTTTATGAGTGAATTCCAAAGGATGTTTCCTATACTTCTTTGAGCTAACCTGATGTTGTAATGCAATATAATAAATGTGTGTGAATGAAGGAATAATACAGGGTAAAGAGTACGTTTAGACGAAGGGATTTTTTCAGTTTAAATAATATGAATAGAAAGATTAATAGTTTGGCTTTGATAAGTTGTACCCGACTTTTGAAATCTAGTTTTTCGTCTAATTTAATGCCAAACACTTTAACTTTATTCACCCTTGCAAGAGTAGTAGTCCCAATTTGACAGTTTATATTTATATATTTTGAAGCAGTAATCATATGGGATGACACATCCATTTATAAACATGCCCTAGTCGTCTGTTCGTTTCATTTGAGGTATTTGCCTAGAGTACGCATTTTAAAGTAGCTGAGATTAAAATCGTTGGCGTGAATTAGAAACAGTAATGACCCAAGAATATATTGTGGGACGCCATTAGTTAGCATCGCCTTGTGGGATAAATAATTTATTAATTTGATGTATTGATGACGATTTCTCAAGTACGATTTGAATCATTCCAGAATATTTCCTCTTATTCTGTAAATGTGAAGTTTATTCAATAAGATTTCATGCGAAAATGGATCACATGCTTTTGACAAGTTGAGGAAGAACAAAGTGTAATTTTGCTGTTTAGATTCTGATAGGCATTTTCTAATAGCGTGTTTATGGCATCTTCCAATGTATGCCCATCTCTAAACCTAAATTTTGTTTTAGTTAAAATATCACATTTGATTAACCCCTTCAGACGTGGCGTCCAATATTTTGGACAAAATAAACATCAAAAAGTATAAGATTTATCGTTAATGAAAACCAAATATTTTAAATTACTAGTTACTTACTTTACACGTATTTTGGCTTCCTTTTCCCGCAACTAAACTAAACCTATATTAAACTTATAGAAGTATTTGTAGAAAAGTTGCATTTTAGTGCCATTTATATTCGTGTGATTTATATTATTATTAATATTATTATTATTATTATTATTATTATTTATTATTATTATTATTATTATTTTCACTGTGATTGAAGGGGCTAAGAATTTAAGTTTACTGTATACGATTTTTCAAATACTTTACTTGAAGTTGGCTTATGGAAATGGGGTAGTAAATGAATGGAATGCTGGGGGTTACCTAACTTGAATAGTGGGATACCCTGGCTTCCTTTAGAATATACCTAGTATTGTTCATTCATTATTTAACTTAATGAGTGGGATTGCAATTTCAACCGATACTAATTTGTATATTTTTACCGGAATCGTATTCATGTCAGAATCTTTATTTGGTATCAAGACAACTGCCTCCGAACAACTGCCCCCAAGACAATTGCCCCCCCGAACAACTGCCCCCCAGGACAATTGACCCCCGGACAATTGTCTCCAGGACAGTTGCCCCCGGATATTCAATTCTGAATATCTATATAGTATATATAATTTAGGGTGTCACTAGGTAATAGGGGGAAAATTAAACGATGGATATTTTCCTATGACACCCCCTAAAATTGTTCCATTTGGTGTAAAACATACGGAAGAGAAATTTGGTCCTGATTGGTCATCATTTAAAGGTCGCCCTCGTCACTGAAAACAAGACCCATTTGTTGACGTCAACAAGCTGTTCAGTGTTCACAGCTTGGGCCGAACCAGATAATAAAAAACAAGGCAATTTGGTGAAATAACGAAAGTAAGACACTTAAAAACGCAAAGAATACAAACAGTTTATTATATAATCAAAATAGAAGACATAATTTGGCGAATAATGGTACAAAATGGAGAAGCAACAAAAGCAAAACTTTGAGAAATAAAATACATATACAGTAGCAGAATAATTGGTGCTCATACGCTGATCAGTGATTAGTTCTTTCGCGTCCTCACTAATGCTGATTTGTTCGGAGCTGGGTGTTGCTTTCTGTGGTCAGTGACAACTTGAACGAGGAACTGGAGCTGTTCTTCTTTCACTGTCAACTTTCCGTTCAGCTCCTTCACCAGAGCCACGGCCCGTTCTGCTCTGTCGTTCACCACTGCAAGTTTGGAGACCACATCCCGAGCTTGCACGTATTCAGAGTTTGACGTCCATGAACTGGGATGGTGGAGCAGAAAGCAATCTGGCAACTGAAGTTTTGAGAAGAATCCTCGGGTGTTCTTTGTGATCAGTTGCTCCAGTCCTTTGCTGTCACTGAGAAACATAGTATCAAGAACCAAAGGTCGTTTTGGCGGCATGTGAGGGGCTTCTTGATCTAACGCTGCAACCATGCTGCACTTCACTTCCATCGATATCCTCTCATCAAAGAACGCCAGACCCACTGCCTCCTCCGAATGGTACCACAGGTGCGCAGACAGCTTCTTGGTGGTACCATCAGAGATCTTCTTGTGCGGGTATCGAAGGAGCGTCCTCATCAATTCCCAATCATTCAGCGGAGCTTCGATGGACAGATGAGCTGTTGCCCACGCTTTCATGTAAACTAGAACAGAAAAGAGGCAGATATCTCGAATTCCGCATTCCTCAGTGTTCGTCAGTTTAAACTGTCTTCGGAAGAGCCAGATCTTGATGGCATAGAGCCCCTTAGCCATCCATCTCGCCCGGTGCATAGCACCAGGGGCGCGGAAGTTTAGTCCCTTGTATGGAACTCCTCCAAGAAAGATGACGGAAAGATCGAGGAATTCCTGATAGTCATCACGAACTTGAAGTGCTTGTGATTTTGCAAACTCAATGAGCTCCGTTCTATGCTTAAAAATAGCTGCTTTGGTGAACGCATCTGTGTCCGCAGTTTGGAACTGTTGCTGGTCAATGCGGGTCCAATAATCATGGAAGCGCTTGAAAAGCAGAATTTCTGGACCGGTAGATACTGAATCTAGCGATGCTGCGAATGCCGCCTGTAGCACCAACTCCAGTACATGGTGTCTGCACGCGCAGTGTAACAGGTCACGTCCAACTTTTTCTTCCAGAAGAACACAAGTTCCTCCACGGTGGCCTGTGTTTGCGCGGTTGTGTCGAAACACATAGATTTGACATGATCGGTCACTCCCCATTCATTCAGGCAATCTATGATGGCATTTGTTTGTGCCAGCGCGGTTCCTGACAGAAGTTTTGGCACCCCGAGGAGCTGCTCTGTCCCGGAGCCAGATACAAGAATAGGTAAGCGGTCAACATATTCTCGTGACGTCAGATCTTGCATGAGTTTTCCGTCCCAGTGAACAGTCAACGGACTATTGCCTTGGAACTCGCTCTTCAGTTGCCGAGCCTTAAGGGTACGGAATTTTTCACGCTGACGATGAATGGATCCACGATTGATGTTGTAGTCGCTAGCATCATGCCCTAAGCTGGAAGCTGCCTCAAACAGCAGATATGTGGCCTTTCTTGACGAGAGTTGCGTGCGATCAAGCGCTGCCGCCAATTCCGATGTCATGATGTTCTTCGTTGCTCTTTGTTTAGACGCTAACGAACCACCACATGCTCCTTTTTCTTCGCTATCATCTGAGCTGGAGGATGAGGACTCCAAAACCGCTTCGTTGGATACTGCCTCCATTTCAGCTGCTGATCGCTTTCTTCGTTTCTCCTCTTCCTCCCGACGTCGAGTACAATCTTTGACTTGGCGCTGATGGGTCATGTCCAAACCTGCCATTGAACCTGGACGTCCTTTCTGGCGCTGCTGCTGAAGGAACTCCCAATCCTCTGGGTACTTGACCAATTTCTCACAATCAGCGTGGGCGATGTCAAAGAGACGACCGAGGCGTTCAATGAATTCTTTTTCTTTCGTCTTGTGTGAATCGCTCGTCCTTGAGGCGTGTTTTTTGAGTCCTTTCCACTCCTCGAAGACTTTATCCAGTTTGCTGACGCAGTGTGTCTCGAGTCTGGTTGGAATGTGAGCTTTCTCCCAGAAGGACATCACTGCTCGAAGTGACTTCCTCAACGCGTCACGTATTGTCATTTTCTTTTCATGGTGAAGGTAAAGGAAGTAACCGAATGCTTGCCTGTAGGAAGGAAGCTTGCATCCTTTCACCTCATCAACCGCTGCCCCTAATAGGTATATACACTTCCGGGTTTCCATCACCAGAAATCACGTAGCTGAAATGAGAAACGGTGAATCGTTAAGTATTGTTCACTTTATTTCTCAGATATTCAGACACACACAGATACACACACACACATATATAGAGATATATAGATATCTAATGAACGATTATGGAGACGCCGCGCAAGCATTAAACTTTGGAAGGCGGGGGCGACCTTTTATAGTTATTCAAATAAAAAGATTTCTCAGTCACCATGTTTTCTTTACCAATGGAATAGATTCGCGGGGTGTCAGCATGAAAATTTCAAACTTTGCATTTAAGTGACACCCTAAATTATATATATATATATAGGCTAGGTTATGATAATGATGATGATTATGTCTGTTCGTTTATACACGCCTAAACAGTTAGGATAATCTGCACCAAATTTAGTATACAATTTAAAAGAGAACCAGGGAAAGTTTTAATAACACACTCGCCCATCTCAGTACCCCCTAGGTTGTGTTTCGGGGGGCCTATATATATATATATATATATATATATATCTGCAAATCCACAAGGAAAACGAAAAACGATTCCAAGGCCTTTCGTGTATTCAGAGCTACACCTCGTCGTCCCTGACGAGGTGTAGCTCTGAATACACGAAAGGCCTTGGAATCGTTTTTCTTTTTCCTTGTGGGTTTGCAGCATTCATTCATTTCACGTGTTTAATTGTGAAATTCATCCCATATAATATATATACAGGGTGGGCCGTAAGTTTCCATACATAGGAAAATTTAAATTATGGTCTTCACGTGCGTCGGTATTTGGATCAGCAGTTTCCGGATGCTTGGATTGGTCGGCGTGGTCCTGTGGAGTGGCCTCCCAGATCCCCAGATCTCACCCCCCTTGATTTCTATCTTTGGGGGCATTGAAGGCCATGGTGTATCAGGAAAAGATACGAGACATAAATCATCTAAAGGAACGTATCACCAACGCCATTACAAGCATAACGTCAACTGTGCTAATGCGTGTTCATCAACAGTGGGGAACACGTATTGAAATGTGTTTTCAAAACAATGGCAACCATGTAGAGCATATTATATAAATAAAAATGGTTGTCCATAAAAAAATGTTTATTTTTCCTATGTATGGAAACTTACGGCCCACCCTGTATATATATATATATATACACACACACACACACACTATTAGTTAAAAATAAATAAATAAAAAATAAAAACATTGTAAATTCCGCGATGAACGTCAGCAAAAAAATATGTATTTTGTATGTATTGAGAACTCAGAAAAATTGTTTTGGAAAATGAAAAGAAAAAACTTTGATTACAGTGTAAAAGGAGTGCATTCACTGTTTACTCTATTTGTTTTACTTAAGGATTGGGGTCAATGCGTGACTGATTGGTTGGTTGGTTTATGATTATGTTGAATGTTAACTATATCACAGTGTGAAAGTAAAGTAGTGTATGAACGTATTTTTTGTTCTTAGGTCGGGTGTTGTAATTGTGCTGTAATTTTGTGAGTCGAAGGTATGTTTAAATTTAACTATTGAATGATAATTATAATATATTTTAGTTATAAATATTTGCTTGAAATATTTAATATATTTGTTAGTTTTCTTAAATTTGGGAAAGTTAATTAGTATTTTAATTAATGGGATTGTTACCTTACATTACCCTTATAGGTATCCAAGTGTATCGTTATTTTTTGTATCATCTTGTCGTCATGGAGTTTCAGGGCGTAATTGGAGTAAAAAAGTTGGGGATGAACGAATACAATCCTATTGTTAGAAGCACTCATTATCTATGGGAGTAATTATAAAAGTTTTCCCCCCTCTCAAAGTTGTGTTCGTCCCCCCCCCCAACTTTTTTACTCCAGTTACGCCCTTGGAGTTTGTCCAAAGTGAACGAGGCAAAAGGAAGCTTATTTATGGTAGTTACATCTACGTGAAGCAGAAAGATTTGGCAAATGGTGTTATAGCCTATGAATGTGAGAAACGTCGGCATAGTAACTGTAAAGCCAAGGTTAAAGTTTGTGGAGATGAAGTAGTTGGCCATGCAAATGACCACACTTATGCTGCTGACGTACGGCTCCAAGAAGCATATTGTCTGTCAGGCAAGAGGAAAGATATACATTTGCATAATTCATTTTCTTAATATTGTAAAATATTTTGTAAAATATAATATTTTTTAATATTTTCAATACAATATTTTTTAAATTTTCCTTTGTCATGCGTGGGTAAGCTATGACTTATAATCATGGTAATTTACATCTTTGATTTTCTCGTGTTGGATAATATTTTGTGGATAATTAATAAATAAAACTTCGTGCGTAACTCACTAACACAAAATATAAACTAGGAATACCAACACTACATATATGACTACAAATGAACCTGTCAAAAGAAGCGTTTTGAAATAACATTTTTAACATCAGAGCGAGTAAAAAAAATAATTTTTTATCCTTGAGTGACATTTTTAAACAAAAAGGCTTAGACTACACTCAAATACAAACAAAATAAAAGCAAGTTTTAATCATTTATACATTGCATAAATCATAAGGTAAACACTATTGAATATTCAAGCTAGACATCACTTCCATACAGGTTTACGGAATATTGCCATTTATGTTTGATTTTATATTTAGTGACACGTGATCTAGTCAAATTATTCTTATCTAAATTTGCCTTTTGGGAGCATGAGAACTTTTTAGGCAAATTCTTTGATATTTATTTTAATTTTTTCAATATATAAAATAGAAAATTAACAGAAATAATGGAAAATAAAATAAAATAAGATTTAATTTAATTAATTTTTTAATTGAATTGAATTGAATAACCTTTATTAATAATAAAAAAATACATTCGTTTTACAATTTACAATGACACGAATAAGTGTGAAGCTCGACTACTTATTTTATTTAATTTTATGTCAATTTCTTTTATTAAAATAAAAATTGGAGATAATATTAGATATAAAAAAATAAAAATGGTGAATAATACTGTACATGATTTTAAAATAAAAAATAACTTTATTATTATTACAAATGAAAAATGAGAATTTTAAAATAAACAGATAAATGAGGCACATTATACAGTATACATTATACAATATTTGGTGTAATGGAGACACTAAAAATATAACTTATACAGGGTAGCGCAAAAGTTACAAAGGGTCATCAATGCATAAATTATAAATTTGTAACTAAAAAATTATAAATCATAAATTATAATTTCTTAACTAAAAAATTATTAATTATAAATCATAATTTTTTAACTAAAAAAGTAATTTTTTATTTAAAATTAGTGGCGGCAATAGAACGGAAACGATCCATTCTCCCTGGCTCCTATGACTCCTGAATTTTGCGCTACCCTGTATAACCTGTGACTGCAGCCGATTTAATGCTGAATTTGACGTATATTATAAGCCTATGTAATTTTGGGAGCAAGTATAGTTTACGTCCCCCTGTGGTGCCTAGTGTAGTTTACGTTCCCCAACTTTGACCTAGTGTAGTTTGTGTCCCCTTTTGCGTCAGGGGGACGTAAACTACACTTGCTCCTAAATTTTTAATTACAATATATTTTCAAATTTATTAATTTCATATATATATATATATATATATATATATATATATATATATATATATATAAATAAAACCACGAAGGAAAGGAAACACAGAGTAGTGCTCAAGCGCTTTCGTCTAATGACATCCTCAGGAGAAAGCGCTTGAGCACCACTCTGTGTTTCCTTTCCTTCGTGGTTTTATTCATCATAAATATTTTTCACGTGTTACTTTCGTGAAATAATTTTCATATATATATATATATATATATATATATACTGTATATACCTTTGAACCTTTCAAATGTTCCGTGCGATGATTCCTCTCTCTCTCTCTCTCTCTCTCTCTCTCTCTCTCTCTCTCTCTCTCTCTCTCTCTCTGCAGGAGTTTGCTTGCACGGTGTCTCTGTGGGCATGCTAATTATAGAGTTTCCTTATAATTTATATTCTCCACTTTCCTGTAAAATTTCCTTGGCTACTTTTCCAAGGTCAAAGTATTTTCTTCAACCTTTTTCCGTACCTGCCTCTGGCAAGGAGGAGCGGAGGGTGGAGAAAGAGCCTTATACTTTTCTATCTCGTTTTCTACTACTGCAAGAATAGTTGAGAGAAAAATAAACTTGTTTCATAATAGGAACCTCCCAGAGTGGACCTTAAGGTCTTTGAGGCTTCCTCTTGTCCTTGTAACTCTCTCTCTCTCTCTCTCTCTCTCTCTCTCTCTCTCTCTCTCTCAAAGCGAATTTTTTTCTCATCAGTGAGAATAACTTCCCAGAAATCCACAGAGTTATCTCTGTTCTTCTGCGAAGCGAAGAACGACTTTCTCCGTGATTGTTCGTTAGTCGTTCTTTTTGTGATGGTGAATGGTGGTGTAGGGGTGGTGGTGAATAGTTGTGTATCTCTCTCCTATCTCTCTTCTGGTAGTTTTTACTTTTATCCTAGTTATAGGATGATCTTTTAGATTTCATTCCTCTTTACATAACACCATGAAGAGTCTCATCATTCCCCATGGTCATTCACCTTGATCATTATCATCATTATCATCATTTTCTTCCCATTTTTGAATTTTCAGCTAAAAACAAATGACAATACCTTATCAATAAGAAATAAAACAATCTTTTCCCATACAAAGAAGTAAATCGTTAAATTATAAAAAAAAATTATATAATTTTTTCCTGTCCCTAAATTATGGGGCCAATAAAAATCTTAGGAAACGGTTATCTCGGTTTTGCTTCCACCCGATTTGTTCATTTTAACGATGGTCAAGCTTGTATGGTCAAGCTTGTCACTCCACCTGAGACCTACAGTTTAACGTGGAATCTGAACCACGCCCAACCAGCAGCAGCCCAGCGTCTTAACCACTAGGCTACCCAAGGTATCCATTTATCTACCAACCAAATTTTTTTATTGTCTGGAAGGATGAACAGCTGGGTTTTGCTGCGCGCCGCCTGCCGTCACCGGGTCTTGATCCCGGGCCGATGGATTCGTAGTCAGCGACGCTAACCACTACACCACCGAGGCGTTATATCAAAGCTAAAAGCTAACCATCATCATAATAATGCAAACTGCCTTTGGTTTACTTAAGAACAACTCAGTATTTCGTTAAATACGAGAAAGGTGTTAATTGTGATCACAACACTAACACTCGTAATGAAGATAAACAAAGATGAGAATGTTTCCCTTGACGTGAGACATGACTTCAATGTTTTCCTTGACATGAGACACGACTTCAATGTTTCCCTTGACATGAGACATGACTTCAAAGTTATTGAAACTTAGTTTCGTTAATTATCATATTTGATTTAGAGAAAGGAAATTTCGAAGTTGTTTCATGAACTTTCCACTTCACTCTCCATAATATTAATTAATTCTGTAATTAATACTTCAGTTCTATAATATTAATAATAATAATAATAATTATTATTATTATTATAAGTTTAGCTAATAATCTCCTCTGGGGCACTTTATCAAACGCCATATATATATATATATATACAGGGTGTCCCGTAAGTCTGGACCCATAGGGATTTATAATATATTTTTTTATTTGTTATTATTATTATTTTATTATTATTATTTTTTTATTATTTTTTATTATGATTTTTATTTGTGGGGCCACTTGAAAGCCAAAGTGTACGAGGTCAAACTTCAGAACATTTTCCACCTTAAAGCACGCATTGTGGAGGCGTGTCAAGAAATTTCTGCGACTGTGATTCAGAAAGTGCTGTCGCAGTGGAGATTGCGTCTTCAACTATGTGTGCGACACAACGGCGGACACTTTGAACAGATTATGTAATAAATTTTTGGACTATTTTGTAATTTTATTATTTTTCCCTATGGGTCCAGACTTACGGGACACCCTGTATATATATTTTTTTACAATATCATTAAAGAAGTCGAGCAAATTAGTAGGACTAGAACGATTACGTCGAAAGCCGTGTTGAGGTTCTTTGATTAAGTTATTAATTTCCTAAGTGATTAATTATTTTGTCGCGAACGATCGTCTCCATAAGCTTACCAACTACTGAAGTCAGAC
This sequence comes from Bathynomus jamesi, assembly GCA_023014485.1. Taxonomy (NCBI): domain Eukaryota; kingdom Metazoa; phylum Arthropoda; class Malacostraca; order Isopoda; family Cirolanidae; genus Bathynomus; species Bathynomus jamesi. The sequence continues at coordinate 87,986 of JAJOZX010005247.1, read as the reverse complement.
TAATGGGGCGATAATTTCTTGGAAGTGATCTGTCCCCTTTTTTAAATATTGGCGTAATGTTTGCAAGTTTCCAATCGAACGGAACTTCTCCTGATTGTAACGATTTATTATTATTATTATTATTATTATTATTATTATTATTATTATTAAATATATACGTGAGAGGAGAGTCTATTGCGTAGTGCATTTCCTTAAGTACTTTCGAGTAGATCTTGTTTGTACCACTAGTTTTATTAGGATTAATTTTACCTATGGCCGAGAGCAGGGTTTTTTTTTAAGGAATTTTTAGAACTGCACATTTTATAGGCCACAGATAGATGAAAAATAACTTATCCTGCACTATCCAGTATCCTACTCACTCATCAGAGCTATTTACTCATCAATCCTACTCACTTTTTCAATAAAAAAATGTTGTGAACATAAATTTCAAACTTTTATTCTTTAATTTATAAGTACTTTATGGGTTAACATACTTTAAATTAAACTTTACAGCAGGTGTCAATATGTCTGTGAGACTTTTCATACGCACGGCGTGACTATATGATACGTTATTGCTGGAATAATATGTTACGTGTGAACTGGAAAGAGCTGATTTAACTTTAATTTATGATAACTACTCTACTTGTGATTTAGTGAAGCATACAAAATACAGGGTGATTCACTCGCTGGTTGCCCCAGAGTATCCCTAATATATCCGCTGGGACTACCAACGAGTGTATCACCCTGTACAACGTTGAACTGCACAATTTGTTTTAGAACTGCGCGTTAAAATAAACCCTGGCCGAGAGGACTTCCGTTTCACTAATGGTAAAATCGTGAAGCTTTAACTGATCATTATTGAGCATGATTACGGGAACGGGATTGTTGTTCAAATTTTCGTTAATTAAAGACGGAAGAGAAGAATTTATTTAAAAAACTTCCCTCATTTGTAAATCATCGTAAATTTGTCTATTCGTTTCGCCTATGAGTGAGCCAATCAATAGTCTGCGAAGCTATTTTTTCTTATTCTTAACAGTTATACCGGGTGTGTACAAAGTAACGCGAGTAAAGACACAAATCCGCTTTGAATTAAATTGACGCGAGTGAACATGGACAAGTAATATTTATTAAATGTACTTTATAACAACTATATATTCGATAGTAAGGTTTATAAGAGGTGTTGAAAATGTTTTTACAAATTAAAAAAATGTTGAAACTACTATACTATAGTTTAAACCAGTTCAAATCGGATTTGTCTCTTTACTTGCGTTACTTTATACACACGCTGTAGAATGCCTTCGGATTCGATTTAATTTGGTTCACTGTATGTTATAATGTTTCAGACCAACAAAGACCCGAGGAGCCACTCATGGCTGGTCTACCTAACTGTGGTTGTAGTTGTGAATTGCGCATGTCCTCCGTGGTGGCGGAGGGACCTACAATTTTACGTGGGTTCCGAACCACAAAAGCTTTAATTTTACTACCTTAAACTACACCCAATCTATCAACATATGCGTCTAATCGATTTTTAAACATGTTTATAGACGTTCTACTAATTATTTCTACCGGCAAACTGTTCCAGCTATTTACTATTCTATGCCTAAAAACGTTTTTGGCAACTGTTGTCTCGAACCTTCTACTTGTCAGCTTACACCCATTATTTCTAGTTCTACTATATTGTGATATTTCGTAAAAGTTATCTCTATTTACGTTATCGAACCCATTCATAACTTTAAAAACCTGGATTAGATCACCCCTCAGACTCCTAGTCACGAGTGTAGTCAATTTTAACTCCTTAAGCCTATCTTCGTACGACTTTGACCTAAGCGACGGAATCATCTTAGTTGCTCGTCTTTGAACTCTTTCGATTTTGTCTATATCTTTTCGCATATGCGGATTCCAAAATTGGATCGCGTACGCCAAATGGGGTCTAACTAATGATTTATAAAGAGGAACAATAATATCGCGCGATTTGTATTCAAAATTCCTAGCTATAAAACCTAGCACTTTGTTCGCTTTATTGACCGCTGATGTACTTTGTTTCGACACTTTTAAATCACCAGTGACTATAACTCATAAATCTTTTTCCTGTTCTACGCTTGCTAACTCCTTCCCTAACATACTATACGCAAAATTACCGTTACGCGAACCTATATGTAAAATTATGACGTTAAATCTCATTCGCCATGTGACTGACCAATCTACGATTTTATTCAGATCTTCCTGGATTTTACTTCTATTTTCGTCACTAATCGACCTACCAACCAACTTCGTGTCATCCGCAAACTTTGAAACTGTACTGACTAGGCCAACATCTAAATCGTTAATATATATAAGAAAAAGCAAGGGGTCCAATACAGAACCCTGAGGAACGCCGCTCGCTACACTAGCCCACAGTTATATAACTCATAGTTGTGTTTATTTTTTCTAGTAAGTTTTTTACTTCCCTTTCTCAGTAACTTGTAAGCATTTTCATCGGACAAATTGTTTGATTCTTTGAATTTAAAATACACGTTCCTTTTTAACGTTAAGCTACTTTTAATTTTAGCATTCCACCATTTAGGTTTAACAGACTTCGCCAGTCTCTTTTTACGTAATGGGATATTACTCGATTCTAATTGTTTAAAATAATTAAAAAAATAAGTCCATGTGCCATTAATATCATCGCGCGATAGAGCTTCATCCGAATCATGGGTCGAAAGTTGTAGTTTCATTTCACGAAATTTTGCTTTTTTAAAATCCAAAACGTATTCCAGGCTAAATGCAAAAAACTTCACTTTTCTACGTGAAGGTCAAAATATGATAATAAAAACCCCCTCTAATAGACAGAATTTATTTCCACAACAGTTTCGATGCCCACTGGCATCCTCTTCGGGTGGATACAGAAAAACGAATGAACCAAAAACAAGAGGGAAAACAGTACAGGGACCATTAAGAAATTCGCACCTAGGTTAGATCTTGTTCTCCCGACACCAGAAGGGCATTTTATTAAAGGGTCCCGCTTATAAGTACATTCGCACAAATTTAAAACTATCTGCTTGTTCTATACATACAGATTCTATTATTTTTTTTACATAATTATTACATAATTATTACATAATTAATACATTTATTACATTTATTATTACATTTATTACATTTACTATTGCATTATTATTTATTACAGAAATTATAAATTTATTATTATATTGATTATTACATTGTTTATTATACAGAAATTATAAACCGAAAAACGAATGAAAAAGGCGAGAAGGAAACAATCCAGAGACCATTAAGAAATTCGCAACTAGGTAAGATCCCGTTCTCCCGACACCGGAAGGGCATTTTATTAATGGGTCCCGCTTATAAGTACATTCGCACAAATTAAAACTATCTTTTTGTTCTATACGTACAGATTCTATTATTTTGAATAATTGCTGCATTTATTATTATCTGTATGTATAGAATAAGAAGATAGTTTTAATTTGTGCGAATGTACTTATAAGCGGGACCCTTTAATAAAATGCCCTTCCGGTGTCGGGAGAACGGGATCTAACCTAGGTGCGAATTTCTTAATGGTCTCTGGATTGTTTCCTTCTCGCCTTTTTCATTCGTTTTTCTGTTTATAATTTCTGTATAATAAACAATGTAATAATCAATGTAATAATAAATTTATAATTTCTGTAATAAATAATAATGCAGTAATAAATGTAATAAATGTAATAAATGTAATAATTATGTAAAAAAAGTAATAGAATCTGTATGTATAGAACAAGCAGATAGTTTTAAATTTGTGCGAATGTACTTATAAGGGGGACCCTTTAATAAAATGTCCTTCCGGTGTCGGGAGAACGGGATCTAACCTAGGTGCGAATTTCTTAATGGTCCCTGGACTGTTTTCCCTCTTGTTTTTGGTTCATTCGTTTTCCTGTATCCACCCGAAGAGGATGCCAGTCGGCAGCGAAACTGTTGTGAAAATAAACTCTGTCTATTAGAGTGGATTTTTATTATCGTATTCCAGGCTCTCCGAATTATGAACATTAAGTTTAATTTCAAATGTTATCTGCCTATGATCACTGGTGGAGAAGTAGTCTCCTACAGAGATATTATTATTAATAATAATTAATGATTAATTGTAGGTCTATACTTAAAATTAAATTTAGAATGTTGCGTTCTCTAGTGGGCTCCTTGATCATCTGAAAAAGTGAACTTTCGAGCAGACCCTCGTAGAGTCGACGACCGGAATTAAACTGTAAATGACTACCCCAATCCCTGCAAGTAAGTTAAGCTCTCCCATAATTATCATATCATACTGTATATACAGTATACTATCTATATACACAGTGTGTATATATATATATATATATATATATATATATATATATATATATATATATTAGACATAAACCGATACCAAAATCTCGACGTTCCCGACACCGATCTTAGTGTTTCCTTAGCTAGCATAAATATGTGTTAACTAGCATAAATATGTGTTAACTAATTACATGGCTCTAAGCCCTAAAAAAGGCTACACTATGAATTGCTACACTATAAATTCAATAAAATAAACCAGTCTATATTTACCTTTATTATCATTATTCAAACGTTGACAAACAGATAAATTTTTCACGTAAAAAATTGTAAAAAGCTAAAAATTATACCGTTAGATGAAAAATAACTATTATTGCATAACAATTTTAAGAGAAAACTTAAGGTAGAACCGGTGTTTTGATAACTTTATGATATTATCAGTATTAGTATCCAGATTCAAATATCCTGAAAATGTAGTGAGGTATTATTAGTTTTCCCCAATTATCGGGGACAAAATGTAGTATCTCTTCGAAGACTGTTGATATTACCTCCCATACTACTCGTAGGTTTCTTTTGTATTGGGAGACCATGATAATTATCTACGTACGTCAATTCTTAAATCTGATGTTAGTTTCTTTTATTTAGATGATTGTGTGGCATCGCCTACCATCACTTCTACATTAGAAGTTTGGAACATTATTGAGGGTAATGATTTTTTCATTAACATCCTCAACACTCTACTTTCAGTATGTCCCGAACGCAAATCGTTTAATTTAAACCTTATATTTAAAATGGTTCAGAACTAATCAGACAATACAATTCCTGATTTTTAACCGACTCGTTAACTTATTTAATAATGGGATTCTTACTCTTTGTTAAACTGTATTTACTACGTCACACACACACACACACACACACACACACACACACACACACATCTATCTATTCAGTTTCAATTTAAGTTTTAATTTTTTTTCGATTTGAGTTTATTTTTCGATTCAAGTTTTATATTTTTCGGTTCGATTCAATTTAAATTTCGATTCCAGTTTTTTTTTTCAGATTTCTTTAAAAATTTCTTTGTACTATTTATATTATTTTTTTGGGGGGGGTACCCTATTGACAAATTCAGATTTAATTTTATATTTGTATTTGCATTCGATTTCTGATTTTCAAAGAGAGAATTTGCTTTAGTAACTATCTTTCCTTTTGTATGATTAAACATGTAAGCATCTATAGCCAACTGAATCAGCACGAAACACTCATCTTTTTATTTTTTTTTTTATTCGCTTCATTTCTTTCAAATAAAGTTTTATTTAACAAAAAACTTTCAATTCGAAATGTTTTATTAATTCGTACACTTTTAAAATTTCAAAGCACACGACATGTATAAAATATGTAAATAATAGATAATAGATTAGAGTAACATTCCAAAGGATTAACATTTGAGTTGAAGTTTGGTCATTCCCACGAATTATCTCACTCACTTATGTAGATATAGACAGTATAGCTATTATCGAACTGAAAAATTTAATGGTCAGAAAAAACTGAAGGCGTCCTTACCAAGTGATTAAACTTAGGTCAACGAAAGGAGCACAGTCATTATTGAAAAGTATTTTGATATGGGATAAAAATTTTCCTCCCCAATTCTCTTTCTTTAATTTTTAAAACGATTGTCTCTAGTACGTTCAGCTGCGTTATTTTCTACATCGAATTAAAGGATAAATCGATATTTTAAATCCATACAAATGTTAAGTCGCAAAAAAAGGAAAATAATTCACGTTATTTATATTTTTTTGCAATCCAAATGCCCCTCAAACTGAAACGCAAAACTGTAATTTTTAATCTATTCGAATTCAGATTTCAGTTTTTGATTGTTTTTCAATTTCAGTTCGAATTTCGATTTTAGTTGTCAGAATTTTTTTCAGTTCGAGTTTTTTTCGATTTCAGTTCATAAACTAATATCGGTTTTATCAATTTATCGATTCCAGTTCGATTCAGTTTCCCATCCCTGATATATATATATATATATATATACATATATATATATTACAATGCAAAATAGATTCATACGTGTACCTTATGATAATTCCACACTTCACAGAGATCGTACGCAAAACCCACCTCACGAACTGGAAATACTGAATGAAAGAGTTGTTTTCTTGAGCTAACAACATCACATGACTAGAAGTGCACACAACTCGTATGGAATGACTTGAGCTCTGTGGTTAGCCTAAGTTTAAAGATTCCACATTTGCAGCATTTGCGTCCCTAACTTCTTTGGTTAGATGCATGAACAGTCTTGGTTTGTTTTGGCCATGAAATGACCATATGGACTATGTTCATAACCTTCTAGAGTAAACGTACAAGTTTGTAATTTATGGTTTTGTGTGAAGTGTAGAGAGTAGTACGGTGAGAAAGTGTAAAACTTAAAGATCGTTTAAAACAGTGGTTCCCAACCTTTTTGAGTCATTACCCCATTTTCATATGGATACCTTCATAATGATCCCCACCCTACCTGCCCCCCGCGTAGAGTCAGTCCTAGTGCTGCCATATTTATTTATGCACTTTCTGTGCTTTAAAAGTACTTGCAAAGTACCAAATTACCTCACTGAAAAAGCAAAATTACCCTAATAGGGTAGTTCACCCATAGTTTGGGAAACGCTGATTTAAGAGATACATCCCTGAGAAATAGCATCCACTTTTATGTAAAACCTTTTGCTATTTTAATTGGATGCAAAAGTTTTAACAAAATATTAAAAGTTTAAATTTTAATTTAAAGATTTACTGAGGAGCTTCTCTAATTATAAATTTAATAATATTTTAAAATTAATTTTGTTATGGCTTCCAGGGTACAAAATAAGAAAAAAATTATCACTGCACATTATGGCGAATTTTCGCTATTAGATCTGAATCCGTATTCTTATGCGCCAAAATGTTTCTTTAAAGACTGAAGACTTAACCACAAGCTTAGCATTAATAAGGTAAATATAAACTAGACAGTAGACATACTCCTTATCTTAAAACTTTATTTTACACATCTTTATGTATAAATTTCAAAGTGAAGAGAGTTAATTGATGGTAACTTATTACATTTTTTGAGAGGGTGGGTAGGAAATTAAATATAAAATTAACCTTTCTTAGATATTCCTGAGCCCTAAGGTATAACCTATGAAATAAGCTGCAAAATGAACATGGTTTTGTGGATTACATGAAGAAAAACAGTTAAAGATCTACTACGATAAAAAGTCGCTTGATTGTTGCTATGTATTATTTTTGATGTCTTTTGTTTTTTAACAAATCATCCTGAAATAATCTAAGTAATATTATTGTAGATATTTTTTAACTGCACAAAATCAGCATGAACACTACACAAATTACAATGAACACTGTACATTTTGGGAACACCTCACGCTTATTTTATACCCTAATGGCTTCAACGTTTCGGCAACACGTTTCTGACTTGTATTGAGATCAATCCTACCGGTGTTTCCCAGATTTGTGTAATGAAAACGGTCTCGGCACAGCCTCGTGCGGTTTCGTTATTATCCTTTGAGGTTCGAATCCCTGTAACTATAGGTTAGAAAAATCGTTATCTTCAACGTTTGAAGCTCTTTCTGTACTTCTTATTTACAGTACATATATATATATATATACTGTGTATATATATATATATATATATATATATATATATATATATATATATATATATATATATATATATATATATATATATATACAGGGTGAGTCAAAAGTCCAGAAACATAGGAAGGATAGGAAACTTTTACTGCAAAAAAACATGTAGTTATTACAAGTAATGCTATAAGATGTGCTCTACATGTTTTTTTTTCACTTCCAGACATTTCTGGACTCTGTTTCCCCCACTCGATCTGGACTCTTTCCAGGACATCGGGCTGGATTGCAGCACAGGCTAACATTAGTCTTATGTTTCCGGACTTTATACTCACCCTGTATATATATATATATATATATATATATATATATATATATATATATATATATATATAACCTACCTTATGCTGGTTTCGAACGACAGTTCAGGACAGATCTGCGGTCAAACGCTTCTGCAACATTTCGCCTCATTTGTAAGATTTGGTGTAGGAGGGAATTGGTTTCCGTTCTTCTTTTGTCCTCGTAGCCCGGTACGCATAACTGGTTATGGACTATGCACAAGAATTTCTTTAACTGGTTCTTGAAATTATTCAGGCTGGTGTGCTGTAGATTAAAAAGTATTGGGGTTCGTATATTTCGTATCACCGTTTCATCTTTAAGAAACTGATCCGTAAACGTACTGAAAACGACATCGTACGACCAGGAGAGGTGTTGGCATAGATAAGACGCGCCGGGGTGGCACTTAGGTTCAATGTGAGCGTGTGGGCGTGCGTGCGCGGCGTACGTGGAACGCGCGTGCGTGGGCGGGATGATTCCGAGTTCCAGGTGTTGCTCTTGGGACCCCTACAGAAATACGGCATCCCCCAAGAGGCTCCGTCACCCTCAAATATAGTTCAAAAAGGTTCATGGAGTCTTCCCTTAATCTAACCTAACTTTTTCCTATCCGCCCCAAATACACCTCATCAACGGACGTGAGAACCTCGTGACGTCATCATGCCAAACTTTTCCATAAATGTAACTCATAAATGGACGTCACGCTCTCAAGCGGGAAATTCTCAAATCGATCCATTTCTGTCTACCTTTTTGCCACTATACTACTGGGCAGGTCCGGCGCCAGCCTATTTGGCGCCCTTAGCAGGACTGCAGCTGGCGCCCCCCCCGCCTCCCACTTCACGATTGGGTTTGCCCACAAAGTAATCAAGGTACCATATTGAAGAAACTATTTGCCTTACACTGATCTATTTTAATTTGCTAATACTTACATTTATTATAAAATTATAAAATCATTTCACAGTTCAAGAAAGTGTCATGACCAATCAAAACAGCGAGTAAAGCGAGGCATATGTAGTAACAAATCAGAACGCTCAAAAGTGCTAAAATATGCGTGCAAAAATGACATATCTACTGTTTTTTCCAAGCAAGAAGGGCATATGTCACATAAAAACAGTTATTCGCTTATTGACGACTCCCGGAACTCATATTAAGCCGTAAATAAGCCGAGTCGCTTATTGACGACTCCCGTCTGTGCGCGCAACATTTTTAAATCGCTTATTTACGACTCCCGTCCCTAAAGGGTTAAAGGTCGTGATAGTGAAAGTTCTATAATGACCCAATAAGATGAATAAGTTAATTATGTAAGTATCAGTCAAGCTAAACTGGTGTACATACTAGTGGTTGCATAATACCGAAAATTTTCAAAACCGGTATTTTGAGGCAATTATGCTAATCCCGGTATTGATACCGGTATTATGAAAAAAATAATTTATTTTGATTTATTATGGTGCCACCCTACCAACCCTCCCACAAGTCTGAGGGACTTGCAGTACTCACCATATTTACTATAAATTAATGACCCAACTCCAAATAGATGGCATTCTATTCGAAAAAGTTTATACAGTAAATTACTAAATTGTAATAAAGCTATGTACTTCTTATTTACAGTACATATATATATATACACTGTATATATATATATATATATATATATATATATATATATAATATACAGGGTGAGTCAAAAGTCCAGAAACATAGGAAGGATAGGAAACTTTTACTGCAAAAAAACATGTAGTTATTACAAGTAATGCTATAAGATGTGCTCTACATGTTTTTTTTTCACTTCCAGACATTTCTGGACTCTGTTTCCCCCACTCGATCTGGACTCTTTCCAGGACATCGGGCTGGATTGCAGCACAGGCTAACATTAGTCTTATGTTTCCGGACTTTAGACTCACCCTGTATATATATATATATATATATATATATATGAATAGAAACGACGTAAATAAGGAGCGTCTCTGCACACGGGGAAGAGAAATAACGAATAAGAAAAATGAGGCGAACCGCCAGGGAATCGAACCCAGGGCCTTCCAATTGCCGGTTGGATGCGCTACCATTACACTACGGACCTCGATCAATCATAAATCGAAATTCTCCTACATAGGGCAGAAACCAATGCCCTGAGAGGGCACCCTCGCAAATCGTGAATATGTGCATTTAAATGCACACACACACACACACACACACACATATATATATATATATATAATATATATATATAACCTACTTATGCTGGTTTCGAACGACAGTTCAGGACAGATCTGCGGTCAAACGCTTCTGCAACATTTCGCCTCATTTGTAAGATTTGGTGTAGGAGGGAATTGGTTTCCGTTCTTCTTTTGTCCTCGTAGCCCGGTACGCATAACTGGTTATGGACTATGCACAAGAATTTGTTTAACTGGTTCTTGAAATTATTCAGGCTGGTGTGCTGTAGATTAAAAAGTATTGGGGTTCGTATATTTCGTATCACCGTTTCATCTTTAAGGAACTGATCCGTAAACGTACTGAAAACGACATCGTACGACCAGGAGAGGTGTTGGCATAGATAAGACGCGCCGGGGTGGCACTTAGGTTCAATGTGAGCGTGTGGGCGTGCGTGCGCGGCGTACGTGGAACGCGCGTGCGTGGGCGGGATGATTCCGAGTTCCAGGTGTTGCTCTTGGGACCCCTACAGAAATACGGCATCCCCCAAGAGGCTCCGTCACCCTCAAATATAGTTCATAAAGGTTCATGGAGTCTTCCCTTAATCTAACCTAACTTTTCCCTATCCGCCCCAAATACACCTCATCAACGGACGTGAGAACCTCGTGACGTCATCATGCCAAACTTTTCCATAAATGTAACTCATAAATGGACGTCACGCTCTCAAGCGGGAAATTCTCAAATCGATCCATTTCTGTCTACCTTTTTGCCACTATACTACTGGGCAGGTCCGGCGCCAGCCTATTTGGCGCCCTTAGCAGGACTGCAGCTGGCGCCCCCACCCGCCTCCCACTTCACGATTGGGTTTGCCCACAAAGTAATCAAGGTACCATATTGAAGAAACTATTTGCCTTACACTGATCTATTTTAATTTGCTAATACATACATTTATTATAAAATTATAAAATCATTTCACAGTTCAAGAAAGTGTCATGACCAATCAAAACAGCGAGTAAAGCGAGGCATATGTAGTAACAAATCAGAACGCTCAAAAGTGCTAAAATATGCGTGCAAAAATGACATATCTACTGTTTTTTCCAAGCAAGAAGGGCATATGTCACATAAAAACAGTTATTCGCTTATTGACGACTCCCGGAACTCATATTAAGCCGTAATAAGCCGAGTCGCTTATTGACGACTCCCGTCTGTGCGCGCAACATTTTTAAATCGCTTATTTACGACTCCCGTCCCTAAAGGGTTAAAGGTCGTGATAGTGAAAGTTCTATAATGACCCAATAAGATGAATAAGTTAATTATGTAAGTATCAGTCAAGCTAAACTGGTGTACATACTAGTGTTGCATAATACCGAAAATTTTCAAAACCGGTATTTTGAGGCAATTATGCTAATCCCGGTATTGATACCGGTATTATGAAAAAATAATTTATTTTGATTTATTATGGTGCCACCCTACCAACCCTCCCACAAGTCTGAGGGACTTGCAGTACTCACCATATTTACTATAAATTAATGACCCAACTCCAAATAGATGGCATTCTATTCGAAAAAGTTTATACAGTAAATTACTAAATTGTAATAAAGCTATGTACTTCTTATTTACAGTACATATATATATATACACTGTATATATATATATATATATATATATATATATATATATATATATATATATATATATATATATATACAGGGTGAGTCAAAAGTCCAGAAACATAGGAAGGATAGGAAACTTTTACTGCAAAAAAACATGTAGTTATTACAAGTAATGCTATAAGATGTGCTCTACATGTTTTTTTTTCACTTCCAGACATTTCTGGACTCTGTTTCCCCCACTCGATCTGGACTCTTTCCAGGACATCGGGCTGGATTGCAGCACAGGCTAACATTAGTCTTATGTTTCCGGACTTTAGACTCACCCTGTATATATATTATATATATATATATATATATATATATATATGAATAGAAACGACGTAAATAAGGAGCGTCTCTGCACACGGGAAGAGAAATAACGAATAAATGAAAAATGAGGCGAACCGCCAGGGAATCGAACCCAGGGCCTTCCAATTGCCGGTTGGATGCGCTACCATTACACTACGGACCTCGATCAATCATAAATCGAAATTCTCCTACATAGGGCAGAAACCAATGCCCTGAGAGGGCACCCTCGCAAATCGTGAATATGTGCATTTAAATGCACACACACACACACACACACACATATATATATATATATATATATATATATATATATATATAACCTACCTTATGCTGGTTTCGAACGACAGTTCAGGACAGATCTGCGGTCAAACGCTTCTGCAACATTTCGCCTCATTTGTAAGATTTGGTGTAGGAGGGAATTGGTTTCCGTTCTTCTTTTGTCCTCGTAGCCCGGTACGCATAACTGGTTATGGACTATGCACAAGAATTTGTTTAACTGGTTCTTGAAATTATTCAGGCTGGTGTGCTGTAGATTAAAAAGTATTGGGGTTCGTATATTTCGTATCACCGTTTCATCTTTAAGGAACTGATCCGTAAACGTACTGAAAACGACATCGTACGACCAGGAGAGGTGTTGGCATAGATAAGACGCGCCGGGGTGGCACTTAGGTTCAATGTGAGCGTGTGGGCGTGCGTGCGCGGCGTACGTGGAACGCGCGTGCGTGGGCGGGATGATTCCGAGTTCCAGGTGTTGCTCTTGGGACCCCTACAGAAATACGGCATCCCCCAAGAGGCTCCGTCACCCTCAAATATAGTTCATAAAGGTTCATGGAGTCTTCCCTTAATCTAACCTAACTTTTCCCTATCCGCCCCAAATACACCTCATCAACGGACGTGAGAACCTCGTGACGTCATCATGCCAAACTTTTCCATAAATGTAACTCATAAATGGACGTCACGCTCTCAAGCGGGAAATTCTCAAATCGATCCATTTCTGTCTACCTTTTTGCCACTATACTACTGGGCAGGTCCGGCGCCAGCCTATTTGGCGCCCTTAGCAGGACTGCAGCTGGCGCCCCCACCCGCCTCCCACTTCACGATTGGGTTTGCCCACAAAGTAATCAAGGTACCATATTGAAGAAACTATTTGCCTTACACTGATCTATTTTAATTTGCTAATACATACATTTATTATAAAATTATAAAATCATTTCACAGTTCAAGAAAGTGTCATGACCAATCAAAACAGCGAGTAAAGCGAGGCATATGTAGTAACAAATCAGAACGCTCAAAAGTGCTAAAATATGCGTGCAAAAATGACATATCTACTGTTTTTTCCAAGCAAGAAGGGCATATGTCACATAAAAACAGTTATTCGCTTATTGACGACTCCCGGAACTCATATTAAGCCGTAAATAAGCCGAGTCGCTTATTGACGACTCCCGTCTGTGCGCGCAACATTTTTAAATCGCTTATTTACGACTCCCGTCCCTAAAGGGTTAAAGGTCGTGATAGTGAAAGTTCTATAATGACCCAATAAGATGAATAAGTTAATTATGTAAATATCAGTCAAGCTAAACTGGTGTACATACTAGTGCTTGCATAATACCGAAAATTTTCAATACCGGTATTTTGAGGCAATTATGCTAATCCCGGTATTGATACCGGTATTATGAAAAAAAATAATTTATTTTGATTTATTATGGTGCCACCCTACCAACCCTCCCACAAGTCTGAGGGACTTGCAGTACTCACCATATTTACTATAAATTAATGACCCAACTCCAAATAGATGGCATTCTATTCGAAAAAGTTTATACAGTAAATTACTAAATTGTAATAAAAATATTATTTGAATTTTTTTTTAGCATATTATTATACAACTACTGGGGTAGATAGAAATTATTAGTATCTAAATATTTATTTCTTAGTTTGATTTTGAAAGTATGCTTTGAGGAAACAAAGAGCATCTAGGGATTGTTCAGATAGACTTGATCTCAGTTTCGTCAGAAATAGGCCTGCAGCTCAAAAGGCTCTTTCTGATTCTGCACTTGTAGGTTTAATTGAAAGCAGTGCCTTGTACAGCTTCTCTAAATTCTCACTTCTCTGTAAAGTAACTTCCAAGCTTTTAAATTCATTAGTAACATCAAAATCAATGGAATTTTTTTTAGATGGCACTTTTCCTAGTTTGTCCATTTCTTGCATGTATTCACTCAGTAATGAATCTGCTTCCACTTCAGTCTTATCGGAGGACTAAATTGCCTAAATTTTACAATAGCAATTTTTGTCAATACCGAAAACCTATAATATCGGTATCGGTATTATTTGTACTTCTTCAATACCGGTATTAATACCGGTATTTCAATACCGGTTTTAACCCCTAGTACATACGTCGTACAACCTTTCATCATTTGTCTATGCTTCTCATTCCTTCATTATTTTTTTCATGTTGTTCTTACATAATACTATCAGACGTGCACAGGGCGGGAGGCGCTGGCGCCCCCCAGATCTTTGGCGCCCTTAGCATTTACTAACCTCGCCTAATGGAAGCGGCGGCCCTGCTACTGGGTCAACCTTGTTTTAGAATGCGTGTGTTTTTTAATTTATAACTTACGTTTCTTGTTTCTCTCCTTTATACTTTGAGAAAAACTGTTTTCTTTATGCGAAGTTAACTTAATTATGACCCTTCATCCATACGGAAAATCCAGACACATCTTTCTTGTGGAGTTTCTCGAAATCTTGATATAATTATATTAATTACTCATTTTCTGTCAATTTTAAAATTGGTTCAATAAAGAACACGTCTTTTGGTCTTTGGCACTGAAACGTTAATTAAGGCGTTTTAGAACAGAGGATTATCGTTCTGGTTAAGTGTATTACGACTCCTCTCAAGTTAAGTAATCGTAATAGATGAATGAAATAATAATATAGAAACAAAGTGTGCACCTCGTCTCATATCCTTGATCCTGTAAAACCGTCGGAGCTTAGGAAATATTAAAGTAAAATGCCAGAGAAACACTTCCGTAAACTCTTACGAATTCAATTCAACGCCACCAGACAGATTACATCTCATGGATAATTCCATGCGGATTCATGCAGGTATTGCATTTATGGCACCATAATGCCAGTCGTTGCCTCGAATGTGGGAGAGTTAGTACGTAAAATAGCTCTGGACCCGAAAGCGTTATACGCTTTCGCGGTTGTTTAAATATATGACAAATTGTGCTAACTTTTATCTCGTCGTAGTGTAGTGGCTAGCGCCCTCAAATTTTATTTAAGAAGTTGTGGGTTCAAGCCCTTGTGGGGGAGTTTTTTCATATATACTCAATATATATATATATATGAAACCCCTATACCCTACACCCTATATATATATATATATATATATATATATATACACACAGGGTGTTTCAGGTCGACCCTAGAAATATGGAAATTGGCGGAATTTGTAGTTTGTATTTGGTATTTGAACCCATCTTGTATAGTATTGTACGGAAACAATAATAACAATTAAACAACATATTATAATTCGTCGCTTCTTATAGGTCGACCTGAAACATTAAATTACTTACTACCTACTTGCTACAAATTCCGCCAATTTCCATATTTCTAGGGTCGACCTGAAAATACATTTAAAATGTTTTATTTTATTGCCATTTAAGCCCGGACATCGTGTGTGTGTATATATATATATATATATATATATATATATATAGGGTGTCCACAAATTATCTTTAAAACTTCTCTCTCAAATAAAAATATTAGGAAAGAGGTACATATACCGCTTTAAAGTTTCACGTGGTAGTTGTCAGATGTCAGATTGTACAGGGTGTACAAAATTACGAAATTAGTACGAAATTCCCTTAACATGCATTTCCCAAATCGGTGGATTGGCCGTGGGGGGGCCCATCTTTTGGCCGGCGAGATCACCAGACATAATACCCTGTGACTTTTTTCTATGAGGGTTATGTAAAATACTGCGTGTCACAAGTCCAGTGGCCAACATCGACGATTTAAAGACCAGAATTGCTACTGCTGTTGCAAGAGTTGACGTTGAAATGTTGCAGCGTACATGGATGGAGATAGAATACCGTTTGGACGTGTTACGGTTGACAAATGGTGTCCATATTGAATATGTTTGAGGTTATGTGAAACTTTATTACTTTCTCTCACAGATGGATGGCGCTAAAACGGTTTGTGTAACTCTTTTCCTAATATTTTTATTTGAGAGAGAAATTGTAAAGATAATTTGTGTACACCCTGTATATTACAGTCATTATGTGAAACCAGTCATTTCGCATAATGCCTGTGAGGCTGTGACCCTAAATCAGTTTGGGAAGGTTAAGTTAAATGAGGATAGGTTAGGTGAATACTGTGTAATGCCTGTGATTTGATTAAAGGTCACAGGCATGAGACGAAATGCCTGAAACCTTTTGGCATCACGTGAAATGACAGATTTCAAACTGACTCCAACACACCCACATACACGCGCACGCACACACACACACACACACGGCACACACACACGGCACACACACACACCACACACACACACACACACACACGGCACACACACACATACATATATATAAATAATTATATATAAAACACTAGTTATGTTTTAAAACCATTAATTAAAATATATATAAGAAAATTTAATCAATGGTTGTACTGTATTTAATTAAGATGCAGGAAAATAAATCCTTCAACAGTGATTAAGGTCATATTTCTTAATGGGGATTTGGCGGGATTTAATTATTTTAAAACGAAGTATGTCGACGATTTAATTACGTTTTCGTTGTGACCCACTTTCTTCTCCTCCTTCCAACATGTTAACATGAAAAATCTAAACTGACCTTCGTCAGAATGAACAATTGGGGCAGAAGCAAAACTAAGGTTACTAAGGTGTGTGTGTATATATATATATATATATATGGGATGAATTTCACACTTAAACACATGCAATGAATGAATGATGCAAATCACAAGGAAAAAGAAAAAATATTCCAAGGCCTTTCGTGTATTCAGCAGTACACCTCGTCATTCCCTGACGAACGAGGTGTGCTGCTAAATACACGAAAGGCCTTGGAATCACTTTTTTTTATTTTTCCTTGTGAGTTTGCACCATATATATATATATATGACTCAATATAAAGCAGCCACAGACGTATATGGGATAGACATGCTATTCAGCCCCCCCCCCCCCCCCCCCCCCCCCCCCCAAATGGGAGTTCAACATCTGCGTTTTAAACTTCACCCAAAATTCTATATTTTTAATGTAATGATAATTATGACTTTTAAATTTAAAACATTTATTATTATTATTATTATTATTATTATTATTATCAGTAGTAGTATCAGTAGTAGTAGTAGTAGTAGTAGTAGTAGTAGTAGTAGTGAATTTTAAACGAGACTTTACTTCAACTTTTCACTTTATTTTCATTATTTAACTTTTTACTTATCGATCTTTCTTCTATTCCCGCTCTTTACTCTCGTTTTTCGACTCTTTACGATTATACGGACGCTGGTAGACGCTTGAGCCGTGCTGCTATTAAGATTTCAAACAGCAAAGGGACCGGGATAAATTACGCACAATTATCCGATCTTGTTGGTTATAACTAGGGCGACCCAATTTTAACTTAAAAAGTTGTAATTATTAACTTTATTCTTACCAATTATTAACTTTATTTAACCTAAAAAATTCTTTACTCGCAACTTATTTGTGGATAAATATTAACTCTTAATAATAAAATAAAACGTATCACATTCATTTGTTTATTAAATTATTAACGAACTTTAGTTGTGTTGTTGGAGTTTGGACAAATTCACGAGGATAGTAATAACTGCCTGGATTTTCGCAAAAGCTGATTTCACAATTTTAGGCATGTTTGAAATTTATAATAATTATATTCTGGCAAAGAGATAAACAAAATTAATATAGTTAATTAAACGTGTGATTTATGGTACTACTGAACTGATTCTAACGACAAAAGCCAAAACATAATATTCACATAGTATTCACATATCGTATGAATACACGCCTTTAAACTACCAAATGTAGAAAAGCTCCGAAAAACATTACGTCGATAAATAACGAAAGAGTAATGTAGAAATAATGCCTAATCAGCTTGTATAATCGTCATTAATCAATGTATAGATTCTATATAAATAAGAATCCAGAATGCATATTATAACATCATGTTGGAGAACCGGAAATCATTTATTTGCTTACGCAGTTTCACTCCACATTTTCGTTAATTTTATTTTATTAATCCATCACGAAAGTTTTAACTTACAAATTTTAAACCTTATTAATAATTTTATTAACTTTATTAACCCATAACTAAAATATTAACTTTATTAACCTAATAGCAAATTTTTAACCTTATTATTAACTTTATTAACTTGATTAACTTTGGGTCGTTCTAGTTATAATCCATCATTTAATTCATTTTTCATGTAATACAACGACCCACAAGATCCGGTTTTTCTTATGTAGAATTTAAATCTGAATCTATTTTCTTCTATGGTATTTCTTGTGCAAATTGATATTAACGGAGATATTAACAATTTTTGGATCGATTAAAATTTGAAATAGTATGGTGATAAATTATTCGTTTTACCCCTTGGGGTCGATTTTGATATGAGAATAGGTTTTTCTGGTGTATTTTGGTGTGTTTTATTTAAATGTGACCTTCATTTCTTGTGCAAATGAATTATTGAATGCCCGGTTAGGTCAACTGTTAGCCCTTGATGACTGGTTAGGTTGTCGTGATATTTTTGTTAGTTGGGTTAAATCGTGATATTTTCATTAAAACTAACGAAAATATCACGACAACCTAACCATTCATCAAGGGCGTACAGTTGACCTAACCGGACATTCAATTAACCTAATTCATTTGCACAAGAAATGAAGGTCACATTTGAATAAAACACACCAAAATACACCAGAAAAACCTATTTTCATATCAAAATCGACCCGCAGGGGTAAAACCAATAATTACTTTAGATTTAAATTCTGAATAAGAAAAACTGGATCTTGTGAGTTGTTGTATTACATGAAAAATGAAGTAAATGATGGGTTATAAACTTATAACCCACAAGATCCCAATTATCATTATTTACTGACTTTTTATTTTCGCTGAAACATTTTGAACAAACGGGGGATCACGAGGGCCGAATTACTGTTAACATTTTATCGTGGAGAGAAACAGTTAAATCTTCTAGAATCACAATAACATATTAATAACACAAACCGCCTAACTGGAAAAAAAAAACCGCCCGAGACTGATTTGGGGCATTTTAGCCTCAAGCCTGATCACATTTTGGGTGTTGCCAACTATCATTTTATATTTCTTAATTTTCGACAAAACATTATTAAATTCTTATTTACGTGCAAAACATCATTAAATTTCTTATTAAAAATTATTATCTGTTTTATTAAACGAAACATTATTAAATTCTTATTTACGTACAAAACATCATTAAATTTCTTATTAAAAATTATTATCTGCTTTATTAAACGAAACATTATTAAATTCTTATTTGACATTATTATATTTAAAAAACAATACACGGCATAGTAGTATAGTAGTATATAGTAGTAATAGTAGTAGTAGTAGTAGAAGTAGTGTTTCACTTGTAAATTCTAATTTAATAAATGTTTACAATAAAAAATAGTGAAACTTTTTTTTTTAATTGTTTTCCGAAATTGAGGTATGTGGCAATTATTTCCATAGAGATCCCTCTATTTCAGAAATTTGGCAACTATCGGCTTTAGTTACACAAACTTTTAATATTTTTTAGTATTTAGAGATATACGTACATATAACTGAATTATTTTCCCAAAGTATGTCTGTCTAGCGAATTGTGGGGTAACAATTTAAGCGAGGGCCTCGTTTAGTACTACCTAAGCAGCGACACTTTAATTTTATTCTGCCAAACACTAAACGATTTCATTCCCTCTGGCATTAAAGCGTAAATACACACTTAAAATACCCAAACATTCCAAATAGAACCATCTTCCGACTCTCGTCTCATAGTTTTTGTAATGAAAGTGTTGCAGATTCAATTTACATCCATAAAAGAAATCCATTTTCTTGAGGCAAAAATTCTTCTTTCTTTCTTTATGAAACTTTGGAACTAAAATCAAGCGAGAAAGATTATTCTTTAAACATTTTTTCCTGTAATTTTTCAAATGTCAGTTGCAGGTGTCAAAGTGCAATGTTCTCCTAAAAAATATATACTTGTCCGTCAGGAGAATGAGACGGTTCATTTTTATTTATTTAATTATTTATAATAATTAAGTTTAGGTTTACAGCGTTTATAAACTGGCAAAGACTTACTGTATGGTTTCAGTTTTTTAATTTTGTATAGGAAAAGAGTAGAAATCAATTACAGAATTCAATGTTGAAAGAATTTAACCAAATTGAATCTGGTTAATGGCCAAGCAAAATGGGAGTTCTGATTTTTAAAATAAATTCACAACTTAAAAATTGAATTGCATTTTAAAATTTTAAGTACATAAACTTACAAATAATAATTTATTTTATAAAAACTTGTTAAGACTTTAAAACTTCCCAAAACAGAATATAAAACATTTTGAGGAGCTAAAACGACATAAAACGCACAAGTGTTTAGGCCAGATGTAGAGAAAAGAACAGCGTACTACGTCTAGCTGTGCAGGCGTTTTTAAAACTTTGTCTCGGGGCGGAATAAGTGTAACGTGTGGTCTGACCTTTGGTAAGGAATTTAGGTAAAGATATCATAATTTAAATCACTTGTACAGCGACTTTGATCAAATTTCACAGTAGGGAAACTAACAGGTACGATTGGACACAGGTTAAAAGTGATTATCATGCAAGCGTCAGCGGAATAAACTAAAAACAGTAGGTTAACTTAACTTTTAAATAATATTTGGCCAGACTCCGGGAGCCTCTTTCTCTGTAAATCACATGGAATTTCAGAAACTAAAATATTAAGTTAAATGTTCCTCCTTCAAAAATCTTTGCAGTAAAGTACACAGGCTGCATGAAACGAACAATGTTTATAAAGGGAATAACCCCGTCGTGGCGGATGGGGTATGTGGAGTTATGTTGGGGGTATAATCATCTGACGCATGAATCGCATAGAATTAATTAACTATATATATATAATATATATATATATAAAGTTTCGCAGAGACTAGATTACGCAAGGTTAGGTGGTCGTTTTAGATTAGTTAGTTATTGTTTACGTGACCAATTTCGGTCAATCAGTATCTTTTCAACAAATTGCGACTTTGTCAAAAAACTGGTCTCCGCGAAACTTAATATTTACCATATATATATATAATTATATATATATTTTAATCTCTTTCATTCCATTTATGGCAACATAATTATCTATAAGCAACAAAATTCTGATCTTTGTTTCGTGTGACAATCTCAGCAACATTTAATCAGATCTTAATTATTTATAACAATTCTGCTGAGAAGACTTTGTGTAGTTACGTAAAGTATATAACAAGGGTAGGTTTTGTCACCCTTTAAATTTTAAGTTTAAATTTTAGTTAGAGGGTGTTTGCGTCATAAAATGATGCCAATCATGTATATTGGTATATTTGTGTAGTGATATATTTTTAATTTTAGTTGGAGGGTTTTGGCATCATAATATGATACCAATCATGTATATTGGTATACAGTATTTGTATTAATAAAACAATACTCATTATTTTAATAAAATCCATGTCAACTTTAAGTTTCATATACGGGCCACTTTGTGGCCACGTCGCTACACCTCTTCCCATAAGATCAGCGCAGTTAGATGACGTTATGCCTGTTTAGTGGTTGGAAGGGTGACTGTCCTTCGCGCTTCAGAAAATGTAGCGACCAGTGACTTAGATCCCACGTAAAATTGTAGGTTATGCCCCGTCACATGACCTTTGCCATTATACAGTAGATTAACATCCCCCTCCCCCCCTCGATAAAAGAGAACTGTATATACTTCTTCAGTTATGTTATGACCTTGGAAAAGGAAATAGTAATTCCGTCATGCAATTATTTAATAATTATTTTTTACCAAAATGTCACCAGACGATTTTAAAATATTCAAATTCGAAAAGTTTTTATTATAAAAGTTTTAAAAAATCATAATTTAAAAAATTACTAAGACGAAGTTACAATAAATGAATTTAAAAATTCTTTAAAGTTTCAGGAACATAATTAAACTGAGAGGTTGAAATAGACCGAAAATGTTGGAGCTGTTTTAGTCATTCAAAAAAAAAAAAGAAAATTCAAAATTCAAAGTCTTTATTCAGAAAAGAATCCAAGTAAGAGAGTTTTACCATTGTTAGATACAGCAATCCCTCGATATGTACGAAGGATGCTTGTATGAGAAATTTGTATATATCGAATACTATGTATAATACATGGCGTCAATGGGGATACGTATGAGTAAGGTACGATTTCGCGAAATTGTATCGTAGAAAGGACAAATTAAAATCGTTACATAATACATACATAAACCTGTAGCAATTACAAATAAAATAAACGATAAAATATTACTATTGTACTTGCCAATGACATCTTTTGGAACTAGCGTCTTAACCACAAGTGCCTAGGCAGTTTCAATATACGTCCTAAGGCACAAGTGATGTTGTAGCTACTGCGATGACACGGAACGCCTCTTGAAGAAGGCATCAAGAGACGTTTGCCTCGCCTTCTTCTTCCGTTCGCGTAGGATCTGTTTGTAGTAGGACACACCACCAGTGACTGCTCTCCTCACGACACAGAAGCGGTCCCAGTCATCGTCCATCCCCTCGAACAAGTCCAGTGCTTTGTAGATGTAGACCAAAGCTTCATGGAAGACCTCGATCTTGAAGACAATTTTTTTAGTCTGTTTAGATGTGTACGCGTCGCATTTCTAACGATTTTTAATTTTCTTAATTTTTTTGAGAATTAATATTTTTTTAGTACGTTAACTAACGAATTCGTACGTATCGAGGTCGTACATATTAGGGAATTGCTGTATTTGATACGACAATAATATATTCGCAGTACTCTTATCTGAATTTACCGTTGGAAGAATGGAGGCTTTTTTAGGCAAAAATTAATGGAATTTAGTTTATTTATTACGTAAAAAAATGAAAATGGCAAGTGATAGTAATAGTGATAACAAAAAATAATGATAATAACGATAATAAAAATAAATATGATATAAAGTTTACAGAATGTTACATAATTTTAAATTAAATGGTTTGTTGTATAGGGTGATTCAAAAGTCAGGTTACATAGGGCTTTTCTGTTTCTTTGCAGGTAAATGAGGTATGAGATGTTATCGAAGGAGGAGCGCATTGATGTGATATTCCTAGCTGGCTGCACAAGTGCATTGCCGTTAACGGTGGCCATATCGAACATGTGATGTGACTATTCCCCTGTATCATTACATAATACAGTATATCCCTATGTAACCTGACTATTGAATCACCCTGTATATTAGTAGAAAATAAATGGTGCTTAATAAAAAATATAAAGTAAATAAATTACGAAATTAAAAGTGCTTAATGAAATTAGCATATTTTAAATAGTTCATTATAAAATGGGTACTTCCTTACTATGGTAAAAATGGCAGTAGTGAACTTATACATCAGTAGGAACTAATGAGGTACTTTTTTAGTGATAAAGCCTGCCTGATATACGTGGGAATTGCATTCCATACATCTGCTTCTTTGAAAGAGAGTCCATTTCCTGCCGTTTCTATTGTATAATGAGGTTTGTGTATAAAATCACTGGGCAGTCTGGTGCTATAATGATGGTGTATTTGATGTGGGGTGATTGCTCTTTGAATTGGTGATATATGTTGATTTGTAGTGATAACTTTGAACATAATGACAGAAACATTGAATTTATATAAGTCATTTAGTTGTAAAATATTTATCTCTTTAAACAATGAGGAAGTGTGAGTTTGTCTGTTGTCATCATTCGAGAGAGTTCGCAGACATTTTTTTATGAATTACTTCCAAAGAATGTTTTATATATTTCTTTGAGCTACCCCATGTTGTAAATGCAATATGATAAATGTGGATGGATGAAGAAATAATATAGGGTAAGGAGTGCGTTTTGAGGAAGGATCTTTTTTTTTTAGTTTAAATAATATGAAGAGAAATCTTGATATTTTGGATTTGATATGTTGTACATGACTTTTTAAATTTAGTTTTTAGTCTAAATTAATGCCAAGCACTTTAACCTCATTCACCCTTGCCAGAATAGTATTCAGAATTTTTATTTGACAGTTTGTATTGATATGCTTTGGTAATAATCGTATAAGATGACTTTGTCAGATTCAATAAAAGTTTATTAGCACACATCCATTTATACACATTTTCTAATTGCCTGTTCGTTTCATTAATCAGAAAGTCTGAGTTATGATGGGAAGAGGTAAGTGTGGTATCACCTGTGTATTGCACACAATTCAATGTGATTGAGAGATGAAAATCAATTACGTGAATTAGAAATAGTAATGGCCCAAGAATAGATCCTTGTGGGACTCCACTAGTTAGCATCGCGTTGTCGGATAAATTATTTTTTAATTTCATATTCTGATGACGATTTGACAGATATGATTTAAACCAATCGAAGCTGTTTCCTCTTATTTCGTATATGTGAAGTTTATTTGATAAGATTTCATGCGAAAGTGTATCAAATGCTTTTGACAAGTCGAGAAAAATGAAGGCAGTGTGTTTTTTGCTGTTTAAGTTCTGATACACTTTTTCTAATAGCATTTTTATGGCATCTTCCGTTGTATGTTCACTTTTAAACCCAAACTGTGTTTAAGTTAAACTCTCGTATTTAATTAAGAATTTAGTAAATTTAGTGTATAAGGTTTTTTCAAATACTTTACTTGAAGTTGGCAATTGGAAAATGGGGCGATAATTGGCTATCAAGGAATATACGTACTTAGTGTTACTGATTCATTCATTAGTTTACTGAGTGGTATTGCAATTTCATCGGGTACTAATTTGTATATTTTTACCGGGATCGTATTGATGTCAGAATCTTTATTTTTTTTTTTAGATTTTTATTGCTAGAGAGTTTTGATTTGGTTGTGGCATGTATTGTCGGTACTCGGTAGTAAGTGTCTGTAATGGGATCGAGGCTGCGATATGGGAGTTATCTGCGAAGAAGTTGTTTAATAAATTGGCCATGTCTTTGGAGCCACTGTAAGAATTTTCACCTTGTGTGAGGGAAGACAAGGGATTTGTTTTAACCTTCTCTGTGTTAAGTAGCTCTTTCAGAGTGTGCCATAGTCTTTTTTGGATTAGATCTTTGTTCATCAATTTTTGAACAATAACGATATGCTTTCGCTTTTTTAATGACCGCATGAAGTCTGCTACAACAATTTTTGTATGTCTGTTCGGTAATAATATCAGTTTTCCATAATTTAAAGTGTATGCTTGCGTTTAATATCCACAATGAGTGCTGGGGTAATCCATTGGTTGTTGTATTTAGTTTTAAATATTACTTCTGATTTAAGAGGAAAGTTTATGTTGAATATATCCATTAGTGTGTCTGAGAATGTTTGAAATTTTGTTTCAGTGTATGGTTACTTTCGGTTATTTTAGTCCAGTCAAAAGTTGTTATTTCTCTCAGGAACTTTAATTTGTTATGATAGCTGTAAGATCTATAGTCAATTTTTATAGTTTACACTTTCAGATTCAATATTTTCATCTACAGTATTAAAAGTGTTTAAAGTGTTGATCATGATGTGAAGATTAGGGTAATACGGTAATAGAAATAATAACAGGTAAGAAAAATATACAGCACATATACTACACAACATACACATATACAACGGTATATGAAAAAATATACAAAAAAAATAAATAGAAAGAGGGTGTAGTAAAGCAAGAATGTAAGTACGTGATATACACCTACAATGAGATTGTAGAAGTGAAAGTTAGAAAATTATAAAATTATGAAAACTTAAAATTAAATTAAAAATTAAAAATTATATCATTATAAAATCTTATAATTGACGGCTGCAGAATTTGAAGGACTATGAGAATAGCAAAATTATAAGATTATAAGAATTATAAAATTATAAATTTTTTTAGACATCATAAACTTATGAAATTTTAAAAATTATTATTATTATTATTATATATATATATATATATATATGAGTAATGATATACAGTATAATGATAAGTTGTGTAGTGATGGGTTTACTTAACATACGAGTTATGCTGATGGCAATTCTATTTGTAGATGCCGACGAAAGTTGTTGAAGTTGTCATGTTGAGTATGAATCGACACTCTTTGTCCTTCTTGGTGGACTTACGGCATATATTATACCGTCTCGTACATAACATTCAAGCGGAGACTATTTTCATTGGACATAATCTAACGTTTGGTTTTTTTAAGATAAAATGGTTGAACGAATTTCTTCACATTTATTGTCATTCACATTCTTATCTTCGGTTTGAATGTGAGAATTGGACAACAAATTGGACATTTAGTAAACGCTATAAACGTTTTTTTAACATTTTATAAACATTTATGAGGTTCACTATATAAATGCTACTCCAATAATAATTTGCAGTTGACTTGTAAATCATGAGCTTCTCTGTGACTCATTAAATTGTCCAAGAGCTTTCGAATATTGGTATTTATTTCCTTCAGTGTTCCCTTCTAATGTCAAGATAGTGGCCATGATTACTAAACTAGGTTTTGATGCAATCTAATTGGGAATTCCATCTTGTATCATTTGGTAGCTGAGGAACCAGTCCACCTTTTTCCATTAACCAAACTTAACAGAAAATAGAAATCATCCGGATATACTTCTGATTTACAATTTTATAAGTAATTCGCACTCAACTATCATGCTAATTGATGTTATGTAAGCATAAATCATAATGGGGTTTACATTTTAAGTCTACAAGTATGATATCTATTGTGTGTGTGTGTTAGGTGTTTTGATAAATGAAAAACTAAATGCTAAAAACCATACTTACATGAGGTTGATGGTGATTCCTGAAGTATCTATTTACTTCAATTATATGCTTTAGCAGAACAGCCGTAAGTAACTAAATTAGGATATTTTTCTTTCAATAGCTCCTTCATTTTTACCATTTTATTTCCATTGTCTGTGCAAACAGCAAACACCTAAAACAAAGAATAATTTTATAAATTTCATCCAAAATGTTCAAGGATTGGCAAGAAACTATTTTGGATCACCTGAAAATCAGGGCCCCCAGCCTTCTCTAGTTAGCCTTAAGGCTAACTAACAAAAATATCACGACCTAATCTAACCAATCGTTAGGTCAACTGTACGCCCTTGACGATTGGTTAGGTTAGGTCGTGATATTTTCGTTAGTTAGCCTTATAAAGCTAACTAAAGAAGGCTGGGGCCCTGATCTTCAGGTGATCCACTATTTTAAATGAATTTTCAGAAAACGTAAGTCTTGTGATGATTTAGAAATATGTAAACTAAATACCAATACTTAGGTTATCAATTTATTATTACCATTTGGTTTAGG
Organism: Bathynomus jamesi; assembly: GCA_023014485.1. Lineage (NCBI taxonomy): Eukaryota > Metazoa > Arthropoda > Malacostraca > Isopoda > Cirolanidae > Bathynomus > Bathynomus jamesi. The sequence continues at coordinate 60,128 of JAJOZX010005247.1, read as the reverse complement.
GTTGCCAGATTTTTCAAATGCCCATGCGGGACAAAAATTTTTCTGAGGTTTTTTTCCCCAAGACCAAATTTTTTTTCAAATTGAAACTAGATTTCTTGAACGGTTACAACAAACAAAATTAGAAAAATTTTATTACAATAATATTTAACAATTAAACATCGTGAATAAATTGAAATTATTATACATAATATTGAAATTCTAAATCAATTCATCCCTAAAAAATTTGCTTAAAAAATATTTTTGGCGGGACATTTTGAACGCGGGATTTTCACGCGGAATTTTGACGTGGGATTTTTGGATCAAATGTTGGACTGTCCCGTAAAATACGGGACGTCTGGCAACCCTAATTTGGTTTAAACTATTAATACATATCTTTCTTTCGTTGTTCTTATTACATCTAGTGCTAAACCAGCACAATATTCAGATGTTTTTTTAGCACTTCCAACATCTACAGCAGATAGTAAAAAGGATTTGCATCCATTGTGAACACTATGGGCAATTATTGGATCATTTGACACATTGCTCCAACCATCTTGAATTAAAGTTACAGTAGAATTGACTAAGTCTTTTTTCATTGAATGCAGTACTACTTATTATTCACTTTGATAGCGAGTCATCAGATAATTTTTTTCTGCTTGGAGGACAAAACCTGGTCTTAAATTTTGGACCCATTTAATAAATTCTTTATTCTCTACAACTACAAATGGAATATTTGCTGAAAAGAAAAATCTGGCCATTTGCAAATCTAGTTGTTCTTTTTGATCTAGAGTTCTAACCACATATGGCATTATCTGACCTTGTGTTTTCTTGGCTGGAGTAGAATGAAAAAATGGTATGGAAGAATCAGAAGCGGTTGACGTGAATGAAGTCTCACTACTGTGAATTGTAGTGTCATCATGAACCAGGCTTTCATATGATTTGCTTGAAGAGGGTCTACTCTCAAAACTGCCATGCCTATGTGTAGGAGGAGGAGTTGCTGATGTAGCTGTATTTATAAGCTCATCCGCTTCATCATCACAAGCCTGTACCCATTTTTTATTGCATCGATCTAAGTGATGTTTCACTCGTTCTATTTTTTTCGAAAATACACATCTGCAGTATTTGCACCGAATTCTATTTGGTTGGTCACTCAACATTTCTACTTCATCCCATTCAGCAGCTTTAAGTCTACCACCAGTATGTGCAGGTCTAACTTTAGGCATTATTGAATAGATATTAATTAATTAAAACTCATCTCTGAAAAAAAGGTGTGCAAAAATAAGAATAATGTCTAATGTCTAGGCCTGTAAACAAATTGTAATAAAAATTCAGAAAAACACACTACTGTGTTGATTCAAAATAGAACAAAAGCCACACTTTATGTTAAATGAAAACACAATACGTTTCAACAGCACACTGCTATCTTCTTCAGTTGAAAGTGACCTTAAAAACTGAAACAAAATATATAAATTCTAAAAATCATAGCTATAACTTTAACTTAAATTATGAATTCAAGGTTGGAAAAACCTGGGTTTTTCATAAAAAAAAAAAAAAAAAAAAAAAAAAAAAAAAAAAACGAGTTTTAGGATTTTTGGGTTTTTGATGAAAAACCCAGGGTTTTGCCAACCCTGGTAATTAGACAACTTGCCATTAAAAATACAAAATTAAACGTTAATATCAACATTGTTTAAACCTATATGGATGTGATATATATCTTATGTAATGTGGTCTTTCTGAATAAAAATTACAAGCAAAAGTGGGCCCTACGGGTTCATTTAGCTAGACCTACGGTACTGGAGCCTTCAGCCTTAGTAATTAGGGGACCTGCAGCCCCCCAATTACTGGGGAGTCAATTATTCGGCCAATAAAACTACAGAAAAGAACTCAGCCATGAAAATCTTCAGCTTCACAAATCTTGATACAATGGGTTCGGATGTGACGCTTAAGAGTTTCATTGTTGCTTCATGAAAGCACTTCTATACAGAGCTTATAAAATCTCATCTAATTGGACGATCTTCCACCAAGAGATTGAACGCTTAAAGCAGCTACTAATTAACAACGGTTTCACAAACACCGAAATAGAACGAGAAAATAAAAAAAAATTGAAAATGAAAAGGGAGGCAAATACAGCGGAAAGCAATCAGGCAAAAAAAGAGGAGACGCCTAACAGCGCTGTTCATAAAATTTTTTACCAAAACCAAATGTCGCCTGCATATAAAACTGACGAAAGAGTAATAACGAAAATAGTAAAGGAAAACGTCAGATGTAGAAATCAGAGTAAAATATCACTTGCCATCTACTACCGAAACACGAAGACTAAAAACTTATTCATGAAAAATAATACCACTCAAAAAACCGAAAGTCTACAAAAATCCCACGTAGTTTACGAATTTCAATGCCCGAACGAAGATTGCAAACTTCGAGGAAACGTGAGATACGTGGGCTCAATCATAACAGCACTGTCAAGAAGGCTAACAATGCACTTACAAGAAGGAAGGCTGAAAGATCACATGTGGAACATGCACAAAATAAACCTGTCCAGACAACAGATAGTGGAAGCGACAAACGTGGTAACACAAATAAGGGATGACAAAAGGGGTAACTCTAATGTGCCCTCGCCGTAGGCGAGTTTGCGAAGCACAAGCCCCGCCCGTAGGGCAGGGAGCCGAAGGCGCTGCTTGTAAATTAATATATAAAAACTACGGTCGATTATTCAACCAAACATGTTTAAAGGAAAAGCTGTTCCCCATATATACGGATATATATATATATATATATATATGTGACTTGGAGTTGTAGTAGTTAGCGTTGCTGACTACGAATCCATCGACCCCGGGATCGAGACCCTGTGACGGCAGGCGGCGCGCAACAAAACCCAGCTGTTCATCCTTTCACACAATAAAAAAGTTGGTTGGTAGATAAATGGGTACCATGGGTAGCCTAGTGGTTAAGACGCTAGGCTGCTGGTAGGGCGTGGTTCGGATTCCACGTTAAACTGTAGGTTTAAGGTGGAGTGACAAGCTTGACCTTCATCAGAATAAACAAATCAGGCGGAAGCAAAACCAAGGTAACCAAAGTTATATATATCGACGGTTTACGTATAGGCAGAGGAGGCACCTGCCTTGGGCGGTAAATATTGTCGTATTTCAACGTAAATAGGGGAAAGAAAACAAAAATAAAAAATAAATAAGTTATCCATCCATCATGGTCTGCTTATTAGGCAGGTCCGACTCATGTGTCCCGCCAAAGTGTTCTATCCTGAGCTATCCTTTTCATCTCATGGTAGCTCCTGCCTGCCTTCAAATCATCCAGCATTGCTTTCCTTTTCCTTCCCCTCGGCTTTCTACCTTCATATCTACCCTCTATCACCTCCTTCAACAATCCTTCTCCTCTCAACACATGTCCGATCCATTTCTTCTGTTTTACTCTTATTACCTTAATGAGTCTTCTTTCCTCCCTCACCTGTTGCAGTACTTCCTCATTACTTTGGTGTTCCCTTCAGCTTATCTTTAGCATTCTTCTCCAAATCCACATTTCAAAACTTTCCAGGAGTTTCTTTTCAGTTGTTTTCAGTGTCCATGTTTCTGCTTCATACAGTACCACACTCCATATCAAGCTTTTTACTAACCTTTTCTTCAGCTTCAAGTTGAGTTTACCTGTAAGTAGTCTTTTCTGTCTCTCAAAAGCTACCTTACCCATACCAATTCCAGATCTTACTTCCTTATTGCAATCTCCATTGTTGGTTAATAAACTTCCCAGATATTTAAACTGCTCAGCTTCTTCTAAGGTCCGACTTCCTATCGTTAGGTTCATTTGTGCTCCTTTCCTTCTTGCAATTTTCATTACCTTTGTCTTGGTCTCATTAATTCTCATTCCGAATTCTTCCGCCTTTGTTGTCAAGCTATTGACCATTCTTTGCAGTGCTTCCTCAATACTACAAACAAATGTCTTGTCATATACAAACCTTACAGATTTGACCAATTTTCCTCCCACTCTGATTCCCTCTTCCAAATCTGAGAGTGCTTCTATTATCATTGCTTCCGTATAGATGTTAAATAACACGGGGGACAAGGAGCATCCTTGCCTGACCCCTCTCCCAACCAATCCAGGCTCCGATTCTCCTCCTGCAACTCTAACATTCACAGTCTGGCCAAGATATAGATTTTTTATCAGCCTACGGTCCCTCCAGTCAACATTAATATTCTTCAATATTATATTATAAGTTATAAGCACTAATAAATTAAATGGATTCACAAATAAATTTTAAAATAAAAAAGAACAGCAGCCTCTAATAGCAAACTAACGATATCAAATGGCACAACTATAATGCACTTTAATCCGTGCTTAGGGGGCGCAAAATGCTAAGTACGCCTCTGTATATACTTTATATATATATATATAAACGCATAATCATGCAATCCAATTAAAAAGAAGCTGATAAGCTGATAAACTGATAAGAAACTACATTAAAAGATTATCTAAAAACTCATTAAATTTTCCATTTATATTTGGTTTTTGTCCATCTTATCAGAAGATCCTCCGCCATTCTAACATTATAAATTAATGGAATTATCCCAAAAAGAGAAAAAAAAAAAAAAATTTAATTTCACTAAGGGCGTTGTAATATGTATGATACTAAATTAAACGTTTTTTGAAAGCAAATTTATAAATGCCTCTTTTGGGTATTTTACTGCCTATTTTGAATGTGTATTTTGCCCAATTGCCTGCCTTTTTTAAAGGTTTTTAGTGCCTAAACATCCAGGCTCTAATTATAACTGATTTTCCATTTTCAAAATATGGAAATACAAATTAATATCTTCTATTCATTTGTTTGTATTTACTTTTAACCATTTTAACTTTTTTTTAACTATGTAATTATTTTAACTGTTTTTTTAAAGTATTTTAAGTATTTTAATCTTTTTAACTTTTTAACTATTATATTTTAACTATTTTTAAGCATTTTAACTATTTTTAAGTGTTTTAACTACTTTAATTTACTTTTACATTTTTTACAGTTTTTTTAAGTATTTTAGCTATTTTTAACTTCTTAACTTAACTTAACTTAACTAACTTAACTTCTTTTCAACTTCTTTTTTAACTTCTTAACTATTTTAACTATTTAACCACATTTTTAACAAAAAGTTTTTTTTACAAATAAATTTGTCTTGATATTGTACTGTCTCTCTCAATTCTATTTGGAGTCAGAATTTTTCACTTCACCGCTCCCCTCTGGGGGGGGTGAAGTTTGGTTGTCTTCCGTGGGTGGGTGGGGGGTGGGAGCTTCAGAGGGAAACTGTAAAAATGTTTCAATTTCTTTATTTTGCATTTCACTTTTGTGTTTCGATCTTGTTTTTAAAATGTTTCATTTAAGATGCAAATTGATCGAACATGTTTCTAATGTTTCTCAAAAAACGTAAATTTGAAACTTGCGCAGATAAGAAGTCAGTGTGTGTATGTATATATATATATATATATATATGGAATATCATGTACAAACAAGCACGGTTTTGCATAATACAAAATTGCCCCCAACATATTTCGAACCCAGTACCTTTTATGCACCATCGTTTGTGTCCATGCATGATATTCCCATCTATCGGTTTCCAGAGTTACACTAGGGATTTGAATGAAACGCTACCCTCACCTCGAATGCAGAGGGGTTAGTACAGAAAACACCTCGATCTGGCCACGAAAACGTTGTGTTCCTCCGGTGGCTGAAATATATGCCAGGTTGTACTAGCATGATGGTCAGTGCCCTTGAATTCTACTTAAGAGGTACTTGGTTTAATTCTGGTTGGATTATTTTTGGCATTTACACACATATATATATATATATATATATATATTACAACTCCGAATGGTACCCTGAGAAACCTTTATGTTACACACAGACCGTGCATGGAACATCGAACGCTTCTGAGAAAATTAAATCCACTATAGTCCGAATAAGTAATGGTAAGTGACAAATACTATGGTTTTTATTTTATGATGAAAGCCCAATGTGGGCAAGGGGTCACTCGCAAAAATGCCCCAAAATATAGCTTCCCTCACCAGCTACCTGCTAAGCAGATGGGATTCAGCTTTGGGACAGGATCTAGGGTATAAAGTCACCTATCCTACGACATTCAGAACCCCAATATACGCAAGAAACTTGTTGCATTCACGTCGGATTGAATACATCAAGAAAAAGGGGTAACTATTGTATTTTTATATTTTAGGGTCTCTTTGCAAGTGACCCGTTGCCCACATTGGGCTCCATCATGAAAAGAAAAACTATAGTATTTGTCATTTACCATTACTTATTCGGACTATAGTGGATTTAATTTTCCCAAAAGAGTTCCTTCTTCCATCCACGGTCTGTGTGTAACATATACTGTATATATATATATATATATATATATATAATATATATATATTAGGGTGTTTCATAAATGAGAACCACATTATATTTTTAATCCACATAGATGCCCGTGTTCGTTTTACATATTTATCACTCCTGGCCAAACATGAGACTCCTTCGACAACAATATGGGGTCCCGAGAAATCAAGCCTTACGTCAGAGAGCACAGACTCATCACTTCTTCATCATTTCCCCCTTCTGCTTCTTCGGAAATCCTTCCTGTTCTTGAAAACTGCTTTCAGCAGGTACTGTTTGTCTTCTTCCTTCGTTGTTAGGGTAGTATTGAATTTCTCGATGAGAGCGATCCCCCGTTCAGCCGAGTCGTTCACCACAGCCAGGACGCGGACCCTAGCTAGGCCTGCTTGGTAGTGTGGGTCGCTTTCCCAAGACGAAGCGGGATTTTCGACGAAGGCGCCGTTGATCCCGAGTGCGGTGAAGAGGTCCTTCGTCCTCGAGGTAACGAAATCCGAAATCTTCTTTCCTTTGAAGGAGCCGAGGACGGTCTTCCCCTCCAGACGCTTCAACGCTTTCCTCGATGCCGGCTTGGCGAGGTTCTCTCGCATCCTTTGTTTCTCTTCCTGAGGAACCCCTTGATCGAAGAATGCCAAGCCGACCAGCGTCTCGGAGAAGTACCAGAGGCAGGCCCGGATCTAGAAGAATGGGGGCCCGTGGCTAATTATTTTTTTTGGGGCCCCCCTTGGCTACAATTTTTATTATATAAGGATTATAAGCTTTGTTTACGAGGAAAATTAAAGGTTTTCAGAACAAACATATTACTTTACTTTATTTATTTAGTTTTCAGAACAAACATATTACTTTACAAATATTTTACTTTATTTTACATATTATATTTTCCTGAATTAATAATTCAGGGGCCCGTGGCTGCAGCCCACATAGCCCCCCCCTAGATCCGGGTCTGACCAGAGGTGTCGTTTCATGGCCGCTTGCGCTTGCTTGGCGACGTCGACGATCACGGCATCTTCCTGCAGTATTTCCAGGTCCAGCAAGAACTCCAGATCCACACGTGGGGCCTGTGCTCTCGCGCTCTGCGACGAACAGGCAGATTTCTGTGACTCCTTTCAGCTCCCGCCCAGTCATCCTGAACTGGTCCTGAAGGAGGTACAGCTTCAATCCGTAAATGGCTTTCGCCATCCACCGCGCATGGTGGTATGCTCCTGGCTTCCGCAGTGGCACATTGGCGACAGTCTCTTCCCCGAGAAAGAGGATAACCAGTTGAAGAAGTTCTTGGTAGTCATCCCGCGGCTGACCAGAAGCCAGAGCTTCCCTCACGACAAGGACAGTTCGGTCCTTGAGACCCTGAAGAGGTCCAGCGATGCATGCTGCAGTTATCTGAATCAATAGCAGTGGTAATAAGAGATCGGTCGATGAAACCCTACTGCTCTTGGAATCTTTTGAAGATCCCAGTCTCGGGCCCAGAGGTGGGGCCCATCGAAGACCGGAAGACTTGGGCCAGGACGATTTCGTACATATGGTGCCTGCATGCTAGGTAAAGAAGTTGCTTCCCGAGACCCTCCTCAATCTTGACGCAGGCTCCCACGTGAATCCCGGTGTTCGATGCCGTTGTGTCGAATGATAACCCCTTGATTCGTTCGGACAGGTCGTGTTCCCGTACAAGATCAATGCAGACGCGTGCCGTCTCCGCTCCCGTGCCAGCTGGAACTTTCGGAACTACAAGCAGCTTCTCCTGGCCGTTCCCGGTGACCAGCACAGCAATCCGGTCCACAGATCCGTCACCTGTGATTTCAGGCAACATTTTCCCGTCCCAGTGCAACACCAAGGGCTTCTCAGGACAGAATTCTTCCTCTTGATACGCCTCTGCTGCTTGCTTCCGAAGCGACTGGCGAGCACGATACATTGTGGAAGAGGAGATGGATACCTCGTTCAAATCGTGCCCCAAGGATTGTGCGACGACGGCGTAGGACATCGCTGCATCACGATAAGAAATGTTCATCCGGTCGTACGCGACAGCCACATCCTGAGTGTTCTTCAACCGCTTCCTCGGAGAAGGACATGAAGCAGACGTGGAGGCTGCCAAGGAGGGATCATCTTCCGCAGATGGCGACGCCGAGGACGAGGAGCTGTCTTCAAGAGTAGCAGCTTCTGTAACCGTCTTGGCCCGCTCGAATTCCCGGTGTCGTCTCTCCTCTTGCTGTTCCTCTCGACGCCTTTTCCTACTCTCCATTTGGGACAGCTTCATGTCTGCCGATCCCATACTGCTCTGTTGGGTCCTTCTGCTGACTCTTGTAGAAGAGCTTGTCTTCCTCGTTTGTCATCATAGAAAGGGCATTGGAATGACCAATATCGAGGATTTCGTTCTTGAGTTCCGCCTTGAACATGTCCTCCGCAACACGACAGCTCTCCTCGGATCTGTTCCTGCTTTTCACCAACTTGTCGCAACGCTGGAGCAGAGCTTCCATTTTCTGAAGGGCGCTGTCCCGCCTCATAGTAGGGATCCTTGCTCTTTTCCAGAACACCATCACAGCTTCCAAACAGAGGTTCAGACATTTTCTCCGTCCTAGGTTTTCCTGTTTTTGATGGAAGAAGCACTTTTGCAAGACTTGCAACTTCGTCGGCAGGCGGCTACCCAGGATCTCCTTATTCGGGTGTCCGATGAGCCAAACCTCTTTCTTGCCTCGAGTTGCCATGTTTATCTGCAGTGAGGAAATATACGAATTAGAAAAGAGTACAAATACGCAACGGTAGACACAACGAGGACAAAACTCGACAACTGACACGAAGGACAGAGAGCAGTGCACCCTTCCGTCAGGAAGCAAGGCAGTCGACTAACACTAGAACAGCTGAAATTAGAAATACCTAAGCAATCTGAAGCGTCAAATCTCGGGACCCCTAAACGTGTTCTGATCTGGTTGAAACCTGTTCAGACGAGTTTCCTCGGCAAAAGGAACAGGGGCATCAATGTGGATTCAACTTCCTTCCACTTCATCCATCAACCACACTGCCGTGAAACACCTTAATATATATATATATATATGAGACCGAAAAGAAAAAGTAAAAACATAGGTACATAATCATAAAATGGAGAAAGCGCCTTAATTTTGGTCCCCATAGAGCTTACACTATAAGTTGGCCAAACAAAAATCTAAATATATATTAATATTATGGAAAAAGAGATGTGGAAAGCATGATGACGTTAATATAAGTTATTATCACCCGGAAAAGCGAAAACAACTTTAAGTTTTGACCCAAATTGATGGTTAATGACCACAGAGTCATCGTACGGTGACTGCATCATATTTTAATACCATAAAAATACACCAGCAAAATATTTTGGCAAATTGTGTTCATAATTGTGTTGGGGTCTTTTTTTGTTGTTCAAAATAATGTAATAGTAAAATTATTACTAATATTAAATATTATCAATAATATTACTGATAGTAATATTATTAATAATAAAAATATAATAACATAGTTTTATTTAGTATGAAACGCAATGGATAGAAAGAGAGAGACAGAGAGAGAGAGAGAGTGCATTCTAACATTTGCGGTGTCGCGCTGAATTATCTTCATAAAGTCTATTTTTCATGATAAGTGTGGATACAATTAAGTTTAGGCTAGGTTAGGTTAGGTTACGCTAGGTTAGGTAAAGTTAAATTACTTTTGGTTTGAATTAACAGATTTTTTAAATTGGCTGAGTGTCGAGATACAGAAATGAATTTGTGAGAAAGTGTGAAAATGTCGCGGTTCTGTAAGGAAGTCGAACACGTTTTTGTGTATGTGTGTGTGTGTGAAGAGTTCCTTCTTTTCAATATTTTTTCTTTCTCTTTTCAGATATGATTGGAACATTAGAAGAAAAGTTTTTTAAAAGTGCAGTTGCTAACTACTTTCTTTTGCCAAACTCACAAAAGTTGTTTTAACTTCGCATAGATGTAAATTTCTTCAAAGGTAGGAATCCAATGGTGTAAGATCGGATGACCATGCAATGGGTCGCAGCTTCAATCCATCTTTCCAGAAAGGTCTCGTCAAGGAGGGTCCGAACACTTATATAATGAGGTGTGTCCCACTCCCACTGAAAGACCAAATTATCCAGATGATTCCGATCTACTCGTAAATTTGAAACGAAGAAAATCTGAAGTATCTTCAAATATGAGGTATCAGTAACAGAGGATCATCGAAAAAAGTTGGGCCGTAAATTCTTTCTCTAATTTAATGGGGATTATTTCGTCCCTAAATTTGACAGTTATGTTTGTTAACTTCATCACTGGCATAGAAAATTGCTTTGTCTTAGAAACCTAATCACCCTAGAAGATATATCGGATCCATTTTTATCAAATCCATTAATTTATAACCCATACCAAAGCGTCTGCCGTAGTCATCCTCTAAAAGTGGCTGAACTTTACAATTTTGTAAGGGCGTAGATGAAACTTATACCTCTCAGAACATTATGGACAATCAACCTTGACATCCCGAGTTCAGCGGAAGTACGACTTAAAATTTTTTAAGTCTTCGCTCAAAACATTCACGGACGTGTTCGATATTTTCCAGAGCTAAGCATGTTCTTCAAGATCGCTGTAAACATGAACTGAGCCTAGTTTTCTCAAACTTTACCACCCAGCTGTATAGTAACACTTTCGATGGAGAAGCTTTTCCATTCGTTTTTCTAAATTTTCCCTGTTGTTATAAATTACAGATTCATTCTAAGCTAGTCATAACAAGCATTATGCCAAAATGTTAAGGTAAATTAAAGTTTTCTGTACTCCTTTTGAGTCAAATACTGTATTTTTTTCTGAATTAGATTCCAAAGGAATATTTGGGAATGTTTAATCTTTGAAGGTTTAAGTCAGTAAAATAATTTCAAAATAATAAAAATCACAATGAAGACAGAAACTCACTAGACGAGATCAGGAGACCTTATAAGCTCCAGAGACAGAGCAGCCCATTTCCATTTCTGCAACTTTACTCCGATCGGATTACTTCATGGTTATGTCGCAGCACCCCTTCGCGTTAAATCAACGAGGTTAAATGACGTTGGGTTTGTTCAGTAATTGGATGGATGACCGTATTCTGCGTCCAAATGACGTAGAGACTCATGGTTCGGAGTAAAGCCGTAGGTCCCCTCTGTAAAGTGGTCTTTGCCGTTACAAAGGAAGTTAAATATTCCCAAAACATCATAACTTTAACTCGGATCTCGACATAACTCACTCTGGTTCCGTTTTGGGAAACCTCTGCTTTTGAGCATTTGACTCATTAGTTTTGATTCATTATGGCCGTTTCAACAATAGTACATCTCTCTTTTTTTCTGTTCACTCAAAATAAACCTTCTAAATTCAGAACTTTTAACTTCTTTTTGATTGTGCATTCTAGGGGAAGTTTGTTTCCTTCTTTTGGGTATCAAAGCTTCTTCTTGTCAAATGATATAATAACTTCTTTTAATGATACGTAACTTCTTTAGACAGAAAAAAATGGTTCCCAAAAAACTTCTTTTTAAAGTGATTTGAAACGACAGAAGATAATATTTCTTTGTAGAGAAGGTGGAAAGTCTTTGTTTTCTGTATTTTTTAAACATAAAAGTAGTTCCTTTAAACAGTAAGTAAATATGTTCACATTTTTTGAGGAATTATTTGATTATTATTATCATTATTATTATTAACCTACCCCCAAATCCACACGCGTCTTCTTTCAAGATTTTCATCCGTTGTTTCTTTACGTTTGTGTATTTGTTTTATTTTTTTATTTTCTTCTTCCTTTTCGAGCGATGAATTACTTTCCCTTAATGTTTCTTAGTGTTTCCTGGAATATATTTGAAAGTCATGTACCATTTATGGCTCATAACTCACCATCTTACACCGTTTTATGCTGTTTTTAGTAGTGTAAGTGCCATATTACACCGTCATTCTGTTCCTCAACGACATTTCTTCTTCGTATAAAATATTATACAATAAGTCAAGCCTCTTCACGTGAACTTCTCATTCAATCGCCACCAACTACCTCCACTGTGAAACTTTTTTCCATTTCTCTCGCGCGTCTCACAATATTTCACTGCATTTTATCTTCCCAAACTGACCTTGAGGTTTTTGGCCCCATTTTCAAAAACGTTCATTTCTCTGTACGACTGCAGGCCCTTCTTTTACAACTCTTTCGAAATACATGTATAAATTAACTCTCTCTCTCTCTCTCTCTCTCTCTCTGTCTCTCTCTCTCTCTCTCTCTCTCTCTCTGTCTCTCTCTCTCTCTGAATTTCAACTTGTTGCACCTTCGAACTTGAGAAAAAATTTTTCAGAAAACATTCTTTTTCACCTAACATAAACGCATAAACAGAGTGTGTGTGTGTGTATGTGTGTGTGTGTGTGTGTGAGCAAGAGAGAGAGAGAAAGAGAGAGAGAGAGAGAGAGAGAGAGAGAGAGAGAGAGAGAGAGAGTAGAGCACTTTTATGTTGGAACTAATAAAGAATTTATTAAAAAGTTTCACTCATCATCAAAGGCAGACTTCATGTTTAATATATATATATATATATATATATATATATATATATATATATATATATATATATATATATATATATATATAAACTGAATATGCTCGTAATACAATTACTTTTACTCTGATCTCTGGAAAATTAACAATGGAATAAAGTAATTAAAACTGGGTTGTATCGTGCAACTTCCATGTGTATTATGCCTGTTTAATTTGCTGGTCATACGTACGTAGTACTTTATAGACACACACACACGAGCTTGCTTCTGATTCAAAGTTTGGCTTTACACTAACTTATATTGGCACTGACTTTCTGTCTTCCTAAAGACACATATAAAAAACATATAGTCACAGCTACTTATAAGACCACGCATACGTTTACATACATATATGTACACACACACACACACACACACACACCACACACACACACACACAAATACGCAGCTGTATACCCCTTTCTGTTTCGCTTTAATTTAGTTAATTGTTTTCAAAATCCTTTTTATACTTTAGAATTTAGAACAGAAGGAGGACGACATCTTGGCAACTAATTTTTATTTCTTTTGTTTTTCATTTCTTATATTCAATCTTTTGTCTGCGTGTGTATATATATATATATACAGGGTGGGCCGTAAGTTTCCATACATAGGAAAAATAAACATTTTTTTATGGACAACCATTTTTATTTATATAATATGCTCTACATGGTTGCCATTGTTTTGAAAACACATTTCAATACGTGTTCCCACCTGTTGATGAACACGCATTAGCACAGTTGACGTTATGCTTGTAATGGCGTTGGTGATACGTTCCTTTAGATGATTTATGTCTCGTATCTTTTCCTGATACACCATGGCCTTCAAGTGCCCCCAAAGATAGAAATCAAGGGGGGTGAGATCTGGGGATCTGGGAGGCCACTCCACAGGACCACGCCGACCAATCCAAGCATCCAAGCATCCAACTTGTTAATAAGTTTTGCCACAGTGTCGTGTGTGATGTTCGTTCCATGTTGTCTGTTAAAGTTCATTGCAACCATCATGCGACTGCTTCCCGACCCAGCCATCAGTATGATTTCAATTCGTTGCTCTTTCGTCAAACGCATATTCTTAGGGTATCTGAAACATAAAAACAAACGTTTAATTTTTCCGATGTATGGAAACTTACGGCCCACCCTGTATATATATATATATATATATACACACCTTGGTTAACTGTGGCTTTGCTTCCGCCTGAATTGTTTATTCTGACGAAGGTCCAGCTTCTCACTTCACCTTAGACCTACGGTTTAACGCGGAATCCGAACCACGCCCCACCACGGGCGGTCGGTCAGAAATTACAAAGTTCTCGCCCGGATTCGATCTCATGATCTCCCGATCAGCAGCAGCCCAACGTCTTAACCACTAGGCTACAGAGAGTACCCATTTATCTACCAACCAATTTCTTCATTGCGTGGAAGGATGAATTGCTGGGTTTTGCTGCGCGCCGCCTGCCGTCACAGGGTCTCGATTCCGGAGTGATGGATTCGTAGTCAGAAGATGTAGCGAGAGCTATAGGACAAATGAAATCACATTCAGCTTCAGGTCCGGACAAATGGAACGCACTATTAATTAAAATTAAAAACTGTAAAAATGAAATAGCTACACCCTTATACTGGATATGGAGAAGATCCCTGGACACTGGGGTAATACCGAGCATCTTGAAAAGAGCAAACATTGTCCCTATATATGACATAAAGGCGGGGATAGATCTCAGGCAAAGAACTATAGACCAGTGTTCTTGACGTCCCACCTCACCAAAATATTTGAAAGAATAGTCAGAAAGAAAATCTATGACCCACTTCTAGGTCTGGCTTGGTGGAGGAGCGAGTTGCTTTCTTGCGCTCTCCATCGTACATAGCCAGGTACACCCGGCTCATCTTGTGCCATCCTGAGCCAGGTATCTAGTCTTCTCTTGAAAACTTCAACTTTGACCCCTGTAACGTTTCTGAGGTCCTTTGGAATCTGTTAAAAAGTCTTGGCCCCCTAACAACCAAGCTATTTTCCTTCAGTGTTGAGGTCCCTTGTCGGGCCTTTAATTTGGGAACACTACACATCCTGCCTTTCCTATTTTCCAGTGTTGTTTGAATGGCAATTGGGTTTAGTTTTAGGTTCGGTACCAGTTTTTCGATCATTTTCCATATGTAGATTATGGTATACCTCTCTCTTCTTTTTTCCAGGGAGTACAGATTTAGTTGTATGTAGTCTTCCCCAGTAGTTGAGCTCTTTGCAATCATCAATCTTTGTTGTGAAATGTCTCTGAGTTTCTTCTAATCTATTAGTTTCTTCCTTTTTATATGGGGATGTCAAAACTGAGCAGTATTCAAGTTTTGGTATAATAATTGTTTTTAGCAGGGGAATCATTACTGTCCTGCGCCTACTTTTGAACGTTCTTAGTACTTGTCCCGCGACTCTTTTTTCTTTATCTATAGCTATCTTATTTTGTGTTTCGAATTTCGCATCATCGGCCATTATTACCCCCCGATCGATCGCTTTTGTGCTTCTCTGAATTTCCTGTCTATCTGGAGCATAATATGCAGTCTAAGTTCCTCATTTCTACCATATCTCAAGAGTTGAAATTTCTCTGTGTTAAATGTCATATTGTTGTCTTCTGATCACTTGTATATTTTGTCCGTTTCCCTCTGCAAGGCCTCCATTTCATTTACATCGCTGATTTTTCTGCTGATCTTTGTATCGTCTGCAAAGGATGTTACTATGCTGTTGCTGTTTACTCCGCTGTCTATGTCTGTTAGCATGATAATGAACACGAGTGTGGCCAGTACTGTACCTTGTGGTACTGAGCTGCGAACTTCCGATTCTGATGATGCATACCTTGAATTTTGACGACCTGTAGACGTTCTCTGAGGAAGTTGTAGATCCATTTTCCCACTTTGCCTGTTATTCCCATGTATTTAATTTTATGTGCTATTATACCCTGATCACATGTGTCCAAAGCTTTAGCAAAATCCGTGTATATGACATCGTAGTTGTCATTGCCTTCCAGTGCATCTAGGATATTGTTGTAGTGCTCTATTAGTTGTGATAGGCATGATCTACCTGATCGGAATCCGTGCTGTTTTTCGTTGAATCTTTCCAGTGTCTTCAAGAAATTGTAAATTTTCTCTCTAACTATTCTTTCAAATACTTTGGTGAGGTGGGACGTCAAGGACACTGATCTATAGTTCTTTGCTTGAGATCTGTCCCCTCCTTTATTTATAAGAACAATGTTCGCTCTTTTCAAGATGCTTGGTATTTCCCAGTGTCTAGGGATCTTCTCCATATCCAGTGTAAAGGTGTAGCTATTTCATTTTTACAATTTTTAATTAATTGTGCGTTCCATTTGTCCGGACCTGCAGCTGAATGTGATTTCATTTGTCCTATAGCTCTCGCTACATCTTCTGGGGTAAAATCAAAGTCTGTTATACACTCTCCTTGCAATTTCTCTTCAAAGAATGCATCTATGTCAGGTACCGCTTTGTCACTTTTTGGGGTGCTGAAAACTGATTCATACTGGGCTCTCAATGTTTCAGATATTTCTTTTAGATCGTCGGTTAGGTTAGTTCATTATATATATATCCGAAATATTAAGAGCTCAGTACGAATCATCTTTCAGTATCCCAAAAACTGACAAACTGATATGCGATAGAAACGCGTTCTTTGAAGAAAAACTACAAGGGGCAGGCCCGGGTCCAGACCCATAATCTGACTAGTGCCATACAAAGATGGCGCTTGAAAACATTTGATAAAAAGTGTACGGCGCATGCGCGAAGTATAAGTTCCTATGCATTTTCCAGCAGAAATCGAGCAGAGAGTATCGTTTCAAGGCAGTCTCGCTAGGGGGCGCTATTTTCAAAAAAATCTGACCAGTGCGAAATGATGCCAAAATTTATCTGGCCGATGCCCTGGGGTGAGCACTGGTCTGGTCTGGATCCGGGCTTGAGGGGAAAGTATAACGGACTTCGACTTTACGACAAATGATATTACACAAACTATAGGGAAACTAAAAGCACACTCAGCGGCAGGACCGGACAAATGGAATGCCACACTGATCAAAAACTGCAAGAATGCAATCGCTAAGCCCCTATATTGGGTATATATGGAGACGATCACTAGACACGGGAGAAATATCGGGCATCCAGAAGAGCGCGAACATAGTCCCAATATATAAAGGAGGAGATCGATCCGAAGCCAAAAACTATAGGCCAGTGTCGCTTACATCTCATCTCACTAAAATATTCGAAAGAATTGTTAGACAGAAAATCTATGACGTTTTGGAAAGTTAGAAAAAATTAAATGATAATCAACATGGGTTTCGGTCAGGCAGATCATGCCTGTCACAACTAATGGAACACTACAATAACATTATTGATGCACTGAAAAGTAATGAAAACTATGATATAATATACACAGACTCTGCCAAAGCGTTCGACAAGTGTGACCATGGAATCATAATACATAAACTGAAGAATATGGGACTAACAGGAAAAGTAGGAAACTGGATATATAATTTCTTTAGTGAGCGGCGGCAAGTCGTTACAGTACAAGGAGCATCTTCATCAGAATCAGAGATCCTCAGCTCAGTAACACAAGGAACAGTATTAGCTGCACTACTCTTCATAATCATACTAACTGACATAGATGAGAACGTTACCAGAGACAGCACAGTAACATCCTTTGCCGATGACATAAAGCTCAGTAGAAAAATAAGAAACCCAGAAGATACAGGATCTCTACAAACAGACATGAACAGAATCTACAAGTGGACGGAAGAAAACAATATGAAGTTTAACACTGAGAAATTTCAGCTGTTACAGTACGGAAAAAGAAAGGACCTAAATTCCATGCAATATTATACCCAAAATGGACGGGAAATTCAGAGAAATTCTAAAGCAAAAGATTTAGGGGTTGTAATGACTGATGATGCAAAATTTGAAAACAAAATAAGATAGCAGCAAACAGAGCAAAGAGAGTAAATGGGCAGATACTGAGAACCTTTAAACGAAGGGATAGGAATATAATGATTCCTCTGCTGAAAACACTGATCATACCCAAATTGGAATACTGCTCGGTCCTAACATGTTCATATGAAAAAGAAGACATTAGACAACTAGAAGGGATTCAGAGAAGCTTCACAGCCAAGATCAATGGGTGCGAAGAACTAACTTACTGGGAAAGGTTACGTGAATTAAACTTATATTCACTGGAAAGGAGGAGAGAGAGAGAGAGAGAGATACACCATTATTTACACTTGGAAAATAATGGAGAAGCTAGTCCCTAATCTTACTCTGAACCCTGTAACTCCCCAGACAACAATGGAAAGTAGAAAAGGAAGACTGTGTCGTCTTCCTAAATTAAAGGCGAGATAGGGAACATCCTTAACCCTGAAAGAAAATAGTTTTGTTGTGAGATGACCAAAACTGTTTAATCAGCTGCCCAAAGACCTAAGAAACACGAGTGAGGTTACAATGGACATCTTCAAAAGAAGACTAGACGCCTGGCTCAGAACAATCTACGATGAGCCTGGAGTACCTGGCTATGTGAGGTGGAGAGTACAAGAAACCTACTCACTACTTCACCAGGCCAACTCGAAAGGAGGGGCGACAAGCTTGACCTTCGTGAAATGAGAAATCATCGCGCGGAACAGTTGAAAGGTTGAAAGGTATGTGTATTTATATATATATATATATATATATATATATATATATATATAATGAAAATGGTGCCATTAAAGTAATTCTGTTTTTATTTAATTTTTATTTTTTGCTCCATTTTTAACTCCTCGAAAAAGAAAATTCCAAAGATTTGAAAAACTATTAACCATAATTTATTGTTATACGAGTTCCATTTCTTTTGCCATTACACCACTAAAGGCTCCAGACTGCAGTTATTTCCCACACATTTTTTCTGTATGACTCACGTATTAGACATATATTCTCTTTTAAACTTCAGAGCAGCTTAGTAGATAGTTGGTTTGTTGATTGTTTCGTTTTACGTCCTCCGTCCGCCAGAGGGCGCTGAGACGAACAGTAGCGCCACCAACCGGTAAAAATAAGTCCACTTTAAAAGGAGAACACATTACGTGCAGCGGACTTGTCACTGCACCCGAATTCCCATTTCTTAGGCTGGCTTGGCGGATCCAGAAGCGGGGCCAGGGGGCTTAATTAAAGCAACGTGGACATAAGCATTCAAGCGTTTTACCTGGTTTTGTTTAACCAGGATGTATGGGACCTCCAAATTAAGCCCCTTGGCCCCCCTCTGGATCCGCCTATGGCTACGATAGTGAAAGGTTGCGAGTTTGAACCTGAATCGCTCTTTGGATTGTGGTTCGAATTCAGCGCTAAAATGGAATTTTATTTTGTGATAACACAGTCTAACATAGAGAATAGTCTTTGATTAACAGAGCCAAAATAATAACTACAGTTTCTGAGGTATTACCAAGAATTTTCCCAGTGAGAATTTCCCAATATTAACTTAATCAAATCATAATTTGCCTCCTGTTAAACTAACATTCTTGGGGTAATTTTAACGTACGTTAAATATTAATTCACTGTACTTTCATAATGAACATTTTCTTTGTTATATCGATTCCTATCGGTTACTATCACTGTTATAACGGACACTGTTCTTCTTTAACTGCATGCCCCCTCCTTTAAGGAGAGCTTGCTGTACAAGACTTTCGACATAGCTTCTTTTCTTTTCTGTCCAATTCCCTAACGTAAAAGTTAATCGGTATTCTCAATCTTTCATTTATTCAACCGGTCAACTTTGGAACAACCTTCTTCAATCCACCTTTCCCCGTGTCTAAGACCTCAATGTTTCAAACGCAGAGTGCCCAGGCATCTCGAGAACTATGGACCTTAATTTTGGCTCTCTCCTTCTTCTATGAGGAAGGGAGAAGGACATTTATGCGGGCGTTTGCCCTTGACCCCTCCTTCCTGCATATATATATATATATATATATATATATATATATATATACAGGGCTATTTAAAAGATTCATCCGATTTCAACTGAGAATACTTCCGTACCTATCAACCGTGCATCAACTGGGCATACACCACATGAAAGAGGAAATCTCCGAGTTTTACAAGATCACCGCGAGAGGGCTCCAAAGTCACGCCGTGGCCTAGCCTAGCAACAAACAGTCAGTGTGAAAATGGCGTCCGCACAACAGAAGGCGTTTTGTTGTCCCCATGACTTGGTGCTCCACAGCTGGCCCCCTAGGTCGCCGGATCTTACACCGTGCGACTTCTTCCTTTGGGGGTACGTTAAGGATACTGTGTACGTGCCACCGTTGCCCACATCTTTGGATGAGCTCCGAACTCGCATTGTTACTGCCGTAGAGTCAGTGACAACGGACATGCTGGAGCGAGTATGGGAGGAATTCGACTATCGTGTCGACGTTGCTCGTGTAACTAGGAGAAGTCACATAGAGCATTTATGAGGTGAGAGACAAAATTTGGACAGTTTTTCTTTGGTTGATGTATCACAAATCACTCTGTATTTGTAACATTAAAAAATATTCTCATTTGAAATCAGGTGAATCATTTTGAATAGCCCTGTGTATATATATATATATATATAATATATATGAAGATATATTTTTTTCGCAAGACCAGAACCTCCTGAAAAAGGGTAATCTTTGTTAATTACGTAAAAACGAAGTCAATTAAGGGTTTTTTAAGAACTGAATGAACGTAAACGCGCGCTGAACTTGATGCTCTAATCATTGAAAAATAAATAAATAATAAATTAAATGTGTAATAATGTTAATAATTAAAGGTTTTCCTTTTCACTGGCAATTATTTTTTACAGATTTTTTAAGCCAACTTTGCATCTTAACTAAATGGATGCTATTATGATACTTTTCTCCAAAATCTCATAAACAAATCAGGAACAAAAATGGGAGATTTAGGAACGGCAACAAGTGGGGGATATTCCAATTTTTTTACGGGTTTTCAGAGAAGGGCGAATATATTGTATATATGCACGAAGATGCTTGTTTAATGGCTGCAACACTCATTTACTTTGTAATTGCACATAGGGTGAAAGAATCACACACACACACACACACACACACACACACAGACACAGACACACACACACACACACACACAGACAAATGTGCGTATCTCGTATAAACGAGGTACCTACTTTTATAATTCATTATTATAAAACCTAATTAGCCTAACTTAATTTGATTTAACCTAACCTTAGTACTATCGAGTCGAGAAGGGCGTTGATAAGTGTTTTGGAAGCAAATGTGGGCTCAAACGGTGTTTCCTGTTAAGTCATTGAATAGTGATGTACTCGCTAATCTAGCTTAATCAAACCTTAACTAACCTAGCCTAGCGTAACCTAACCTAATCACGATCAACATATCTTTCTTTCAGACAATAAAATTTTTTCTATTTTTTTATATAAATTTTTAATGTTCTAAGGTACCAAAATACCCCTGAGGTATCCCACTACATCTGTCAGTTATCACTAGGGCATAATTCTGATTAATAAGGTAATCAGTTAATCATTGTTTCGAATTTAATCATTAATGAATCAAAAATATTTTTAGAAAATGATTGGAAATGATTAATTTTCCTCAGAATTTCAGCATCATTTTACGTTAAATTTTGTAATGTATCATTTGAATTTGGCACCTTTTTGCGTGTATAAACTGTCTAATCCGCCCATGCGTGATTTCTTGAACTAAAGCAAACTAAATGTTTGAGCAAAATGTTTTCTTCGGTCTTATCTCACGCAACAGAAACAATAAAGCTCTTTCTTACTCTTTTCAGAAGTATTTATTTTTTAATAATTTTTAATCAGTTAATCATTGATTAATTAGAAAATTTCATCAATCATCACTTTTTCCTAAAAATGATTAATTAACCATGCCATAGATGGTATATATTATCGACAGACTATTCTTACGACAATGTCATTCCATTTCTTTCGGACCCACAAAATGGAATAGACACTTCGGAAGTGGAATATCTTCATGACAGTGCCCCATGCCCCTGCTTCTGAGAGACTCTGGGATTGATTAATTATTCAATGGCCAGGAAATTCCCTAATCTGAACGTAGCAGTGCATTTTGGAGCGATTTTCAAGGATGAAGTGGAATATTTGATGCTGCAGGAACTTGGTCCCAACTGATATTCTCAAGAGGTCCTCTGCGTGAGGGTAATGACAAGCATACGATATACTGATACATTTTTGTATTCAGTTTGAATAAAGCTTTCAAATGATATACTAGTTTTTGTTGTATCTTTGTTTACCTTGGTTTGTACCCCCTAGTAAAAGGTTATGCACGACCCTGTAGTAATACTTGCCCGAATGATTCTCACTATAAACTCATAAACAGCTATTATAATAATATAGTATCCATATTAAAGAAAGCAGAAAGACCTTTGATTAAACCTTATAATTGCCGTACTAAAATAATTATTCCTGGCTGAAAGGCTAAAATGCTGCTCGAAATGGGACTTAAAAGATGCTTACAATTTATGATGTCTCCTTATTACACTTTCCGGTGGCAGAAGACAAATAGGATCACCTGAAGATCAGGGCCCCCAGCCTTCGTTAGTTAGCCTTATAAGGCTAATTAACGAAAATATCACGACTTAACCTAACTAATCGTTAGGTCAACCGTATGCCCTTGACGATTGGTTAGGTTAAGTCGTGATATTTTTGTTAGTTAGCCTTATAAAGCTAACTAAAGAAGGATGGGGGCCCTGATCTTCAGGTGATCTTTTAAATATTTAAAGTTCACGGAGAAGGAATTCCAGTAAAACTATTTCATCCAATTGTAATGCCTTTAATTGCAAACTAACTCGATTAATGATTTCTTCATAAAGCCATTTCGCTCATTGATAAATTAGCTATGTTTCAGTGCGAAGTTGTTGGAATGGATTCTACTATTGCAACAACGTTGCCACTTTGAAATTATTGGCTCAACTAGTTGCATGCGTTTAGACCAATTTATTGTAGAAAATATGTCGCTAATACATTCTCATTATTTAACACTAATAATAGTGGTCATAAATTATATGGCTTATATTAATGTACAATGTAACAGCGCGGAATACAGGTTTGCGAGTAAATGCTACCATAAACTGCCATGTCTCACAATAATGTATTTACTATCTTTATTTGCAGAAGGGCCACTTTCGCGGAATAAAATCGAGGTCATTTTGATAATATTTACCATAAACTTAAAATCCTGCGATAAATTATCATCCAAGAAAACATTTTAGGTCATTTCCAGCAAAAAATTAACAGTTCATAGTTCTAAAAAATTGTTAAAATTCTTTTTAAAATGGTTAAAGTATGGCTCAACCCAAACTATTCTTTGTACCCAAGAATATCGTGATTTAAGTTCACAAATATAATCCTAGGGCTATGCCAGTGTCCTAACACCGTTTCCTGTCGATCAGCGAAGTTAAACGACACTGGGTCTGAAGAGTAGTTGGATGGAAGACAGTCCTCTACAACCAGATTATATAGCGACCCGTGGTTCAGATCCCACGTAAAGTTGTAGGTCCCCTCCGTCGTATGACCTTAAATGTTGCGAAGGTGGTTAAACAATCCCAAACCCCATCAACATAAAATAAATAGAGTTCCTTTTTTTATTTTCCAGAAAATTTGAAAATTTCATCATTTTAAGAAGATCCCAGATCAGGTTACGCGTGAGTGCTATGAGGCCAACCGACACGGTAGCTATGGTAACGTAGTGGTAGAATATCAGGTTGTTAATCTAAAGGTTCTGGGTTCGAATTTCGGTTCGGACTTCAGATTTCATCGATTAAAGTGACTCTCTGGAACTTCCTCAGTGAGTTAGTGGGTCGGATTCCACGAAGAGCTGTAAGTGTTAGGAGTGTAAAACTGAGAATATTTATAATTAGTAATACTCTGTAATATAAGATAAACTTTGGTAAAAATTTAGAAAATGTAGAGAACATTTTAGAAATTTTGGATGCGTGACGTCACGCGTTTCATCTTCATTCGCGCACCTCGCGCAGTAACACGGGGACTTCACCTCTGTTCAAGGGACGTCACGTGACTTCACCGTAGCGCAATACGCAACACTTGGTATTATTATGCGGCTGCGCGGCGCCATCTTATAACATGTGATTCTTTTGACTAATCGAGTTCCTTTATTTCTATTAACGCTACGTTTTCTATGAAGGCGACAGTAATTTCGACCAATCGCGCACCGGTGAATCTGAAATGTTACGTATTCTGTTAGGCGCGGGAACGCGTGATGTAGATGTCATGCGCGAGTTCATTACATCCCAAGTTGATTAGTTTATTTAAATCATAATAAGTAAAATAATAGGCTTATTTAGGTGAAATAATAGTTTAAAACAGGTTTAGTTAAGTTAATCGGTATTTTCAGTCTTTCATCTACTCAATCGGTGAACTCCGGAACAATCTTCCTCAATCCATCTTTCCTCCTGCCCATGACCTTCCATCTTTCAAACGCAGAGTGTCTAGGCATCTCGAAAACACCGGACCTTGATTTTTGGCTCTCTTCTTCTCCTATGGAAGGGGCCCCTTTGCGGGCATTTGCCCTTGGCCCCTCCTTCCTGCATAAAAGAAAATAAATAAAATTTAGAATAAAAAACTTAAATTGTTTCTCTCGTTACAGGATGTTGTGTCCTGACAATTGAGGGGGTTTTTCTCGGAAGCGATTACTGAAGATTCAATGCTTGGAGAAAGAAAGAGAAAGGAGCATACACGCACGCACCGCGAAGGAATTCCTATTTTTTACCTTTTTTTATGTCCTCGTTCTATTGTATAAGTATTTAAGTTAGGACGGCTCGTGAACCTTTCAGAAACGTCAGACACTTCATTGCCTTAATTTAGTTCTTTCTAATTAAACTTTTGTGAAAGAGCTTATCTCTTTTTCACAAGTTACCTGTCTGGTTTCCCTATGCCTAACTGTGACTTATTATCCTAATTGTGAATCATTATCCAAGTTGTGACTTGATATTCTCCATGTGACTTTCGGCCGTGGGCCTAAGGTACCAGCTTGGGCGGTACATTTACTAAAATTAAAACGAGTTCTAAACCACGTAAGTGTAGGATGCCTGGTTTCTAAACTCGAATGTTGTGAAGGTTCGGTGATGGAACAGCGAAGAGGTAGCCGGTGATAGAAACTCTAGGCACAAGGACGTGACATTTTTAACAACGCGGAAGGTATTTTTAAAGGCCCGCTGTCGTACGACAGGGGTCTACTGTAGGTTCAGGTCTTCTAAGTGCCTTTTATGCATTATTAATTTTATTTATTTGGTTAGGCTTTGGCTAGCCTTAGACCTAATCCTTTTTGTATACAGTAGGCCTACTTTAGGTTCAATCTCTAAGTTAGACAGCCTATTATACTCGAGAAAAGACACTGATAAATTAGAAAGAGTTTGGCCTAGAACAACCGAAATGAACCCAGAACTGAGAAATAAAATATTTTAAGAAAAATAAGCTAAACTAGATATGTATTCACTTGAAAAGAGTCGACTTACAGGAAAATCAATTCAAATATTTGAAACTTAATAAATGGCTTTGATAATGTAAATTGCAGGAAGTTATTTAATTAATAGAGAATCAGTTACAAGAAGAAATGGATATAAATTGAAAGTCAAAAGTTTTCAATGAGTAATGCTCTGAAGCAATTCTTTTCATGTAAATTTATACTTAAACTTTAACTCTTTATTGAATTTTGAATTGAATTGAATAACCTTTATTAATAATAAAATAAATAGGATTACCTGAAGATCAGGGCCCCCAGCCTTCTTTAGTTAGCCTTTAAGGCTAACCAACGAAAATATCACGATCTAACCTAACCAATCGTTAGGTCAACTGTACGCCCTTGACGATTGGTTAGATTATGTCGTGATATTTTCGTTAGTTAGCCTTATAAAGCTAACTAAAGAAGGCTGGGACCCCTGATCTTCAGGTGATCTAATAAATACATTGGTTGGTACTTACGTATTATCGGGACTACCAAACTGTTTATTATGTAGGGTTGCCAGATTTTTCAAATGCCCATGCGGGACAGAATTTTTTCTGAGGTCTTTTTTAAGACCAATTTTTTTTCAAATTGAAACTAGATTTCTTCAACGGTTACAACAAAGAAAATTAGAAAAATTTTATTACAATAATATTTAACAATTAAACATCGTGAATAAATTAAAATTATTATACATAATATTTAATTTCTAAATCAATTCATCCCTAAAAAATTGGCTTAATTAAAAAATATTTTTTGGGGGACATTTTGAACGCGGGATTTTGACGCGGGATTTTGACGCGGGATTTTTGAATCAAATGTGGGACTGTCCCGTAAAATACAGGACGTCTGGCAACGCTAGGTTAACTGAATGCCCGGTTAAGTCAACTGTACGCCCTTGATGATTGGTTAGATTAAGTTGTGATATTTTCGTTAGTTTAAACGAAAATGACGAGAGCAAAAATACATAATAAACAGTTTGGTAGTCCCGATAATACGTAAGTACCCATTGGTTTTACAATTTACAATGACATAAATAACTGTGAAGCTGAACTATTTATTTTTATTTATTTGGCCCTTAACCTTTAGGCTTTACTGGGCTTTGGGCTTTAAACTTTCATGCATCAGACATTTCATTTTTCGACAATTTAATAAACATTTTATTAAACACTTCGGATTAGTCCATTCAATTCAGGGTTGGCACGATTGGGCCCAATGGTTTTTTTCGTAAAAGCCCAGTCTGAAAAAACCCTCTACAGTTTGAGTTTTTTCAGGAGTTTGGTTTTTTTTTCAATATTTTGCAAATTCTAATACTTGGAAACCTTTTTTAGTACTTTCAAATCAAGATATAAATATTTTCAGCAAAATACTGCCAATTAGTTTAAAAAATATAATACTATCTGATATAGGATAAAAATATAACGAGGAAAGATGAAAATAAAACAGGTTTTTTTAAATTCATCAATGTAATGCAATTAACTTTCATAATGACTGATATGCTACTTTTGGATACACCAAATAGGTACTGAACACCTTAAATAACTGAGGTAGACTCCAAATGTGCGTATTGCATACAGCATACTCATTACATACGTGTTCCATATGCGTTTGGTTCAAGGTTGTCTAGCAAAGTGAGTACTGTACTTGGGAATATTTGTCTCAAATTGGTTGCTAACTTGCTTGCCAAGTTTATTCTTGGTCTGCTTTGTATTTTTGGGAAGGGTAATGATCTCATGGGTATTCAGACAAGGTAAAACCAGTCATAATTTTGATTTTATCTATTTTGATGGCTGTTAATGGTGATTCTTTGTATTATCCTTTAATTTTAGGCAAAGCGGAAGCAGGAATACAATACAAGATCGTAAAAATGTATACATTTACGATTTGTCAACATTATTATGAAAAACCCATGAAAAACCGCAACTGGGCTGGTTTTTTTCTGTTTTTTTGTGAAAAAACTGAAAAACACATGTGGGTTGGGTTTTTTCTAAAACAACCAAAATTTGGCCAACCTTGATGCAATTGTTTAAAAACTTGGGGCAATTTAAAGATTTCAATTGAATTACTGAAGATCAGGGGGCCCCCAGCCTTCTTCAGTTAGCTTTATAAGGCTAACTAACGAAAATAACACGACCTAACCTAACCAATCGTCACGGGCGTACAGTTGACCTAACGATTGGTTAGGTTAGGTCGTGATATTTTCGTTAGTTAGCCTTATAAGGCTAACTAAAGAAGGCTGGGGGCCCTGATCTTCCGGTGATCCAAAACATCTACTTATATTTAAAGTGTAGAAGAATCTCTTGTTCCATGCACATTAGTTCTGTGTATCCCACAAAACTTATCTCAGGGAACCATTCTGAGCTGGATCATATATATATATATATATATATATATATATATATATATATATATATATATATTAGGGTGGCCCAAAAATTAACTGAAAAAATAAAAGTTTGAATTGCTATTCTCCACAAGGCTATTCCTGTTCCATATCAAAGAAGCCTTCATGCAAAAAATCAGGAAGATCGACCAATATTTAGAGGTCGTGACCTCAAGGTAAAAATATCTAAATTCCGTAATTTCAGTAAGTTTGGGTCACCATTATGTTCTACAATAAATATTTGCCGAGCAACGCCACTGTAGACTGTAAACCTAAATCCAAAGAATCACTATATGATAACAATGCACTCTTCCCACTAGCTCAGTTGGTCGCCAAGTCTCGGCAGGTGTAGACGTGTTTTTGTTGTGTTCCTGCTATCTGGGTTACGCCGCGCAGTGAATCACACCAATAAGGCAAGTTAAACTTTTCACCAGTGAGTGGCGAACACTATGCTTAGTTTTTCTGTCATTCATTTACTACACAGACCTTGATAAGCAATTTGGAACAATGAGTGGTTTATTAAAATTATTAAAAATCTAAAAAATGTAAATTTATAAAAGTTTATTAAAATTGTTAAAATTGTTTGTTCTATATTCTACATAAAACATATGTATAGGTTCTTTAACTCTAATTTCCATTTTATCTTCCATTCCACATGCCAAGACCATGACGACAAGGAGCAGTCCGAAAGTTTGGCTCCTGGGTAAGCCGGACCCGGACACCTTGGGATCTGGCCTGCCGACAAACGGGGCTATTCTCAGGAACTTCATGTTTCACCACCAGAAGGGATCCACAATCGGTGACAGTGCTAAGGCCACCATAGACAGAGCGCTGACAATCTGGGACAAGGCACGAATTCCAACCCAGCGGGTGGACTCCGGCGTGCGCAAGCTTCGGAAGCTCTATGAAGAATATTGTGGGTTGAAGAAAAACCGATTGAAACCGAAAGACAGGTGCCGAATCAAGGAAAGAAAATTCAAGGAGAATCTCACCAAACTATTTGACATCTCACGAAAAGACGCCCTCAGTATTATGACGGACGAAGAAGACAAACAGTTCCTGCGGATGCAACAGCAGGATCCCTCGAGTGCGAGTATGTCCGAGATCGACAAGACCTTGACGAACAAGGAGACTCGCAAGTGCCTCAGGAGTGATCAGGCCAATGCTCGAAAGGAAAAAAGCATGTTGAGCCCCCAACAGGCGAATACGGCTGTTCCGTCTAGTCCCGCCATTGCTGACATCTGTAGCTCCTCCACATCGACGGAGTCCGAAGATGATTTCCAAGCTCCGTCAACATCCAGTCAAGATCAGCCAAGGAATAAGAAATCGAAGCAGACCATTGTGACCAAGGAAGCAGCCCGCCGCGCTCGACCGAGTGAAACTCCCTGACCGCGCTGCCATGTTCGTTGTAGGAGCCGTCACGCAAGCGCTCGGTCATGGCCTGGAGTCTGTGGCGCTATCCCGGAACACCATTCAGCGAGCGCGGGTCACCACTCGTGAGGCAGTAGCAACTGCTCAACTGGCTGTTTTCTCGCCGGACAGCCCACTGCTTCTCCTCTGGGACGGTAAACTGCTTCCAGATATCGCCGGCAATAAAAAGCTTGTGGATCGCGGCGCCATCTTGGTGACTGGCGGTGAAAACAGAGCAACTTCTTGCCGTCCCTAAGATCGGCCGCGGCACGGGAGAGGAGCAGTGCAATGCAAGTGTCCAAATGCTGGAGGAATGGAACCTCAAACCATGATCCAGGGACTAGTCTTCGACACGACGGCAACCAATACTGGGCTGAATATGGGCGCGTGCACCCTAATTGAGAAGGATCTGGACAAGGAGCTCATCTGGATCGTGTGCCGTCATCACGTGTTCGAGGTAATGTTGTCGGCCGTATTTTCTGTCGCCCTGACACCAACCGGTGGGCTTGAAGTGGAAATCTTCAAACGCTTCCAGAAGACTGACCTGATATAATATAGTTGATTTCCGTTCTGCTGGAGACGAGCTCTTCGTTGGCATGCCGGATGGCCTACGAGAGGAGATGATGTCATTTTACTCGGCGGCAGTCAAGAGCCAGCTCTCACGGGGTGACTATGGAGAATTGCTTCAGCTCTGTCATATATTCCTAGGGGGATCCTCCGACGGAGAACCGTCCTTTCGTGCGCCAGGCGCTATGCACAACGCGCGGTGGATGGCTAAGGCAATATACTCGCTGAAGATCTTCCTTTTCAGGAGCCAGATTAAGTTGACGGCCCACGAGACAGCTGGCGTCACAAAGATTTGCCTCTTCGTTTCTCTTATTTACGCTCGCTACTGGCACGAGGTCCCTCTCCCAGAGAGGGCCCCCCTCAACGACTTAAACCTAATTGCTCTCCTTCATGAATATCCTGACCGTGCCATCAGGGAGGCGGCTGTTAAGGCCTTCTATCGCCATTTGTGGTACTTCTCTGAGCACCTCGCGCCTCTGCCCTCTTCGACGATCACGTCGACGAGATCACCAAAGCAGCTATGGTTGACAACTTCTTACGTCCCTCAAACCAAAAACTCTTGAGACGTCTGGACGGGACTGTGCTCGATCATCGTTCTTCATTGGCGTTGTACATCACGAGCCGGTCTTTGAAGATATTCGATATACTCCATGAAAGGACAAGATGAAGCCAAGACATTCTTGTCAAAACCTCCCTCCCTCTGGCTGACGGAACCCATTTACCAGTTACTTAAGGCTAAGTGCAGGCTCCTCAAGGTCGTCAATGACTGTGCCGAACGAGGAGTTGCTCTTATTCAGTCCTACAATACCGCGCTGACGAAAGACGAGACCCAGAAACAATACCTACTGCGACTCGTCGCCAGCCACCGAAAAAGATTGCCAGTTCCGACGAAGTTGGTTTTGACGAAGAAAAAGTAACGGGTGTGACGTGTTTGTTTGATATACAAGGATTTAGTGCAGTCGTATTAACTGCTATGACATGTGTGTTCTAGTATATTTTTGCATAACATGTGCTCTGTGCTGTTGACTTTAAATTTTGAAATAAACATTGATATTGTATTTTTGCTTCAAATCCTAAAAATATAGGAACTGGTCGCGACCTCTAAATATTGTATGATCTGTCTAATTTTTGGCATGAGTTCTTACATTTGGATATGGAACACGGATGGCCATGTGGAGAAAGATATTTTCAACTTTCATTTTTTTGGGCCACCCTAATATATATATATATTATCAGGGGACCATTCTGAGTTCAATCATATATATATGCTGCAAACCCACAAGGAAGAAGAAAAACGATTCCAAGGCCTTTCGTGTATTCAGAGCTACACCTCGTCAGGGAATGACGAGGTGTAGCTCTGAATACACGAAAGACCTTGGAATCGTTTTTCTTTTTCCCTGTGGGTTTGCAGCATTCATTCATTTCACGTGTTTGTGAAATTCATCCCATATATATATATATATATATATATATATATATCTAACTTTCCTCGACACTAAATAGTAATTCGATCCAATTTCAGTATTATTCGACTTAATATCACTACCTTTAATTCACTGCTGTAGTCTGGCGGATTTAATTTACTTCCATTTCGTATTTATTTCAGTCTCAGAGTCTGCATCGACTTCAGCGTTATATGTACAGGGTGTCCCATAAGTCCGGTCTCATAGGAAAATTTATTTCAAATTAAATTTGCCAAAAGTAATACTCGTACATTAGAACTAAAAAAAAATATCGAAATTGATGTCTTGTTTTGGGACCCCTTTTTTGTTGCAGGTAGAATAACAAGCAATGGCTAATATGAAAGTGAGTTACACTCGTGAGGAAAAGGCAGAGGATTTTGTACATTTTGTAAATTTAAAATAAATTTTCCTATGAGACCGGACTTACGGGATACCATATATATATATATATATATATATATATATATATATATATATATATATATATATATACAGGGTGATTCAAAAGTCAGGTTACATAGGGCTTTTCTGTTTCTTTGCAGGTAATTGAGTTATGAGATGTTATCGAAGGAGGAGCGCATTGATGCGATATTCCTAGCTGGCTGCACAAGTGCATTGCCGTTAACGGTGGCCATATCGAACATGTGATGTGACTATTCCCCTGTATCATTACATAATACAGTATTTCCCTATGTAACCTGACTTTTTAATCATCCTGTGTATATATATATATACAGTATATATATATGTGTGTGTGTGTGTGTGTGTGTGTGTGTGTGTGTCGTAAATTAATTAGTAAATTAAAAATTGATAGAAATTGTATGGTTTCTTTAATCGCACATTATAATAAAGTCAGTGATTAGTTTTCACTTGAAATTTAAAAATGTAAATATTATGACCCGAATGATAGAAAACTTGTTGTGGACCAAAGTTTTTTTCTTGTTTTCACATTCATAAACCAATAAGAAATTCATAAATGAAGTTTTCTTTTCAAAGTGTGTAAGATCAATGATGAGATCAATGATGAGATCAATGATGAATTTATGATCATTTTCGGTAGAACGTATTTTTAAACAAAGAATAAATGAAACCTTTCAGTAACTGATCATATACGAGTATATTTATATGTATTGCATATATGTAAAAAACTGTATACTTGTTACATATATTTTAATAAATAGATTCACTAAATATTTTTAAAGTGGTAAAGAGAGAGAGAGAGAGAGGGAGAGAGAGAGAGAGAGAGAGAGAGAGAGAGAGAGAGAGAGAGTGAGTTCGGATATAACAAACTTTTATCACATTATTTGTCTAACTAAAACTTGAAGTTTTGAGATTGGTTTCAGCACAGCACAGTAGAGGACAACCTCTCTCTCTTCGTGGCACAATAGAGAAGAACATTTCCCACCTCGTGGCACAGTAGAGAAGAACATCTCCCACCTCGTGGCACAGTAGATTACAACCTCTCTATTCTCGTGGCACTTGAAGATAGATGAATCAGGGCTACTTCTAAGACAAATGTATTTGTATCGGATCACAAATAAAACAAATCAAATGTATGATATATGTTCATGCATATATACTCATATACTCATATATACTCATATATACAGTATATGCTCTTATTTTATTTTAGTAGATGGGTGAAATCTTTCTGTACGTGGGCAACTGTTTGCCGCCCACGTACAGAAAGATTTCACCCACTTATATACGAGTATATATGAGTATATATGCATCAACATATACATTTGATTTGATTCGTGTTACTTGTGATCAAATACAAATACAAAAAAAAAACATTTTAACGCACCCACTAAATTTGTCTTGGAAGTAACCCTGAGATTGAGTCCATTACAAACAGGCACTCAAAAGCGTAAGATCGATACATACGCCTATAGTCAACTGTTCTCTTATAATTTCTATGATTTTTAAAATTTTTAAAATTTTTTATAACTTAAAATTTTATAATTTTTATAGTTTTTTTAAAATTTTTATAACTTAAATTTTTGTTTATAATTTTTATGATTTTTAAAATTTTCATAACCTCAATTTTTGTTTATAATTTTTATAGTTTTTATATCATAACTTTTGTTATTTTTTTATTCAGTTTGAACATTTTAATGAATTTTATACATTAATAATATTAGGAGGGTCAAAAATGGCACAGAGCTCAGGCTAGACGTACCTGGCCCATTGCGATAACTCCTGGATTAATTATTATTAACCATTCATGAGGAGTCGAACCCCCGACCTCGGTGTCTCGTTTCGCTTATATAGAAAAGGTGTTACTCACTGAGCCACGGGTTCTTACTTATAAGGAACATTGCTTCACTAAATGCAATATATAATAATAATATTTTGAATTCTTTAACTTGTTTCGTAACGGCGCAAATGGTCATGTGACGTAGGGGACTACAGCTTTACGTGGGACCCAAACCGTATAAGGAAGGACGGTCACCTATTCAATTACTCAATAGACACACCGTCGATTAATTTCATCTAACTGGAAGCGGTGTTTCAATGTGATCAAGAAGTAGCCTCACAAGATTATATATTTCACTTGACTTTGTAAACACTTTCATAAATTTCGTTTCCTAATGAGTTCCTCTTCCTCATTCGAGAAATGCCCTTCACTTCCTTCTTCCTTTCAACGGAAGTTCACTTCCTTTAACGTCGAAGTAGGAAGAATGGAAAGTGCTCCTCAGGATTTGGCAACTGGAATGTATTTGCGAGGCTTTCATCTCTCAAACAGATTCGACCCAGTTTTTAATTCAATATCGTTATAATAATTAATGATTTTATAAAATTATTCATGTTTGAAATAACTTTTTTTTTTATTAAAAACGTGCACTTGATAATACAGGGTGTTCAAAAAGAAACGCAACCCAAAATAAAAACGAAAAGGATAGGTTAAAATGATATAGATGCATTTTCCAATGGGTTGCGTTTCTTTTTAAACACCCTGTATTATTATTATTATTATTATTATTATATATTATATATATATATATATATGTGTGTGTGTGTGTGTGTGTAGGGAATAGTGATAATGGTGACGATGATGTCTGTTCAGGCCCAAACAGCTAAGGTAATCTGCACCAAATTTAGTATACATATTAAGAGAAAACCAGAAAAGGTTTTAGTAGCACCGCCCCTCCTACTTGCCTCTAGGTTGGTTGTGTTTCGATGGGAGGGGGGAGGCTTTTGCTATAGTTAAAGAACAGTATTACATACTGTATATATGCTCTTCTTTAACCTCATGTTCAAAGTTGCAATTCAGGTTTTGAAACCTATTTGTTGAAATTGTGGCTCTGTTTTTTTTTAGACTCGCCATTCTTTCTTCCTTTTATGACATTCCTCTTCTCAGCCTGTTTTTATCCGCAACTTTTGCCAAAGAATCGGTTTCCAACAAAAAAATCGAACCCAAATTTGACCGGTTTTTTCTTCATTCAATTTCCATCATTAATTAAATTTATTTTTTCGTTGAATTTTAATTAAATTTGTTAATTTTCTTAAAATGAATTCTGTAGAATTTCGTAAAAATAATTAATTTAAAAAAATTATATATTTACTGATGGTATTCTATTTGAAGGTAAATTGATTTAACTCATTTTTTTTGTTCTGTTTCAGGTGATTTGATAATATGTGATTTCTTTATAAATTCTTAAGATATTTATCTTTGTTAAGTGTGATAAAATATGAAGAATTTTAAAGTGTCTTATCCAAAACTTTTGGGAAAGGTGAATTCAAATTATTTGTGTAATATAAAAAGTAGATTTTACGTGAAAAATATATTACCCTTAAAAACGCTGAAATGATACAAAAATCCAGTAACTCTTACCGAATGGGCGTCGTCATCGTTAGACTGTTTTGTTTCATGTTGATTTTAGTTGATTATTCCGTTTTAACGAGGGAAGTGGGCAAAAATAAAGAAGTTAACACTTTAGAACATACTTCGAATCGAGAGTCATCAAGTTTAGTTTCATCCGAAACCTCGCTGGTCGGTAGTACATCCGAAGAACTTCTGGCAGGAACGAAAGAAAATAACTTTATTTATAAACAGGATTCTAAGAAAAATCAGGAAGGAGGTAAAACTCCTTTGCCAGTAAACTCCCTCATAAAACTCGCTTCAACCGATAAAGAAGAAACTCTGAATGACCTTCCATCGGTCAGTTATGTCGAAAATATCGAGTCGTACAATTTTAGCGAATCGTTCAGTTCCCCCAAAAGCTTTGAAAGTAAGAAGAAATTAGACTCTAACTTA
Source organism: Bathynomus jamesi (assembly GCA_023014485.1). Lineage (NCBI taxonomy): Eukaryota > Metazoa > Arthropoda > Malacostraca > Isopoda > Cirolanidae > Bathynomus > Bathynomus jamesi. The sequence goes on along the minus strand of JAJOZX010005247.1, from coordinate 24,675 downwards.
CCCTATTCCAATGAATTACCATCACTTTCACCGTCTTTGGAGAAACCCATTAAAGAAAACCTAGTGAAAAACCACTTCACAGAAAGATTAAATGGAAATAAAAATGGAAATTACTTGAAAGGAATGGACGAAGAAGATATAAAGGGTTTACCGAAAGAGGATTCATGGAAAGAATATCTTCAAGGAAGTTTAAATCACTCTTTCAAAGGGAATCATGAACAAACTAAGAAGAATTTCATTCTCGGCTATCTGACAGGGTCGAATCTTCATTCCAATGATATTAAGTATATGCGACCTGGTCTTCAGATCTCTGGGGCAATCACTCTCGCTGTGAATGAGGTAAGTCGTGGCAGATATTGTATATGTAAGGCAGTAAGACTTCTCTCTCACACACACACACACACACACACACACACACATACACACACACACATATATATATACTAAAAAATCTAAACAGGGTTGGTTTACTTTATATTTGAATAAATAATTTAATTAATTTCAAATTTGTGTAATAAATATTTGGAAGATATTTTTATAGAAATAGGAAATAAAGATTTTCTAAAATGCCTGCAAAACATGGTGCATTGAGGGTGGTTATTGTTCGCGGTAGAGTTTAATATGACCTTTATCAGCTTCAAAAACTGCTCGTAGTCTCATGCGCCAGTGAAAAATTGTAAAATGGATGAAGCGTTGACTTAGCTAAGTTCAGTATGTTACTATCATCTCCTTCAATTCTTGCACGCCGATGATTCTGGTTCCACAGTACACCATATTTTCACAAACCGAATAACCAAGAGGATTCAAATCTAGGCTGTTTGGTGACCAAAACTGAATTCAACGAAGCCTGCGACCGCAGTTTGCCTTTATAAAATCAATGGCAACTTGAAAATTGTTTCATCCTGCAAACTTGTTTCATCCGGCATGAAAGTGATATCTATAATCTGAACTTCAATGCGAGGTAACATGTGGGACAAGACATCTTTACATTAGTATTTTTAACTGTTTTACTGCTTCTTTCAACGAATATGAAATCAATTTTGTTGGCAAAGGAAAAAGCAACAGCAGCCAATCACTGAAATGTTATTTCTGCTCCCTTATCCACGTTGACGTAGACACGATCTTTTCTAAGTGTTTACTCATGTTTTCTCTGCAAATAATTTTTTTATGGCGGACTGCTGGGTGTGGAAACGTCTCAACAGACGTTTACATCCGTTTACGTCATGGCGTAGGGCCTCAAGACAAGGAGAAGAGGGCCCAAAAATATTTAAGATATTATTTTTCGATAAATATTTGTAGATATTACTCTAGGTAAAAATTTTCTAGATATTACTGTTATAACTCCCCTTCATATACACACACACACACACACACAGTATATATGGGGATCTGCAGGGGGCGAAAGGGGTCACTTGCTCTCTCCAATATTTCCAATTCATTTATTTTTTTTAAACGAACCAGAAATAAAAGTGTTACAACAAAAAGACACAAAAATTTATTGGGTAACTTCAATTACTTAATAAACGTCTTTTTGTGAGCGTGAATAATGAAACGTTATCGTACATCTGCCTTCTAAATGAGATATAAAAAATATGTTGAAAAAAAGATAAGTTCTATAAAAAATAGTTTACGCGTTTGTTTTTTCTTTCGTCTTATTAGTCCACGCAGGAGGTTAGGAAGGGATCACCCGAAGATCAGGGCCCCCAGCCTTAATTACCAAATGATATCTTCGTTAAAACTAACAAAAATATCACGACTTAACCTAATCAATCGGCAAGGGCGTACAGTTGACCTAACCGGGTATTCAATTTAATTTATTATTATATTTGGCACTGTAAAGCAAAAAACAAGAATACATGGGGGCCCTGATCTTCAGGTGATCCTTAGGAAGTGTTACTGATTACTTTAAATTTGAAGCTAAATTGACAGTACTTCTCGAGTTATATTTTTCAAATCTTGATTTCAATTATTAGATTCGGTTTGTTATTACTGATACGCGACGCGACAGTTGTCATGTCCCGCCACAGTCGCCACAAAAGTGGAGCTACTAGTACAAAGCTGATTTTGCAAAACGAAAGAAAGGAATCAGTAAAAATGTTACTAGGAATTGACAATGTTTTTCTTTGGAAAGAGATTGAAGGACAACAGGAGTAGGAACAACATGAAGATATTGAGTCAGATACAGTAGAAGAACCATCAGGAGAAGAAAGTGTAGATCTAAGAGAGGAAGAAGCGGAGAGAAAGAAACCCGACATTGTGTTTGAAGATCTTGGACTGTGGCCGAAAACTTTAACGTAAAATCAAAGAAAACAGCGAGCTGTACCACCGGGACTATATACTCTACTCATTTGTTGAACTTAGTTGGTATCGCAAATGTTGGTTGCTGTCTGGAGGCCATAAATTTCTTTGACACGCTGCAGAAAATATATGCGGTTGCAGTTGGCTCAACAAAGCGATGGAATTCTTTGACTAGCGGTCTTACAGAAAATGAAAATGGCGCATTCTGACATTGAATGCACTATCGTGCGGTCAGTGAGAGTGTTGCGTTTGAACTATGAGCAGTATTGCGCCACGCTCGTTGACATGTAAGAAGAGAAGGATGAAAAGGACCAGACCAAACACACAGCTGACAGTCTCGCAAACAAACTATATCGTCTGGAAAGTGCAATCATGTGCATTCTGTGGAACAAACTTTTGCAGAGATTTCATCAAAGAAACACACAACTTCAAAGCACGAGTATATACATTCAAAATACAGTTGAATTGTTTTCTTAGTTGGGGAATTTCATCAAAGTTGTCTTTAATTTGGTTGAGAGAAGCAAACATTCTCATGTCATGGGTTCAAAAAGGCATATTTTTAAATAAATATCAAAAACAACAAATTCTATTCAATATTTTACACTATTAAGGAATCTCAGAATTCTTATTGGCGTAGGGCCTCTTGGTAACTTAATCCGGCCGTGGTCGTTAAATACCCATAAATCTGCAAATTCGTCGATTCATGCTGGTGCCTGTTGCTTTTGTGGCTGCAGGTCAGCTCACAAAGAATACTAATGTTTTCTGACTTGTGAGCAGAGCATGGTCGGCCACCACCTGTTGATCTTCGTTTTGCTAACAAGTACTTTACATATTTTTTAACCGTGGTCGGGGTATTCATCGATAATTTGGATCATGGAGTAACTTTTCGTACGAGGCTTTGATTAACAGTCTGATACACTCAAAATCACACTGTGAATATTCGGTCATAAAACAACGAACAACAAAATGGAACTGCTCGCGCAACGAAATAAGACAGCTAACCACATATGGTAGAAACACGACACTGTCACTCGAGGGAATAGGGTCAAGCCTCTAGGGCATTTGCTTACATGATTACGTACTGCATATGTAAAAAAAAATTTGCTGCGGTACACTTCGTCTTGGCGGCGAATGTTTTGCATTCATTTTAGCAAACCTTATTTTGTATTTCATATTTTGCATTTGTTTGGGAATATTTAAAAAAAAATAGTTTAAGTTATTTATCAAACTGTCTAAACTACATTCATATATATATATATATATATACACACACACACAATAATAATTATTGGTTTTGTTTAACCTCCTTCGCAACATCTAAGGTCATATGACGGAGGGGACCTACAGCTTTACGTGGAATCCGAACCACGGGTCGCTACACAGTCTGGACGCAGCGGACGGTCTCCCATCCAACTACTATCCGACCCAATGTCGCTTAACTTCACTGATCAACGGGAAGCGGTGTTACGACATTGGCATTGGCTACGACGTAGCTCTATATACACACGAGGATATGCTGTATCACTATTACATTTTACTTCCCCAGAAATTAAATTTTGTATAAAGATGTGGGACTAGTATGTTTCAGGGACTGCTCTCGATTTTCCTACGAAATTGCAAACAAGGGCAGTCGATGATCCTGATTTGTTTCTGCAATCGGTTTTCTTGAGAAATGATAAAGAAAAATGTTATTGGATATTGAATAAATTTATTTACTGAAACGACGCAATACACTCCAACATCTTTTTGAATAAGTCCCAGCTGGTGTGGCGCTTACGCCATACAAATTCACAAAAAATGATAAGAATTAGTGCGATATCTTGCAAAAAACAATAGTATAACAAACTCGATTAGGTTAGGTTAGGTCAGGTCAGGTCAGGTTAGGTTAGGTTTCTCAAGAAAACCGATTGTAGAAACAAAATCAGGGTCATCGACTGCCCTTGTTTGCAATTTCGTAGGAAAATCGAGAGCAGTCCATGAAACATACTAGGTCCAAAGATGTTTATTGCATATTAATCAAATATCATTGTGTATAAAACTAAGTTATTTTTTTAAACAAACATGAATAAATTCATTATAGGTAGTACTCGCTGCATATTGAGACTGTACAGGGTGTCCCATAATTTCTTTTATCTTTGAATCTTTTCCTACTAGAGTAGGATGAAGATAAAGGGGGGGATAAAGAGACTTGTAGGACACTCTGTATATGAATAAATAGTGTCAAGAAACAAATGAATAAATATTTTTTATTTGCATTCCATTAGATAAACGCGGACAGACCTCTCGCATTCGGCCACAAGCTAGGCTTCATCGTGGCTGAAACGTACGGACAGGAATTAGAGAGTATTTTGCAGACAGCTAAATTGTGGCTGAAGAACGTTTCGGCGTATATCGGCCCTCAGGAAACTTGTGTCCACGAGGCAAGAATGGCTGCAGCCTTTCATTTGCCAATGCTTTCTTACGTAAGTACTGATTCGTTTTGAGACATTGGATGTTTATAAATGTCATAATAAATGGAATTAATGTGATTGTTAATTAACGCAATTTGACGTGATTATTAATTAGAAATTTATTTTGTATTAACTGCGGAGAGAGAGAGAGAGAGAGAGAGAGAGAAATTAGTTTTAAAATCCCAGTTGGTATGCCTAGGCCCTAGCCTAGAGAGTAGTTAGTTTTAAAATTTACAGTTGGCAATCTTGCGCCTCATTTTCAAACAGATTTTCGCTGAAGGTTGTGATCGCAAGACGTATTGTGTTTTATAGTGCTTTTGAAATGAAATGGTTTACTGGCAGACTATAGTCCATATGACAAATATTATTAATACAATGACAGTTCATATACTAAGGATAGAAATATATACAATTCATTAGAAATAATACTACAATGTCAAAGTTAAGTGGAGCTACAGACAGACGTTTTCGTACCAAGAAGTCCATAGCTTAGGCCTTAGAGGATAAATGGCAGGACTCATGGATAGCTTCGATGATCGGGTTAGTTGATTTTTTAATTCTTTGCATTAGACTGTGTTCAGCACGTCTTGTTACCTCCGGGAAGCTCGGGACATTGCGGGTAGCAAACATTTGCGAAACTGAGCATCTCGTGGGTAATTTATGTAAGAGTCTAAAAGACCTGCTGTACAGCAAATTTAGGGTTCTGCCAGAACCTCTCTTGGATCTTTCCTGTTTCGTTAACTGTTTCCGATTTTTATGAAAATGTGATATGTACAGTTTTTCACGCTGATTTCAAAATTATAAACCATTTCATCGAGAAATATAGGTAATTATTCGTTTTAGTGCTTTTCCTCCTTTCTGAACCAAAACACATTTTCCTGGTGTTTTGTGGTGTGATTTGTTCAAATCTGAACTTCGTTTCTTTGGGAAATGAGCCGTTTTTGAGAAATTTTAAAATTGAAAATTTCTCAAAAACGGCTCATTTCCTAAAGAAACGAAGTTCAGATTTGAGCAAATCACACCAAAAAACACCAGAAAAATGTGTTTTGGTTCAGACCTAACCTAACCTAAACAGACCTAACCTAAACAGACCTAACCTAAACAGACCTAACCTAAACAGACCTAACCTAATCTAAACTGATTGGGTTTTGTTGCCAGACCGTAATATCCAGCTTTTCACGTCTTTCCAACAACGCTCAATATTTTGAATGTGAACGGTGTCTTCCACGAACCGCTGTGAATGGTTGACTGTCCGGTGAATGTAGCCTAGATTTTCAAGTTGAGAATACGCACGCCACTCGTCGGAATAGATTGTAGTCCCAGGCCTAATATGTTGCTGGATCAGGCGAACAAGAGTTGTTGCGTCTCTCTGAGGAACCGCAAACAACAGTAGTTTTTTGGAACTGCGTTCCAAGGTACCAAAAACCCAGGCAATCACAACCTCCGCAAACCAAAATGAAAACCAGACTGAAAAAGCATTCTTAAATGAGTATGCATTATGAGAGATTCAAAATGTACGTCTCTGATTGGTCGGATAAGGTCACGTGAAACAAAAACTATTTTTAATTGGTTGTTTTGACCTATGTTTCCTAATTTTGCCACGAGATGTCTCCCCATAAAACTGGAGAGGGCGACGTTCGTTAAAATTTTAACAGCGTTAAAAGCTAAATACTCGGTCAATGGCCTATAATGGCTGCTTTTTACGTCTAAATTTTTTTAAATTTTTTTTTTTCCATAAAAATAATTATTACATTTCCTTGATTTTTATCAGTTTCCCTGAGGTTTCAAGGTGTCCTGAATATGAATTTATATGTTAAATTGTCATAGAATGTCTCCTATCGAAAACGAACAAAGCATTAAAACGAATATTAACCGAAATATATAACCAAAAAGTTATAATGTGCAGAAACTAGCAAATGTTTGAAATAGCGTAGGGCCCCGTAGGCTATAGAAATTTTAAAATAATAGGCTGATTCTAAAAAGTTTTTTCGAAATGAAAGTAAATTATAGAATACTACAAAAAGTACGAGAACGGTGTAATCACTGCGAGCATAGGCTAGGCTATTTTTTAAACGGTGGCGTTGCGCATCTATTTTGTTCTTCCGCTGCAAGCATAGACAATCACTGCAAGCATAGGCTAGGCCAGCGCTGTCCAACTTGCGGGCCGCATGCCCGCGGAATGGACGTTTGCCAAATTTCATTTCTGAATTTCTTCCCTATTTTGTCATTTCTAGTAGGGAGAACAACATTCAGCGGGTTCTAAGTCGTATTAACCAACAGTGTATGATTATAGGCAACATCTTGACCGCGCTTTATAGAAGTTGGACAGCACTGGGCTAGGCTATTTTTTAAACGGTGGCTTTGCGCATCTATTTTGTTCTTCCGCTGCAAGCATAGACTACAGTTCAACATCTTTTTACTTTCCAATGACTGACAAATTTAATTTTATAGAATTATATAGGAAGACTGTGACAGAAGAAAATGCAGTAAATTTTTTACAAGAATATAACTTAATACCGAAAGAAAAAGTGTCCTAGAAAACATCAAATGCTAATAAGCCTAACTTAATCTAACCTAACCTAAGTATTTCTCGATGAAATGGTTTATAATTTTGAAATCAGCGTGAAAAATTGTACATATCACGTTTTCATAAAAATCGGAAACAGTTAATGAAACAGGAAAGATCCCCTTTTTTATAATTCACCCAGAGTTGCTGTCCGTATATATTACTGCAGAAAGTACGAAAGAGTCTCTCTTTAGCTTCACTTGTACAGAATCGAAAGTTCCTTATGGTCATATTCGCTTTAGCACACAGGCTTCGAGATTTTCTTATATCCGAGTCATCACTCAAGGAGCTGGTAATAGTTTGGCCCAAATACTTACTCTTGTATTTCCTCAATTACTTCACCATTCATTTTAAACCTTATATCAGCTGGCTGATTACAGCTTTTAGGATGAAATGTAAATCCCGTTAATTATAGTCGACTTAGTCTTTAGACCGACTAGACCTCCCTTTCTCTGTCATATTAATCTTAACTCGCCTCGCCTTTAATCATTGTGTTTCAAAAGTTGTACCTTTTCCAGTTTGTGTACCGTTTTTCATATAATTTATTTCAATATTTTTGTTAAAACTAACGAAAATATCACGACTTAACCTAACCAATTATCAAGGGCGTACAGTTGATCTATTATTAATTATAACATTGTTTCTGGAATAGTATTTACTATTTACTAATAGATCAACTGTACGCTCTTGATAATTGGTTAGGTTAAGTCGTGATATTTTCGTTAGTTTTAACAAAAATATTCTCAAAAATAAATTATATGAAAAACGGTACACAAACTGGAAAAGGTCCCAAAATTTTAATTGAATAAAATCATATAAAAACCTATATCGGTTTTCGGCTTCCCCATATGTTAGACCTAATGAGAGACAAGCTGGCGAGTCAGACAGGCAGTTAAACGAAATTTATTATAGAAAAACCGTTAAAGTTTGGGGTACAATAGAAGTTCGATATAACAAATATCGGTAAATATCGGTGCGGCCTTAAAAGTAAGGTTCACCCAAATATCATTATAAGTAAATAAAATTGTTAATACAATAAAAAATCATTACAATAAAAGTCAAACACTGCATATAGATTAGGTTGGGTCTACTGTTATATCTTACTTGAAATTAGTTTGTATGTAAACAAATGTGTATGCGCATGAAGAAACCGAAAATAAACGTGTATTTAGCTATATCTCCTATTAATAAGGTTGCATGAGTAATTTGACTAGTTTTACAGGAACTTAGTGATATCTATATTAGGGTTATGACTTTTTAATTTTTTGCCATAAATATTGTTTCCTGTATCATCAATCGATGAACTTTTGCTTGAAAACAATAAAAAAGGGCCTAATTCCTCAGCATTAAAACAAAATGTCACCCCGAAAGCAAATATATATTAGTATTATTAGTATATTAGTATTTTAAGCAATAAGTAAAACAATAATAGAGTAAATGTATAATATTGTATTTGTATAATTAATATGTATTGTATAGGTATAATGTTGTATAATATATGTTTATGTATAATAATTGTGAAATAAACATGCAAATTTCTATTTATTATTTTATTAATTTTTATTTTTATTTTGGGGTGAAGTTTTTTCAAAATATATCGAAAAAACTGTTATTTTCATTGTCAGGGGGCAAAAGTTCATCGATTTGTGATACAGGAACATGAGGTTATAAAAATGTCATAACCCTAATCTATATATGATGACGAAAATAAGCACGAAGGAAAATAAAACATGAAATAGTGCTTAAGCGCTTTCGTCTGATGACATCCTTAGGAACAGTGAAATTAATCACAAGATTGAGACTATACATAGCTCACAAAGAAAAAAAATATGGTCCAGAAAATATTTTGGATCTTGTGGGTTACAACTAGTGCTTGCATAATACCGAAAATTTTCAATACCGGTATTTGGAGGCAATTATGCTAATCCCGGTATTGATACCGGTATTATGAAAAAAATAATTTATTTTGATTTATTATGGTGCCACCCTACCAACCCTTCCACAAGTCTGAGGGACTTGCAGTACTCACCATATTTACTATAAATTAATGATCCAACTCCAAATAGATGGCATTCTATTCGAAAAAGTTTATACAGTAAATTACTAAATTGTAATAAAAATATTATTTGAATTTTTTTTAGCATATTATTATACAACTACTGGGGTAGATAGAAATTATTAGTATCTAAATATTTATTTCTTAGTTTGATTTTGAAAGTATGCTTTGAGGAAACAAAGAGCATCTAGGGATTGTTCAGATAGACTTGATCTCAGTTTCGTCAGAAATAGGCCTGCAGCAGAAAAGGCTCTCTCTGATTCTGCACTTGTAGGTTTAATTGAAAGCAGTGCCTTGTACAGCTTCTCTAAATTCTCAGTTCTCTGTAAAGTAACTTCCAAGCTTTTAAATTCATTAGTAACATCAAAATCAATGGAATTTTTTTAGATGGCACTTTTCCTAGTTTGTCCATTTCTTGCATGTATTCACTCAGTAATGAATCTGCTTCCACTTCAGTCTTATCGGAGGACTAAATTGCCTAAATTTTACAATAGCAATTTTTGTCAATACCGAAAACCTATAATATCGGTATCGGTATTATTTGTACTTCTTCAATACCGGTATTTCAATACCGGTTTTAACCCCTAGTTACAACCCTTCATTTACTTGATTTTTTCATATAATACAACAACCCACAAGATCGGTTTTCTTATGTAGAATTTAAATCTGAATCTATTTTCTTCTATGGTATTTCTTGTGCAAATTGATATTAACGGAGATATAAGCAAATTCTGGATCGATTAAAATCGATTGAAATAGTATGGTGGTAATTATTCGTTTTACCCCTGCGGGTCGATTTTGATATGAAAATAGGTTTTTCTGGTGTATTTTGGTGTGTTTTATTCAAATGTGACCTTCATTTCTTGTGCAAATGAATTATTGAATGCCCGGTTAGGTTAATTGAATGCACAGTTAGGTCAACTGTACGCCCTTGATGATTGGTTAGGTTGTCGTGATATTTTCGTTAGTTTTATGAAAATGAAAAGGTTTATTGGCAGACTATAGTCCATATGACAAATATTATTAATACAATGACAGTTCATACACTAACGATAAAAATATATACAATTGATTAGAAATAATACTGCACTGTCGAAGTTAAGTGGAGCTACAGACAGACGTTTTCGTACCAAGAAGTCCATAGCTTAGAGGATAAATGGCAAGACTCGTGGATAGCTTGGATGATCGGGTTGGTTGATTTTTTAATTCTTTGCATTAGACTGTGTTGAGCACGTCTTGTTACCTCCGGGAAGCTCGGAACATTGCGGATAGCAAACATTTGCGAAGCTGAGCATCTCGGGGGTAATTTATGTAAGAATCTAAGACCTGTTGTACAGCAAATTTAGGGTTCTGCCAGAACCTTTTTTATAATTCACCCAGAGTTGCTGACCGTATATATTACTGCAGAAAGTACGAAAGAGAGTGTCTTTAGCTTCACTTGTACAGAAACGAAAGTTCCTGATGGTCATATTCGCTTTAGCACACAGGCTTCGAGATTGTTTTCTTATATCCGAGTCATCACTCAAGGAGCTGGTAATAGTTTGACCCAAATACTTACTCTTGTACTTCCTCAATTACTTCACCATTCATTTTAAACCTTATATCAGCTGGCTGATTACAGCTTTTAGGATGAAATTGCATAACCTTAGTTTTTGTAACATTAAAAAGAATATCATGTTTCTGCGAATACACTTCGCAGACATTTAGTAGCCGATCCAGACCTTTAATAGAGGGACTTATTAACACCATATCATCGGCATAAACTAAGTTATTTATCCTTGTGTTTTCTATACAACATCCTACTGTTGCCTCATTAAGTGAAGCAATTAATCCGTCAATATACACATTAAACAGCATAGGGGAGAGCAAGGAGCCTCTTGTCACCACGCAAGAGGAGCCAAAACACTCGGATAGTACATTGCCCCACCTAACAGTGAAAGATTGGTGGGAATACCAAAATTTCAATAAATTTAATATGTACATGGGAACCTTCCTGTCTTCTAGTTTTGCAAATAAAATATTGTGGTTCACCCTATCATATGCCTTACTTATATCAAGGAAACAGCTATAAATGGTTGAATTACTGTCAATGTATTTAGATATTGTTTCTTTAAGTACATAGATACACAGGTCAGTTGAGTGGGATCTTTTAAAGCCAAACTGATTAGGAGATGTCCATAGGAAATCATTTAATCGGAGTAACGAGTTTTTCTAGTAGTTTCGAGAAGCAGGAAGCGACAGCAATAGGCCTGTAATTATTGCTGGACAGAATGTCTCCATACTTATTTTGACCAGGGGCAAGATATATACCCTCATGAACTCTGCAGGGATATAGCTATGAGCAAGCATGGCTGATAAGAGCAATGATATATGCAGACATACTACGTCATTTGCATATTTTAAGTGCTCATTCGATAAGTCATCTACCCCTGACGCAGAACCAGTCTTTAACTCTTTAATTAACCTCTTTACTTCAGAAAATGATATCAAAATATTTTCCCTTGTCCCTCTCACAATCGTTTCGCTGCAATCTATCTTAAGATTATCCCTACTCACACTATTAAGAATGTTAGAGTAGTAGTTTTTCCACAGCTTTGCAATTTCATCCTCCCCCGACATCCCATCGATTGTCGGAGGGAGGACATTTTTGACACCCGTTTGATTCTTAACAAATTTTCAAAATTTGTTGTTAGGTATCGTTATTTATGCGAGCTTCACAAGCTTTTGATGCTCGAATAGACTCTTCTTCCTGTTTTCGCTTTATGGCCGCCTTATACTGACCCCGACTTCTACACATATTTATGTATGCTGGTCCTAATCTGGGTCTACCATGAAAGCACCACAAATTGTAGGCGTCTTTCGATTCCCTCTTCAGGGGGGGCAATAAAATCATTCCATCCAGGAATAACCTGGAGAAATGAAGTTTTAATGAAAATATCACGACTTAACCCAACTAACGAAAATATCGCTACAACTGAACTAATCATCAAGGGCTTACAGGTTGCCAGACGTCCCGCATTTGATCCAAAAATCAAGCATTATTAAGGATTATTTTAATAAATTTTTTAAAATTTTGTTTGTTGTAACCATTGAAGAAATAGCTTCAATTTGAAAAAAAATTGGTCTTAAAAATTTTTTGTCACAATCTGGCAACCCTACAAGTTACAGTTGACCTAACCAGGCATTCAATAATTCATTTCCACGAGAAATGGTCACATTTTAATAAAACACACCAAAATACACCAGAAAAACCTATTCTCATATCAAAATCGACTCGCGGGGGTGAAACGAATAACTATCACCATACTATTTCAATCGATTTTAATCGATCCAAAAATTGCTTATATCTCCGTTAATATCAATTTGCACAAGAAATACCGTAGAAGAAAATAGATTGATTTAAATTCTACATAAAAAAACCCAGATCTTGTGGGTCGTTGTATTATATGAAAAAAATTAAGTAAATGATGGGTTATAACCCAAAAGATCCAATATTTTAGGAGGAGCATACAGTTGACATGGAATAGCTACCAGAGTTTTAGTGCCTTGTCCTTCTTATCCAAATCTGTTCTGAAGGAAGCTATTCCACGTGAATTGTATGCTTCTCCTAAAATATTTTCTGGGCCAATCATATTTTTTTTCTTTTGTGATCTATATATACTGTAGTCTCAATGTTGTTATTAATTTCGGTGTTCCTGAGGATGTCATTATACGAAAGCGCTTGAGCACTATTTCGTGTTTTTTTAATTTTCCTTCATGGTTATTTTCATCATAAATATTATCACGTGTTACTTTCGTGAAGTTAATTTACACACACACACACACACACACACACTTTATTTGACTGTAATTATTAAATACATATTACATAATTAGTGAAAACTGATGGAATACACAATCAATTTATGAGAGAAACTCTTGCTTCCTCTCAAGCACTTGAAATGCTTAAAAGGATAATCTCCCTCCACTCCAGACACTGACAGTGATGTTCCCACAATACATTCAACTGAATTTGAACGTGACTGTAAATAACGCTATTTATTCATAAATAACAATATCAAAGGCGTTTATTTATACATGCCGAATTGAATTGAAATATGCGAAGAAACTTCAGTAAATTATTGTTCTTTTTGTGGTTAATTTGAAGTAATCGGTAAAAGGTTTGAAAGGAAACATCCACGCAGGAGTTTATAGACACACTGTATTAAATGAAAATCAGAAATTGCAAAAGTCCATTGTTACGAAAGTTAAAAATACCAAGAATATTTGATTCTTCTTTCAGAGTTTAGTTTCTGAATCTTAACTTATCATGGAGTTAATGAAACCTATATATATTATATATATATGTATGTATATATGTATATATGTATATATATATATATATATTCGCCTTTCTATCTGTCCTTTATGCAAGCGCAAACTGTTTGACCTAGAGCTACCAAATTTGGCACGGGAACTTCTTATGGGATGAAGAATGTCAACACAGAGTCGGTCAGCCTGTTTGTCTGTATTACGGGCGGCAATGTGAAGCTCAAGATTTTCATGACTGTGTTCTTTTCTATAGTTTTATTGACCAAATAAATGAACCGACAGTAATTGGGAGTTCAATTATTTGGTCAGGGGGGTTTTGGGGGATATCTGATCAGATTCAGAAATCTTGACACAATGTGAAGCTCAAAATTTTCACGGCTGCGTTCTTTTCTGTAGTTTAGCCTGTCTGTTAAATTTATCCCGGGCAGTAATGATGGAAGGGTGGGGGGAGGGGGTTATCCACCAAGTTGCATAAAGGGGGTGAGGGAGTTTTGGGGGGCATTCAGTTGACCTAACCGGGCATTCAATTAACCCGGGCAACACCGGTCAACGAGGATTTTGTATCTGATATAAAAATGTATGATTTTAGCTAGTTTCGATATGCTGATTTAAAACATGCGGCTCAAAATTTTTTCAGCACGTCTAGATTTTTAGCTGAGACTTAATCATTTATCTTATTCCATCAAATTATTTCTGCAATGGAGCAAAGTTATCGGGGTGGATGGGATTCAGGAATGATGGGTGACTACTGTTGGTTTCTTCAGAAGGAAAGTGAAATGAAATGCAAAAAGAAATGACGCAGCGTATCATTTTTTCCAAAGAAAATGAGTTAGACGCTTCATTTTTTAGTAATATATTTAGTTGTAACGACTTTTTGTAGTTTATATAAAGTTGTAATATCATTGGCTTTGAAAATAAAGGCGGCAAAATTTTTTTTATTAATTTTTTACAATAAGTGTAGGGAAACCCTTATTAATTTACTGTATTTGATTTACTGTATTAAACGTATATAAATCTTTAATTGATAGCGTTATAATTACAAATCTAGCGTGATGGAATATAGTCTTGCATCAGTGCGTCCTTTGAAGGTGAATTTCAACATGAAATGATAGATAAAAACTGCTTTGACGTTTTAAAGCATGAACAGTTTTAAATTACACACCCATACACCCACACACATTTGCACCTACAGTCTTCAAACAGTAGTGTAGTTATTGAAATAATCACTTCAAATAATCACTATATTTTAAATTCCATAATTGTAATTATTTTTTACTAGCGGAGCGACCCGGCGTTGCCGAGGTGGATGTTGAACGCTATAAGCTAACGAAAATATCACGACTTAACCTAACCAATCGTCAAGGGCATTCAGTTGACCTAACTGGGCGTTCGGTTGACCTAACTGGGCGTTCGGTTGACCTAACTGGGCGTTCGGTTGACCTAACTGGGCGTTCGGTTGACCTAACTGGGCGTTCGGTTGACCTAACTGGGCGTTCGGTTGACCTAACTGGGCGTTCGGTTGACCTAACTGGGCGTTCGGTTGACCTAACTGGGCGTTCGGTTGACCTAACTGGGCGTTCGGTTGACCTAACTGGGCATATACTGTGTGGGTGTATATATATATATATATATATATATATGATGATGAATAAAACCACGAAGGAAAAAGAAACAAAGGGGTGCTTCGTGGTTTTATTCATCATAAATACTTTTCACGTGTCACTTTCGTGAAATAATTTTTCATATATATATATATATATATATATTATAGTTTTCAATATCCACCTCGGCAGCGCCGGGTCGCTCCGCTAGTTTTAATTATATGTGAAGCTCAAGATTTTATGACTGTTCTTTTCTGTAGTTTAATCGCGGTGCTGGGGCCTTCGGGCCCAGTAATTTTAATTATTTAATTTATTAACACCCAGGTGCAAAACCTGGAGACCTAATCAATATGTATGTGAAGTTTCATGTTTGTAACTGCTTCCATTTTGGAGTTATGGCTGGAACACACACACACACACACACACACACACACACACACACACACACGTCCTTTATTATAAGTATAGATCACTGTTTGCCGTTTCACTTCCTTTATGTAATAAATGCATTAAATCCCATCAATGCTTGAAAAGCTTTCATGCTTCCTAAATGCAAATTCAGATAAAAATACTTTAAACTAACCGCATATCAGCTGTCTGAATTGTATGTATAGAAAAAATATTAATTTATTTCTTTCGAATAAATTGCCAATTAATATGTAAAATGCGTCCCTTTATGCAAAAAGTTTTTTGAGTTTTGAATTTTTGCGTTTGACTTTTTGCGTTTGACTTTGTGCCGAATACATTACATCGTTACATACTTCAAAATGGATTTCTGTTTGTAAAAGAAAGTTAAAAGATGTTTAACGGAAAAATAGACTAATTACGAAAATAAATGACGTTTAATGAAACAGTCAAATATTGAGAGTTAATTATAATATAAGGACTTCATTGATTACAGTAATGATGCCGGTAATGAACTTTTTTATTTTCTTTTTACATAAGTAGGAGCGAATATAGTGGAGGCGAAGATTATTAATTAACACAGTAATTTAAAGGAGAATGTGATAAAAAAAATATCGTTTGCATATTACTATATTATATCAACCAATACACACAACTTAATAAAATGAAAACAATGTTAGACAAAAGAATAGATGTCTGTTACAATAACAGGAATCCTGTACCTTGGTTTTGATCGCAATAACGGGGGAATATTTCGTTCAGAATAAAATTCTGAAAAAAGGTTCTGATATAGATATTTCCCTAATATAATTGCTTCAGTTTAAGAAACATATGGCGTATAGCGTAGGTACAGTAAAACCTCTGAATAACGGCACTCCACTATAACGAAACCTCTCTATCGAAAACACGTTTCTTTATAAGGTGTTTTCGTTAACTCAGTCTGAGCTGCAATTGTTCGTCTCTCCTGCCATTTCCCCGATAAAGAAAGTAATCGGCGTGCGATTGGCTGATGCGTAATTGACTACAATGTTTCTCCCTCACAGATATATACTTTTAAGTAATGCATTTAATATACTGTATATACACAGTACTATATAAAGTATGTATAAAGGGTTTAAATAAGTCATTAAAATATATACTACAATATCGGCAAAGGAAAACCTCTTTATAACGAACAACCTCTCTACAAAGACAACAATTTGGCTGATATATTTCGTTATTTATTATTTAGATCAACTAAATATATAGAGTATCTTTATATATATATATAAAGTGTTGTTGTTGTTGGTTAGCCAATCAGCCCACCCTGATCGAGCAAGCCGGCGGCACGCAGGTAACCGATCGCCCTCTCCGGAGTGGACCAGAGGTTCAGCGCACTAGTGATGATGTGTTGTGTTCGTTGTTGTGCTAGAGCGGTATAGTCTGTTATAATGTGTTCAATTGTTTGTGGTGTGTCCTGGCACAGGTGGCAGGTGTCGTCTGTGGAGTTGTCTAGTCTGTGTGTATAGATCTGTAAGTTGGGGTGATGTCCACATCGGAATCGTGCTAAGTTAACTCGATCCGGTCTGCTCAGGCTGGGCTCTAACCTGTCAATGGTTGGCGGCTTCGCACATAGGACCGCATTTGGACCGAGTCGTGTCAGTGTTTTGTGGGTTAGGTGTGTGTGTGTGTGTGTGTGTTTTCTGTACTGTGATATATCTGTGGGGCGTGGTATGGAATGGAGTATTTGGTTGTCTCTCAATGCTCTGTTCTCTCACCAACACTGTTCAACTTATACATGCATGATATGCCAACACCCATAGATAACAAGCTTACCTTATCATATGCAGATGACATCACTAACATCCACCCACAACAACATCGACACCGCTACAAATAACCTACAAACATACATAAACAGTATACAAGACTGGCTCTCACACAATAGACTCAAAGTAGCGCCCACAAAATCAACCATCACCTTGCTTACAAGCAACACAAAAGAACACCAGATAACTCCACAGATTACACTAAACACCACCAACATTCCACACTCACAGGACCAAAATACTTGGGGTCACATACAACACATCATTATCGTTTGCAAACTACATTCAAGACATTAAAAACAAGTGTACGTCAAGACTTAACACGCTTACGGTACTAACAGGCACAAACTTTGGACACCAGCAGGAAACATCATCACTCATATACAAACAATATATTCGCTCAGTTATGGACTATGCTAGCTCATGCTGGGCACCCATTATCTCACACACACACAAACACCTTACAGACAATACAAAACAACGCACTTTGTATCATTACAGGATGTACTCAAACACCAATAGAACACCTGCACACAGAAACAAAAATACTGAAAGTTAAGGAACATTTAGACACGAGGGGAACACAATTCATAGCAGCAGCGACAATTAACCCACAACACCCTTTCCACTACATGTACAATCATGCACCAATACCTCGCACCATTAAGGTAACACCAGAGAGGGACCCCGTTCGGAAAAAGCTTGTTTTTGGATGACTTGCCATTAAATGTGACGTGTGAGTATCTTCCTGAAAGATAGTTGCTTAGCCACCTTTTGGTGTTAGTGTGCATGTTTGTGTTGAGTATTTTATTTATGAGAGGGAAGCGTGGGATAGCATCAAATGCTTTACTAATGTCTCTTGTTGCTAATAGTGTACGTTGAGCTGATCGTCTGGAGTTGATGCCATCCATGATGTGCTGCGTGAGGTTAGTGAGTAATGTCGTGGTTGAGTGTTGACGTCTGAATCCATGTTGAGTAGGCGATAGTGGTATGTGTGGGTTGGTGACTTGTAAGATTAGTCTGTTAATTTGGAAGGTGTGCATAGTAAAGTAATGGGTTTATAGGAAGCTGGTTCTGTTGGATTTTGTTGGTTGAGTAGTGTAATAATTTTACCGTGTTTCCATATGTCAAGAATAATAGTGTGGTATATATATGTTGACGTTTGTGAGAGCTAGTATTCCCTGTGGGCCAAAGTGTTTAAGGTGTATGTTAAATATGTTGTCTGGTCCAGTAGCCTTCGAATTCTTAATGTTTTTGATCTGGTGGTCTGGTCTGTATTGAAGGGTGTAATGGTCGTGGCGAGTCTGTAGGTTTTCTTGTGTCTGGCTGTTTGTGTCTGCGTGTTTCTGGTTATTCTCTCTGTTTAAGTGACTTATCTTCGCTTAGTGATTAACTAGAATGTTAGCTTGTTGTGTATATGTTAGGATATTTTGGCTGCGAAAGATAGCCGCGTGTGAAGTGTGAATGCCGCTGTTAGAGTGGGTAATGCTGTTTATAGTTTTATATAGCCTGGATGTATGTGTGGTTTAGTGTTCTGAATTCCCTAAATGTTTGGTTTTTCTTTAAGTTTGTTGTTTAGTTCTGTGTTGAGCGTTGTATCTGCTGTTTTATGGTTGTGTGTGTGTGTTTGTGTGTTATGTTTGAGGTTGTTACGTTGCCTTATGAGGTGGGCTATTTCTCTAGTGTAATTTGGGTTGTATTTCCTAATGTTGCCCTTGGGTATGTATTTGTTTGCATTATTGTGATCTGATTAAATGTCTTTAATGCTGTATTATGTTTGATGGGTGTGTACTGTTTAATGTGGTGAATTGTTCCTCAGTCTGTATTTTGAAATGTTCCCAATCAGCTTTCTTGTAATTTCTGTAAGTGTGCCTAAGGCTGTTGGGGCAGAGTGTACAACGTGTTGTAATGATGATGGGCAGGTGGTCTGATGACAGTTGTTTTTTTGTTCTCCAGTGTGTGTGTGTGTGTGTATGTGTGTGGGAAGAGAGAACGTTATGTCTGGGGAGTTTGAGTATCCTGCTTGATGTGGTATGTGTGTATGTTCTGTATTGTTAAGAATGACGATACTGTTTAGTTGTGTGGCTATGTTGGCGCCTCTGGTGTTGCTGTGGTTGTGCAGGTACCAACTATTGTCTTTAGCGTTGAAGTCTCCTCCTAAGATGACATTAGTGAGAGAGGCCAGATTGTGTAACTGGATTGTAATTGGCTGGCACCTGAGGTGAACTATCTGTGGGATGTAAATGTTGATGAGTGTTGTTGTTGTTTTGCGCGTGTTTTAATGTTAACTGCCTGTATTTCTATCGTGTTATCTGCTTGGATTGTGTTTGTAATGTTTTGGATGGCATCAGTGTAGTTAATGCTTTTACGTATGTAAATGATGAGTCCACCCCCGTTACCCCCAGTACGATCTTGACGGATCGCCGTGAAGTCAGGGATGATGGGTGTTTTGTGTGTGTTTTAGTTTTTTCTTGTATAAGTGCTATGTAAATGTTTTGTTTGTGTACGAATTCCCTGAGCTTCATGATTTTGTTTGTTAGGCTATCTACGTTGTACTGTAATATGGTAAATTATGCTTCTGTATGTGTGTCATGGTTCTGTTGTGTATGGTGACATGTGTAAGTTGTAGTGGGGCCTGATTAGTCTTAATGTCGCCGGAGAGTACGGGTAGTCCGGGGAGCAAGCAATTGCTCCCCGTAAATGAAAAAAAAGCACGCTGATGTAGGTCCGGCCCCCGGGGCCAATCGGCACTCTGACCGTGCCACGCAACAGGCCGTCGACTGCCAGTCTGGCCAGCCGTAGACAGCCCGCTGCACGGGGATTTGAGGAAGTTTGGCCACCAGCGCGTTGTTTCGGTTTGACGTCGCTTCTTCTTCGCGTTGACATGCCCCGCGCAGGAGGATACAGCCACTGTTAGAAGCTTCCTCGTCAGCTGCTAACTGTCGACATACGTTGTTGTTGCTTAGCCAATCAGCCCACCCTGATCGAGCAAGCCGGCGGCACGCAGGTACCGATCGCCCTCTCCGGAGTGGACTAGAGGTTCAGCGCACTAGTGATGATTGTTGTGTTCGTTGTTGTGCTAGAGCGGTATAGTCTGTTATAATGTGTTCAATTGTTTGTGTGTGTGTCCTGGCACAGGTGGCAGGTGTCGTCTGTGGAGTTGTCTAGTCTGTGTTTATAGGTCTGTAAGTTGGGGTGATGTCCACATCGGAATCGTGCTAAGTTAACTCGATCTGCTCAGGCTGATCTCTGACCTGTTAATGGGTGGCAGCTTTGCACATAGGACCGCATTCGGACAGAGTCGTGTCAGTGTTTTGTGGGTTAGGTGTGTGTGTGTGTGTGTGTGTGTGTGTGTGTGTGTGTGTGTGTGTGTGTGTTTGTTGGGCGTGGTATGTGAGTACTTTGGTTGTGGGGCGTGGTATGGAATGAGTATTTGGTTATAATGTTTCTCTGGTGTTGCCTTAATGGTGCGCGGTGTCGGTGCATGATTGTACATGTAGTGGCAAGGGTGTTGTGGGTTAGTTGTCGCTGCTGCTATGAATTGTGTTCCCCTCATGTCTAAATGTTCCTTAACTTTCAGTATTTTTGTTTGTGTGCAGGTGTTCTATTGGTGTTTGAGTGCATCCTGTAATGATAAGAAGTGCGTTGTTTTGTATTGTCTGTAAGGTGTTTATGTGTGTGTTTGAGATAATGGGTGCCCAGCATGGGCGAGTATAGTCCATAACTGAGCGAATATATTGTTTGTATATGAGTGATGTTGTTTCCTGCTGGTGTCCAAAGTTTGTGCCTGTTAGTACCGTAAGCGTGTTAAGTCTTGACGTACATTTGTTTTTAATGTCCTTAATGTGGTTTGCAAAAGATAATGATGTGTCGTATGTGACCCCAAGTATTTTGGTCCTGTGAGTGTGTGGAATGTTGGTGGTGTTTAGTGTAAGCTGTGGAGTTACCTAGTGTTCTTTTGTTGCTTGTTAGTCAGTTGGAGAATTGAAATGGACCACTCCTCACAATTCGTGCATACGATACGCGCTTTATTATTCCTGAAAATAATTAATTATCCAAGAACGCCACTCGAGTTAATGAAAGCCGGAATAGAAAACATGATTATAAATAAATTTAATTTTGAGAAAAGAAATTAAAAATGTATACGTCAGTATAATTTGATATCGTGTTTATCCACTTTCATTTTCGCTTACTTTTGTAATTTCTTGGAACAGACTCCACATGTTGTACATTCATTTGCTGGTTTTTCGCCGCAATTTCCATTGTCTTAAGGTGTGATGAAGTAGTATTAACAATGTTCTCCCTTCTGAAACTTCACAAGTATTCAACAGGTTGGCCAATATGTTCACAGTAGGCTTTAGATTGAATGGGTATCGATACTGGGTAAGATATCGAACTCTTAGCTTGGTAAACGTATTCCTCACTGATCGAGAAATATAAATCGGATAATGTATAATCGTGCATATAAATAATTCAATAGAAGGAAGTGTGTATGTGGGAACTAATGGAGGCATAACCTCTTCAGGAATTGCAACATCTTGTTCGGCAGTGAATCTTCCATACATTGTAATTAACTCTTCGGCGGTGTGGAGATCCATCTAGCCCCATACATGCACATGACGTGGTTGGTCACTTCGTCTCTCCTCATTCATATTCTTTCCTAAATACCGTGTATTATTATTTTTTTTGGCTGAAGAGGTGTTTTTCATCTTCAAAAGTACCTCTTCTTCAGTAGTTCATTCCTCGACTGACATGTTTTTTTACGAAAGTGAGCCTGTTTTCAGGGTGCGTTCCTCTTAATTTTTTTTGATATTTGCAAAACTATTTTTAATAGTTTTAGCAGTGACATCGAGACGCAGACTCTCCTTTATTGCAAGAAAATTTGTGAAAGAAATTTTGAACATTTATTCAGCATTTGTTGCTCTTGGTGCTTTATTTCTACACTTTTCTTGAAGGTTACCTTCTTCTTGCATCAATTGTGCCCACTTCTATACAGGTGAATAAGGTATGCCAAGTTAACGTGCTATTTCAACGGGATTCTTTCCACTCTCCTTCGTGCCAAATACTCTCCTGACAGATCTTTTTTTATTGGCTTGGAACTCTATCTCTATTCAAGTTTGATAAGTGCCTATACGTTTTCGGTTCATTCAAATGAAAGAATGACTAACTTTGCTTTTGAGTTGAGATATTCTCAGCAACTTACAAATTTTACACTCTGAATTGCATTATGCGGTATTCAGATACAAATTTAGTATTAGCAATATTAAAAATTGTTCCCGTAAGAATGAAATATTGAAAGAATGAAATTTAGCTCAGTAAAGCCGAAAGCTTAAGGGCCAAATTAAATAAATAAATAGTCCAGCTTCACAATTACTTGTCATGGTGAATTGTAAGACCACTGTATTTATTTTATTATTAATTAGCGGAGCGACCCGGCGTTGCATATATATATATATATATATATATATATATATATATATATATATATATATAGGTTGTGCATCTGGGTTGAATGCCCGGTTAGGTCAACTGTACGCCTTGATGATTGGTTAGGTTAAGTTGTGATATTTTCGTTAGCTTTAGGTCCCAAAATGGAAGCAGTACAAACATGAAACTTCTCACACACATTGATTAGGTCCGAGGTTGTGCACCTAGTGTTGAATGCCCGGTTAGGTCAATTGTACACCCTTGACGATTGGTTAGGTTAAGTCGTGATATATTCGTTAGCTTTAACGAAAATATCACGACTCAACCTAACCAATCGTCAAGGGCGTACAATTAACCTAACCAGGCATTCAATTAACTTACCAGGGTGTTCAATTAATCAAATCGGGCATTCAGTTGACCAATCGGGCATTAAAATAACCTAACGGGCATTCAATTTAACTAACTGGGCATTTAGTTGACCTGACCGGGCATATATATATATATATATATATATATATATATGTGGTTGTGTGTGTGTGTGTGGTTTTATTTTTGCGACTGCGTCCTTTTATTATAAATTATTACAAGCTATATACGCCATTACCCCCACCCCCTTCCCCACTATCCCCGGGCGGTAGCACTGTGACTACTGTATACTGCTACCCGCCCTCAGGGCGAGTAGCAGTATATGTCACAATATGTGTGAAGCTCAAGATTTTCACGGCTGCGTTCTTTTCTGTAGTTTTATCGCGGTGCTGGGGCCTTCGGATCCAGTAAGTGTGACCTAGCACCGGGAAATTTGACAGAGCATATCGGCAGCTCATGGGCTATCAGTTGGTGGTGGTTGCAGAATTTTCCAATGTGCCGTTTAGGCTGTGCACGGTTCCGAAGAAAGCGGACACACACACACACGTCCTTTTATTATTATTATAGGTAAAGGTTATTCAATTCAAATTCTTTAAGTTAGGCTACTGCAGTTATTTCCTTGGGTAATATGTTGGTTTATTAAGAAGTGAACACTGTATCAATTATAATTAGTATTGAAGTCAGAGTATCCACAATTTTTTGTAGTATCCGAACCACTGCCCTATCAAGGGAGAACCAGAGATGCACTTTAATCGCTGAAGTCCGAGCCGAGGATCGAACCCAGGACCTTCAAACTAACAGCCAGGTGCTCTTTCACTAGACTTCCCTGGCAGGTTGTTTTGGAGTTGTCAAATGATGGGAATTGGAAGAGATGAACACCAAAACGACATAACGTAATTATATAGCTTATCAGTTATCTCTGGTTAAGTAAGAAAAAAGTTCATTTATTCCGAAGGCTGAAAGCATATTTGCAGTTTTATTTAGATGATACAAGCGATAATTATTTAGATGCATAACTTTTAACTGATATTCCCTCCCTTCTCGAGTCTTTTGTAGTATCAGCTGTGCAGAAAGTGGATAAGAGGGGAACCAAGTATTGTTTTTTCTTTTATAGTCCATGGGCCAGAAGGGTTGATCGGTAACACTCGGGGGAACCAAACGTCCCTCATACCAATGATGAAGGACACTAAGTAGATGATAAAAATGCTTGCTGGACATTTCAAAAGAGTAGCTTCATTGTTTTATCAGCATTTTAAGTTTGCGCCCAATATTGAAATAGTTGGTGCCTACAGTATGTTTGATGAAGATTTATACTAAAACGCTACCAGATACAGATGTCCAGCAAGCATATTTGGAAACTACAAATTATCAGCTTTTCCAAAAAGCA
>JAJOZX010005246.1:307500-343931 GCA_023014485.1 Bathynomus jamesi | reverse complement strand
GGCCTTTTTCTAAAGTGCCGGCATGTAATGCCCATTTGCATAAGGCCATCATATTGGCCTTTTTAAAATGGCCGGCCATTTTGCAAAAAGGCTAACATATATATATATATATCAACAATATAATAATAATAATAAATGTTACTAAACTGACTGAAGCCAGCATCCGTAGCTCAGTCGGTATAAAACAATTTCCCTTATAAGCGAAGCAAAAACACTGAGGTTGGGGGTTCGACTCCCGATGGGTTGGCTCGGTTTGGCTGATGGGGGTTGTTTAACCTTCTTCGTAAAATCTCGGGTCATATGACGGAGGGGGTCTCTGAACGCGGAGGACGGTCTCCCATCCAACTACTACCCAGACCCAATGTCGCTTAACTTCGCTGATCGACGGGAAGCAGTGTTACGACACAGACCACGACGTAGCCCAAAGTGCTACGGCGCGGGACGCAGGACGAGACGAGCGAAGGGACCCGCCGCGTGAGACGAGGGCGCGCCTGGATGGTAGTTAATAATAATCCATAGGAGTTAGATAAGATTGGCCTGAGCGCGTGCCGATTTCCAATTTTCCTAAACTATTATTAAATTGAGTAAAAAAAATAAAAAATAAAAAAAAATAAACAAAAATAGAGTACCTTTGAAGTACCGAATTTGACTATCATCCAGATTCATTTCAAAACTTCAGTATACATAAAGAGCAAATAATATACCGGGTGTTCAGAAATTAACGTGTATATTGTGTATATTACTACGGGATATATATATATATATATGCTATGGGTTGTGGTAACTTCTGAACACCCGGTATTTGAAAGTTAGCCATTTTGCAGAATTTGCTCTATACCTTACTTAAGCTAGCAAAAAATACAGTATTAAGAGATATAATCTTGGGATATTGCGTTTGGCAATCGTTTACTTAAAAGTCACGGATGATTGATGAACCTTCATTGTAAAGAGCTCGGATGAAGATTCAAGGATGAGGAGCCTTTGACTGATGAAGCAAGCAAAAACTTCCTTTCTTTAAGGCTTTAAAAGCAGCGAATATTCGACTTTTTAATTTCAGTTTTTTTTTTTTCACCGTGTCGGCGTTGAGTCGCGAAGGCTCAAAATTATATGGACTGAGATTAAGGCCTTTTCGTCACGACGTAGAAAATTTTACAGCTGGGTCTCGAAAATTTTTTTTAATTTAAAAATTTTTTGCCAGCGGATATTCTTTTACCCAAATGAATGTGTGTGTGTGTGTGTGTGTGTGTGTGTGTGTGTGTGTGTGTGTGTGTGTGTGTGTTATCAGGTTTTTCGTTTGTTCCATGTCTCTCTATTTTCATTAAAGCGCTTTGACAAAAAAAAAAAAAAGAATTTGTGCGTTAATAATTGAATACTGTATATTGCCACCCGAGGAAAAGTTGCATTAAAATCAACCTTATTCAGGGCGCGTGCGGTTCCAGCGTTCCACTCCGCCACGAAAGGCTCTCTCTGCTTTTCTAGATCAAAGATGGTCCTTGGCACGTTCTTTGTGAGGCGTCTGGATGTTGGCACTTGTATAAAGTCTTGCTCTTTGAATTCGTGTCATTTTGTTCAAGTATCTGTAAACAAACTGAAGTCTACGAACGCATTTCAAGCAAAAAAAAACCAAAAAAACCTGAAGTACTTTCTTATATGGAAGGAAAAACAGTTTACGCTTTCTGTTCGAACTTCACGTCATCAGTTTTTCAACACTGAACTAATAATTAATCTTTTGTAAAACAGATTAAGATTTATATAAAAAGAGTTATAAATTATAGTAGTACAAATCTGGAGTATAATGTCAATTGCATGGCTTAACTTACATACTAATAGCCAGTCATATTTGCAGAGGGGACCTACAGCTTCACATGGAATCCGAACTACGGGCCGTTACCTTATCTGAACGAAGAGGGCGATCTCCTATCCAAGTACTACCCAGACCCAATGTCGCTTAACTTCAGCGATCTTATAAAATGTAACTAAGGTTTAACTAATACTGACCCTTTAGGCATCTAGAAAAACCAAAATCTTTTTAGCATACTAGCTCAACAAACCTATTCGGAAAGGGTGTTATGTACATTCCTGTGCGTGTCTCCAGGCAACCGTTCACGTAAACATTTTTCGTCTATCGCGGGCCTAATTTTGCCTTGACGTTATTGACCTGCATCGTCACAGTGGAGCACAAACTGTTCGCTTTCATATAAGATAAGGCATACCTGTGGTTGTGAGAAATTTGTAGAATCAAAGCTATTTTTTGGGGATCAGCCAAATTGTTTTACTTTATCAGAGTAATGCAGTGTTAGGAAAAATCTTTTTTCTTGCAAATGTACGAGTATACAGTCCACTGGTGTACTGGATCCACTACGGTAATACCGCAGGTATTTTAATGATCCGAATCTGTTTATTTTGTCTTCGATATAATTCTTACTTCATGCTGTTTTGGAACGAGGTTCCTCATTCATAAGTGTTTTTGTTGTGGCACTAACTTCCTATAATTTAAACAATGTTTAATTGGTCATTTGTGTAAAAAAATATTATTCTTGTTTTTAACTTCATTTTCCTCCGGTTTTAATTAATAATCGTTCACGACATCACGGACAGGAACAATGAATTGGGAAGGTTTGAGAGACGAAGATCCGGCGGGACGAAGAAAGTGGACCAACGTATAGCCTGAGTGATTGAGCGTATTTCCCTGAATCCACAACAATCTCTGCCAAGAACCGAGAGAATCGGTTGCGTTGAGGCAAAAAACAAAAAGAGTGGACGGTTGAGCAATGGTCCATGATCTCGGACCAAACTGTTGGAAATTTTGGAAAATGCACGTCGAAAAGTAGCAATCAATGAATGCCCCGCCGATGTGAGGATGTGATCAAAGCAAAATGCGATCCCACCAGACAGACGCGGGTATTTATATTATTTCTGATGCTTTAATTTGTTGCTTACATAGCCGTAACGATACCATCATGTATTGAATGGCATATTTGTGTATATTCTGAAAATCCTAAACTTTATGGCTGCCTGGAGACTCGTACACGGCTCTGTAAATAAAGTTCTTTTATCAGGCGCTAAAAATCCATTGAAGTAAATAAATAATGCTTAGGAACAATCGTAAAAATAACGCTTTCAGACACGCATATGGTAAATGCAAGCACGCAATTTATACTTTTATTGTACTGAATCTTGCCGTATTTTGTTTTTTTCGTGTATGAATAATTTCTTGCAATACGGAAATCCAACTCTCCTCTACGACACAATGAAAAGGTGTGAAAAAACTGGAGGCAAACGGTAAAAGTGTATACTTATGAATGGTATATACATAAATAGTGTATATAAATAATACATGTACTCCGGTGGAGATTCGAATATGGTAGCCCTTAAGAGTTACTATATAGTAGATATTCACATTTATAGCATATACTAATGAAGAAGAAAGGTAAAAAGAACTCCAAATCATTGTTTTTGTCGACACTTGACATTAAATCTTCGGACTCGCGGAAATCCATTTTGGTAAACGAGTTCATCATCGAATATGTTTATTTGTGTATACAATGAACAGGTTGGTTGGTTAAGTGTATAAATACGTGACGGAACTAGATGGACATTCGTCATGAACTAAAGGCACTTATTTCTTCCTGACATTCACCGGTATTGTCCGAAATAAATATGTTTAACGCTGAACTTGATAAATGTCCGATATTTACCGGCAGATAATGTACAAAATTTATCAGTTATACATTTACTGCAACGACAAGAACTCTTTCAAGGAAAGGACTTAATAACGGTAGCAATAATAACAATGTAATATCGTACCTCCTTAACAGCGGCAAAGATCACGTGACCTATAGCTTTACACTGGATCCGAACCACGGGATGCTACATCATCTGGACAAGGAGTACGGTCATTCACTGGTGTGAACAAACCCAACGCCACTTAAATTCGCTAAACTAAAAGGAATCGGTGTCGCGCGTGGCTTACATAATCAGGAACATTAGTGCCATACCTTCAACGGCTGATGGAGAGAACAAAAACGGAGACTAAAAGTGACTTATAAAAGCCGAAACTCGATGAGAAATTAGAAAATATTAATCAAAATTGGAACTTAAGACCAGAGATATTAAATACCACTTCAATAGCTAGTGGAATTAGAGGAAATAAAGAACATGAGAATGCTTAAGATTTGTGAAAATTCTTACTTAATTTTAACTTAGATTCAAGACAAATCATATTTAGTAAATAATAATTATGAATTTGCAGTTTTCATTATATGATTCACTCGCGAAATTATGGTATGTTTTGATTTGTATAATAATAATCAGTCAGGAGGGACAGAAACTTGCACAGGGCTCAGGCCAACTAATGCAGAGTCGAAACCCCGATTTCAGTAACTTCACTTCGCCTACAGGGAAAGGGTGTCTGTTACCTACTGGGCTACGGGAGTTGGCAATTTGTATAATATGTTGTGGGTATTGAAATAACTGCTGAGCAGTAGTCGGCAACTAGCGTTCTGGGTGGTCAGATCCCGATTGTGGATGACCATTGGCTGGCGCTGCCTTGGTTCACTATGCTCGTAAAAATAAAAAACAATTTAATATAAAAAAAAGACTTTACAGGATTAAAAAGCACATTTAATAAATATTTCAGAATAACGTTTGTATCCTTACGTGTCTTTCCAAATGTACCCAGCAAGAAATAGGGTATTCAGCAAACGTCATTAAAATATTCACATTTACTAAACTTCCTATTGTTTGCTGGATATCTTCAACACCTGAAAATATTATGCTATATTGGTGCCTATATTTAAGTTATATTTATATTAATTAAGTAAATAAATTATTACCTAACTAATTATACGAGCGATAGTAGCCTTGGCCCGCCGTAATCTTCCCCGTTCACGATATGACCCGCGTTTGAATGTAGTCGCCTACCACTGCTGTAGAGTAATTGAATAAAGGGTGTATTAAAATCAGCGAAGGTACGATTATTGTTACTGCAATTAATTTCCACGTAATAAAAATAATAATAAAAAATAATAATTTATTATTATTATTAAACATAAAATGAATAATTCTTTAAAAAAGATCCTAAAATCCTTAAGCTTCGAATGCTTCGCGAGTTCTCAGCTCCTCATTTCATTTATTCAAAATCCAATTACAAACTTTAATTAGATTTTAAGATCAAGGTTAAAACTCGAGTTTTACTTGATGTATACCTTATGCGATATATATATATATATATATATATAACGTAAAGAACGACGCTTGTATAAAAGAACATTCCGCGCAAGATGAGGAAGGAGAACGAACAAATGAAAAAATGAGGTAACCACCCGGGAATCGAACCCGGGATCTTCCGATTGCCGGTCAGATATGATCCCAGAAGATCCCGGGTTCGATTCCCGGGTGGTTACCTCATTTTTTCATTTGTTCGTTCTCCCTCCTCATCTTGCGCGGAATGTTCTTCTATACAAGCGTCGTTCTTTACGTTAATTATACTGTGTGTTGTTTGCAGTTGAAATATATATATATATATATATATATATATATATATATATATATATATATATATATATATATATGGTAATGTAATAATAATAATGTTTGGGGAATATTGTACCTCCTTAATTAACAGCGGCAAAGATCACGTGATGGAGGGGACCTATAGCTTTACACTGGATCCGAACCACGGGATGCTACATCATCTGGACACGGAGTACGGTCATTCATTGGGTGAACAAACCCAACGCCACTTAAATATATCCTCGTAGTTACTTACTTAATTTTTAATCAAAACTCAATTAATAAAAAATTAAAATTTTTAATTTCCTAAAATACTTGGGAAAAAAAGTTAAAAAAATTTTTTCCTTGAAAACTTGAAAAACTCGTAAAGAGCAAAAAAATTTATAAAATTATTTTGAAAGTCGTCTATAATATGAATCTTTATATTACGTCACCAATTTTCTCAAGGCTGAAATACGAATCTTTCGAAAGTAAAATTAATTAAGAATTAAACGGTAAAGAAAAGATATAAAGGAAATAAATAAGAATTATAAAGGAAATGAATTTCAGTGATTTAATTGGTAGTGTGTGTGTGTGTGTGTGTGTGTGTGTGTGTGTGTGATTAAAGGAAACTGCGATTATTTGAAATAAAAAGAATTTGTAATTAAAAAAAAGCCGAACAAAAGAATGAAAAGGTCTGTTTCAATTAACGTTCCAAACACTAATAAAGAAAACTTGAAAAGAACCGTAAAAAACGACATATTTCAAAGCGGAAAACTTTGACACCAAAAATCAACGCTGGATTTTGCTATTTTGAAGAGGATCAAAGAGTTTCTTTCGTGATTACAACGTAAATGGAGTGATTTAATATCTAATATACTATTGAGCTAAAATGTGTCTGTGTGTGTGTGTGTGTGTGTGGTGTGTGTGTGTGTGTGTGTGTGTGTGTGTCTGCTTTTTTCGGAACCGTGCACAGCCTAAACGGCACATCGGAAAATTCTGCAACCACCACCAACTGATAGCCCATGAGCTGACGATGTGCTCTGTCAAGTTTCCCTGTCCTAGGTCACCGGTTACTGGGTCCGAAGGCCCCAGCACCGCGATAAAACTATAGAAAAGAACGCAGCCGTGAAAATCTTGAACTTCACATTTATACTGTGATATATATGTATAATGGGAAGAGGGGGTGGGGTAATTGGGGAGTGGGGGTGGGGGTAACGGGGAGAGGGGTGGGAGTAATGGGGGGAGAGGGGTGGGAGTAATGGGGGGAGAGGGGTGAGGGTAATGGGGTGAGGGGTGAGGGTAATGGCTTTTTTACTTTTGTGTGGGGGTAATGGCGTTTTTTTTTAATTTTGTAGCTTAACCACTTCTTCCTATGAGGGCCTCATATAATATAATAAAAAAATACATGAAAACGTGAAAAAAAAAAGTCTTTCTCTTTACATTTGTGATTGATTGGATAGCCCGAAAGGACTCACAATTTAATTGGGATATTGAGCTCCACTCTTTCATCGATTTGCAGTTACGATTCATTACAATTTTTGTAATTATATTACCGATATTTTATAAAGTATTGGTGGTTACGATTGTACCATCCAGTGATATACCATATATATGAGATACTGTATATGTGATATGCCATACTTTTGTCGCTTAGCCACTTCTTCCTATGAGGGCTTCCAATAATATAATTTTAAATCTACAACCAATAAAAAAAAAATGAAGTAGTGAAAAAAAATCCGGAGGGCGATAGCGAGCTACCGCTTGTCTATTCTATTGTGTTGCTACAAATCATATTAGTTTTATAGAACTATGCCATGCGCCTTTATATGTAAGGTACCCGTTGCCCGGGATAAATTTCACATTGCTGTTGCATGTCGTTCACAGTCAGCTTCAAGGCGTGATTGTCTTTCTTGGGGTGTTTCTCTTGCTCTGGTAGCTGCTACACTTTCTCGGACAGCTTCAAGACGTGATTGTCTTTCTTGGGGTGTTTCTCTTGCTCTGGTAGCTGCTACACTTTCTCGGGCAGCTTCAAGACGTGATTGTCTTTCTTGGAGGTTTTCTCTTGCTCTGGCTGTTGCATGTCGTTCACAGTCAACTTCAAGGCGTGATTGTCTTTCTTGTGAGCTTTCCTGCTTCCGGGCTTCTTTATTTTTTCTGGGTAAAGGAAGAAGTCTACCGCACCAAACCGAGGACATTGGAAGAACTGGAGGACCGAATTCGGGAAGTCATGTCCTCCATCCCGCCGGAGTTCCTGCTAAAGTCAGTGGACGCCAATCCTGGGCGGCTCCAGAAGCTGGTGGAAAGAGTTGGAGCCCACATTGAATTTTAGAGAAAACCTACCATGTATGCCTACCTTTTCATATTATTTCTTCTGAAATAAATGGATAATATACGTATTTTTTTACCAATCCAAAATAGGGAGCTACTTTCCGCCCACCCTGTATATATATATGGTGGCGCAAAAGTCAGGAATCAAAGAAGCCAGAGAAAATGGATCTTTTCCGTTCTATGGTCGTCACTATTTTCAAATAAAAATTACTTTAATTAAAAAATATATAATGTATAATTTATGCAGTGATAATCCTTTGACTCCTGACTTTTGCGCCACCTTATATATATATATATATATATTATATTATATATATATATATATATATGACAAGTCCGAATTGTATATAGCCTTGAATAAAGTCGGTCGAGCTGTAACTTAATATGAGCTAACTTAATAAAGGAAACCAGGGTGTATTTCGTTCCAATGTATTACTGTATTAACTTCAGTGTCCACATTATATATATATATATATATATATATATATATATATATATATATATATATATATATATATATACAGGGCGTCCCGTGTCTGGAACCATAGGGCAAAATGATAAAAACGGCAATAAAAACGCCGAAGAGACTTCTGGGGACTGTTTGTGAAATGAGCGAGGATGGTAGCGGCTGTGTCATCGTCGGTGGATGTCCTCCGAGGTCCACTGCGTGGTTTATCTCCTATGGATCCCGTTTCCCTGAACTTTGCTACAAGTTTGCCGGCACAGTTGTGTGTTATCGGCGCGCGGTCCGGATGCAATCTGTTAAATTCCTCAGCGAACTCCCTCTGACTCCTATTTCCTACGAGCAGAATTACCTGGATGCGTTCTTCCTTACTCAAAGACATCATGGGCACTTGCATAAACAGGAAAACATGAAATTAATTATTTACCCTATGGTTCCAGACTTATGGGACACCCTGTGTATATATATATAATATATATATATAATATTATATATATATATATAATATATATATATATATATAATTTCAGGTCTTGTTCCTAAGGAACCTCAATTTAATGATAAATAGGACAGCTAAAGTTTGTATCATGCTTCACTAATTTCCTGGAATGTATCATAGTTCTATTTTAATTTTAATGCTTAAGTAACCGTAGTATGGAGAGTTAAAATATTTTATGTCCTGATTAACTGTTGAAGTTTTGTTGGTTGGTTTGTAAATAATATTTTTAAAAATTTTAAGTGTTCGTTGAAAAAGTTGAAAGATGTTCTTGAGAGAGGAGTTGCCTACAATTTTTTTTTTTTTTTTTGCAGCCATGTTATTTCGTTGTGGAAGGATATGAACGTTGAACAAAAGTGATACGATCGCTAAATTAAGATTGGTAGGTGAAATAATTGGTAGGTGAAATAATTGGTAGGTGAAATAATTGGTAGGTGAAATAATTGGTAGGTGAAATAATTGGTAGGTGAAATAATTGGTAGGTGAAATAATTGGTAGGTGAAATAATTGGTAGGTGAAATAATTGGTAGGTGAAATAATTGGTAGGTGAAATAATTGGTAGGTGAAATAATTGGTAGGTGAAATAATTGGTAGGTGAAATAATTGGTAGGTGAAATAATTGGTAGGTGAAATAATTGGTAGGTGAAATAATTGGTAGGTGAAATAATTGGTAGGTGAAATAATTGGTAGGTGGGTTTTCAATACTCAGAGTGAAATTTGATTTTTATTTGGCTAATTTTAATAATAAAAAAAAAAGGATAAAAATCTGATTAATTTTAGTTAATCGGATATGTGGATCTTGATTATTTCAAGTTGAGAAAATCATCAGAATCGTCCCAGTTTGTGAATAAAAAAAATATATCATCTATGTATCTCAGAATTTTGGTCTAATGTTGTTAGGACAGTTCTGTAGCGAAATTTTCTCTTTGTGAGAGAGGAAAATGTTTGCCAGAGTTGGGCTAAGAGGGAATCCCATTGCGAGAGAATTGCGTTAAAAATTTCGAGAATACTTGTTTAATCCAATTAAAGAAATCAGATATGTCATTTCGGTACATTTCCTTTACGCAAATGTCAATGGCTTCATCGATCGCTACATTGGTAATAAAGCGAATCCGTCGTTGATGGAAATTATTTAGATTTTAAATTTAAACAAATTTAAAACAAAATTTTAATTTCTTGTTAATTTAAATATATGCGAGACTATGAATTTAGCTAGTCTATAATTATGCGTTGTGTAAACTCGAAAAAGGACGGGTCTAACTGGAATACATCTCTTTTACGCGTGTTTGGTAGGCCACAAAGAATTCGTGGTGCATATTCTAAAGAGTGTTACAGTATGGATGTATAAATTTCGTTTGTTATTTTATCTTGATCGAATGGATTTTCGAGAAAGCCATTCAATTTATCTTCGAAGTTAAATGAGAATGTTATTGGATTTTAATTTTTATCTTAAATTTTGTATGATCAGAAAAAAATTGTATTGACTTTGCTGATGTAATCCGTTTTACTCGTAATGACTATCCCTTTTCCTTTATCAGATATTGAAATTAAGATAAGAGTTATCATTTAATAATATTTCTTTTAGTTATGTCACCCTTATTTAATGAAGCAAGATACAAGCTTTAGTTTTCCTATTTATTATGACATATACATATAAGTATACATGGCGTTCAAGAAAGGACCGACTATTTTTGTTTTTAAATAACTATTACTGTACGAGTTACAGTAGCCATTTTGTATGCGAATAAAGTATAAACCAAACCAAGGTTACAGTTTGAAAGTGTTTTAATAGAAAACATTTTTACTTTAATCACCAGTGACGTCATTAACATGATTTTCTCGTAAACATGCTCTAAATTTTTGAATACTGTAGTTCATGCTAAAATAACTTCTAACAGTTACCAAGGAATATACGGTTACGGATGACCTTGTCCTCCATACTACATCGACCTTAATCCTCGCGATTAGTTTTTGTGTGGGTTATTTAGAGGACAAAGCCTACGTGCTTTTATGTTGGTTTTATGACAGTTCCTGGTTTTCATTGCAAATTTTTCACATACAGCTATATGGGACAAAGTAATCCTTTTTAAGACCGCAATACCACTTCAGGTCTTGTTTAAGTCATACCACTTCAGGTCTTGTTTAAGTCATACCACTTCAGGTCTTGTTTAGGTCATACCACTACAGGTCTTGTTTAGGTCATACCACTACAGGTCTTGTTTAGGTCATACCACTACAGGTCTTGTTTAGGTCATACCACTACAGGTCTTGTTTAGGTCATACCACTACAGGTCTTGTTTAGGTCATACCACTACAGGTCTTGTTTAGGTCATACCACTACAGGTCTTGTTTAGGTCCCGAACTCATATTTTACGAGTACGATTACGTTAATTTCTACTATTAAAAGTTTTTAACTTTGTGAAAATTTGCTTCTGAATTTTATTCACTTATTTGTTATTTATATTTTAATTTATTTACTGTATTTACATATTTACATTATTAATGTTTATTTAATTAATTTATATTTTAATAATAACGGTTAGTTAATTATCGGAATTTTTCCGACAAAGCGAGTGCCGCCGAACCCTTCAACTCCAAAAAATGTTTATTCCAAAAATATTTATTTTTAAAGAAAATTTTAGGACCCCTTCAGTCTCGGGTTCCGGATGCTTCGCGTCCCCTTTATCCGCCTGTCTCTATCTGTTGAACATGCGGGTAGGTACGTATCTGTCTGTAGCTTTTGTTTAAGCATCGTAACTGCGTGTTTAGTTTCAGATTTGACGTCATACCGTTGGTTATAATCGCCATATTTTCTTTGTAATGACGTCAAAGAATACCAGAGCTAGTATTATATCAGCATTTGATAGCGGACGTGGATTAACGAGGTTTAGGGCGCCTTATAATGTCAGACAACTATATATTCTTCACAAAAAAATGTTACAAAAAACTTAGCAGCAAAATTATTGGCTACGTTTACCTGACCTTCATCAGTTATTTATTGCACCGTAATCATACAGTAGTATTATAGGCATAAGTATATATTTGCAATAATAACGTCCTCCTCGTCACGCTCTCACACAGATTCTTAGAATCTCTGAAACTCTACGAAGACCTTCTTCCAAAACCAAACTGGAAACATTTCTCAGAGAAAGATGCAAATTGATGAATTTAAACCGAGATAAAATTACTAATTTAAAAAGTTGTACTGTAACATGACTTCCCAATGAAGAAAAAGCTAAAAGGTAGCTACTAATGTAACTGTAATCTTTAACATTTTTTCACATGAAATTTTGGCTGTAAAAGTTATTAAATTATTATGTTTTTAAGGGAAATACAGTACAAATATTGTACTTTATTGCCTTCATACGCAAAATCAATCAATCAATCTCTCTGGTGTGCTAATTAGCAGCGACCTTAAGTTTACCAAGCAGTGCGTAGAGGTGGAAAAGAAAGCCCAGAAGTTGTTGGGTTATATGACGCGTTCGGTGGAGAAGGGGCGAACGCAACATTTTCGAATTATGCCACAAAATGCAGTTAAAGTTTGTAAACTTTAAACCTTTGTATTTTTCCGGTTTATTGAAATGTTGTATGAATTTGAACACATATTTGAGTAAAATATTGTTGTGTAATATGTCGATATAATAAAACGCCAAGAAATTTTACAACATTATTTATTGATAGCTTCTGATGTTAACTGGTGTAATCCATTATTTGGTCCTCTTCGTCGAATGTTGTATTACCTGCTTCAACTGTTTCGGTTTCTTCCAGTTCCTTTAACAATCTTGTATAATAGTTCACTGCAGTTGCAGGCATTAGGTCTGATAATTCTTGAGATCTTTTATTTTTTCCTTAGTTATTGGCAGCAATTGGGAATACTTTGGTTGCAGTGTCTGCTGGGCTAGATTGAATAAACTGACACTGTAGGATTTTTTCCCTTTCTGCAGTCTGACGGGATGGCTATTATCTGGGGTTGTGCGGTATGCACTAGATATTACGTAGCCTTCTTTGTGTTGAAAGTCAAATATTAACTTTCTTGCATCTGTAAATTTAGTAGTTGTTGATTTCCTAATGACAATGCACGTTTTTAGGACGTCAAAATCGAGAAAATCAGCCTGTTTCATTTCTACAACTAGGAAGCGCTGCGAAACGGCTGTAGTTATGGCCGTAACATAATCTTTTTTGGTGTAACTAATATTAACTAATATTGCTGTAATTATTTTTTATATTTTGTTCAATTTGGCCAAATTGAGCATCACAGGGCATTGTCGAGTGACCAGAAAATAGATAGATGTGTTCAATGTGAAGCAATGATGCGGAGTGAATTTCTCTGAGATACATTAAAACCTAAATTTTACCGTGAAAGAGTGCAGACTAACATCTAATTTTTTGCATAGGTAAAGCAAAGGTTTTAAAGGATAATTATACGACAAAAAACTCATTTTTCGAATTTTGTGGCGTTCGCCCCTTCTCCACCGAACGCGTCATATCAGGAGGCAATTTCGATTTCCGAACAAGGAGATTGTGCTCTCACTGTACAATTCTCTGGTTCGGCCGCACCTGGAGTCTGCTGTGCAGTTCTGGTCGCCCACCCTCAGGAAAGATATTGAGAGGCTGGAGCGAGTGCAGGCGAGGGCCACAAAGTTAATTCCTTCCGTTAGACATATGGGCTACAATCGACGCTTACGCGCCCTGAACTTGTTTTCGCTGGAAACTCGGAGGCTGCGCGGTGAACTCATCGAGGTTTTCACGTTCTTACGCGGGTTCAACGATGTCGAGTTTAGAAGCATGTTTAGTTTAAATGATAACCCAACTCGCAACAATGGTTGGAAGTTGGATTTGAAACGGTTTAGCTTTTCTATTTTATTTTTTAAATTAAATCTGAAAAAAATAGTCGATGCCTCGGGGTCTAAATCTTCGTAATTAGCTCAGATAATGAAAAAAATACGCGCAAAATACCTTTTTAAAGACAAAATCTCATTTAGATAATCTTGTAGAAAGTATTTCTCCATAATAATTTACAGTATTTTACTACCTGTATTGTATTTGGCACTATTGACACTACTGGCACTATTGACACTACTGGCACTTATTGGCACTATACGTAAAAATATATAAACTTATCATCATAACCTTCTTCCTAATTTGGGCAGAAGAGGAGATTTGGAAGCATTTATAAACTACTTTTGAGAGCTAAAGTTAAGAATGAAATTTTGGATACCATTCATTGAGGGAGATGATGTAAAGTTCATTTCAACTAAATATATTTCCTTATCTTTTCATAACTTTTGTTAATTAAACAAGGATCTTATCCGTTTATAGTGGGCGATTATGTATTTGTTTGCATAAAGTTTAATTAATATTCGTCTTAATTATTCATGAACTCCTCTCTGAATTTATGAAAGCTTTGTTAATTCAACTCTCATTACACGTAAAGCCCTTCCCAGTTACTCTTTTTTTTTTGCACACATTATATATACAGGGTGGGCCGAAAGTCTGGATCCATAGGAAAATATTTATTTTAATACATAAATTACAACAAATGGTAAATACTTAAAATGAATATCAACTTTAACTCGTAAATGCGTATCCGTGATACTATACAGTAGTTCGTACTCCAGTATAAATACTCAAATACTTTTTTATTTCAGCCCAGAAATGGCTTCGAATCTAACAGAAGAAGATCGGGTAGAACTTGTGCTCATGTACGCAAGACAGGGCGCTACACACAGAGAAGTTGCTACCGAATTCAATAGAAATCATCCTGATAAGCATCCAGTAACACATGCGACTGTTGGCAAGTTGTTTAAACGTTTCAAAGAAACAGGAAGTGTACATGATCGACGGCGTTCTGGTCGTCCAAAAACTGCAACTGATGAAAATACCTCTGCAATGGTATGTGAAACTTTAACGAATAGTCCAGTAAAGTCAACAAGAAGATTATCAAATGAAACACGCATCTCGAGAACGTCAATTCGAAGAATTATTAAAAATCATAAATTCCATCCCTAAGTGTCTCGATGTCAGAGGCCGCCAATTTGAGCATTTGTTATAATTTGTTGTTTATACTGGAGTACGAACCACTGTACAGTATCACGGATACGCATTTACGAGTTAAAGTTGATATTCATTTTAAGTATTTACCATTTGTTGTAATTTATGTATTAAAATAAATATTTTCTTATGGATCCAGACTTTCGGCCCACCCTGTATACACAGTATTCGGTTACCTTATGAAACCGTGACATTTTTAGATTTTCAATAACTTGATCTAAGTGACTTAACAACCAAACCAAACCTAACCTAACCTAATACTCTTTCCATACACACTACACTACACACGAACTTTTCTTACACACTTCGAAGTTCTTATCCATATATTTAGCTTTAGAAGCAAGAAGAAATAATTAATTTATGATTATTGGAAATTCTATTTTGTGTCACTCGTATAAGCCTACAATTAAGCTGTTTAGAATTAAGATCTGAAAGAATTGGCCGCCATTAGGTTCAATGCTGAGAAAAAAGGAATTTCTTCAAATCGCTTTTATTACAGAAAAATACTTTAGATATCTTTCTTACTTGACCTTATTTGATGTCTTCGAGCGGTTCATGAAAGACATCCCGCCTCATTTGCGGGATTTGGCGGAGGAGAGAGCTTGTTTCCACTCTCCTTCTGCCCAGGTGGCCAGCTACGTGTAGCTCGTGTGGGATTTTGGACAAGAACCTGTCCAGTTGGCTCTTGACATTATTCAGGTTGGTGTGCTGGAGGTTCCGCAGTTCTTTTAGCAGCACGTTAGAGAGTTTTGGGCCACGTATTCTGGAGGTTTTTTCCATATTGGTTTTCGTAGCCTCCTGTCTCACCGAAACTTTGACTGTGTTTCTAGTTCATTTCTAAAGTTTGGGACACATCCCTCGACTATTTTCCATATGCATGTTGTTATGTATTGTTCACGTCTTCCTTCCAAGAAGTAGAGTTTCAGGGTTTGTGCGCGAAACCAGTAGTCTTCATCTTTAGTTTCTTCTACGATAGACGTAAAAGTCCTTTTTTTGGATTCTGTGTGTTAAATCTGATTTCTTTATTTGAGAAAGAAATCTTTAAAAAAAATGGAAAATTCGCCCAAAAATTTTATGAAAATACAAATAAAGGTGTACTGATAAAAATTCCTTATATACTCGTAGTTTTGCTTGAGATAAAACCAAGACAGTGTCCATATTATGTAGGTCCTACTCGTGTATATTAAAGAGTCGTAATTCTGTAATAAATATGATTCTTTCCTCTTGATCGAAAAAGTATAGTCAATTGAATGACGGTGCCTTCTCTCTAACCGACATTCTCATTCCTCTTCGCATCCGAAAATGTGAATTTAGGGGGGGGGGGATGCTTCTTAAGTTGAAAAATCGCAGAGAGAGGGTCGTGACGCGGGTGCGTGGCCGAACTTAAAGTTGGAAATCCCACAGTGGGAACGAATCGATTTGAAAATTGCATCTCTCTAGATTCCCATTTTTGGGTTTCTCATTATTGGACAGACTAAAATGGGAATGACCCACATTGGAAAAAGGAATTACTTTCCACTCGGTATCATTTTCATTATAATCCTTGGGAAATGCCCCAAATGGGAGGAGTTAATATCCCTTAACCTAACTTAAATTAACCTAAGCTAACCTAATATTAGCCTAACCTAAGTTCTTTTCTCGTAGGTAGTAGGTAGTTTTGCCTATAATAATACGTTCAAAGCACTTTATAAGGTGTGAGGTGAGAGCTACCGGACGATAAATCTTGGGCATTTCTCTGTTACCACCTTTCAATAAAGGGGTAATGTTCGCGTTCTTTAATGGAAGCGAAATTTGTCCCGTGTCGAGTGATTTCCTCCATAGTAAGTATAGCGGTTTGGCGATACTTTCTCTACATTTCTTCAGAAACGTGGCACTCCATACATACATACATATAGTTAGTTTATATATAATTTTTAGACGCAGCCAACACATTTCAGCTGCTAAATACTATCCAGCAATTACAAAACCAGCTGACAAATATAGGAATCCGAGAGCCGGACAGAAGGTACGAACAAAGGTACTTCATGCGTTATCGGGACAACAGGTACCGACAAAGATAAAGAGAGGTAAATTCTCAGAGGACCACAGGGCAACGAAACAGGCACCCCGATTGCAAAACAAATCGGAACCATCTGTATGCGAAAACGAAAGAAAAAAATAAATAAATAATCCTAGCCAACATTCAGGGCCTTAAATCAAACCATTCCACGAACAAAGTTATATACCTGAAAGGACTCATGCAAGAAGCCGGAGCAGACTTTGCATGCCTCACGGAAACTCATCTAAAGGACTGCCAGGCGAACTGTGAAAATTGTGAGTCCGGTATTGACAAAAAAGAAATACAAATTGACAACTATAACATCCTACGAGCCGACAGAACAGTGAGACGTAAAGGAGGATGTGCTATTTACACACGCGAAAGGCACATAGCAGAAATGGCTATAAGTATCTCAAACAGCTACGTAAAATGTGTAGCAGCAAAAATTGAAAAATTAAATATGGTACTAATTGTAATGTACAGACCTCCAAACACACCAACCTCAAAATTTTCAGATTCCATTACAGAGGTAAGAAACTTGGTAAAAGATCTACACTCTCCAACCCCCAAATATTTTTCTCTGTAGTGATTTTAATTTCCCATTCATAAAATATAAAAGGATAGGAAAAAATATATGTATACAGCAGGACAAGGGGGGCACACGAGAAGACCAGGAGCAGGTAAAAATGCTACTAGCTCTAGCTGATGAATTTATGTTAACGCGAGAAATAACAGAAAATACAAGAAAAACAACTGCCTAGATTTGGTATTCACAAACAACAATCTAATTGATAATGTAGAAATATCCCCAACTATGATATCGGACCTCAACATCATTGAAATAACAACTAATATAAAGGCAACAGGAAAGGAACGGACACGCACAACAGAAAGAAGCAAATTCGAAATTTTTATTTTTCACTCCAAAGCTATAAACTGGGAAGATGTGACATCCAGCATGAAAGTAATAGATTGGAAAACCATTTTCGAGGCCAAGACAACGGAGGAGATGCTAATGACGTTAGAGGAGACGACGTTAGAAATTATGGAAAAACATGTCCCAAAGATACAACAAAGAGGAAAGAGAAGCAGGTTCGAGAGACAAAAGAGGGCATTGTTTCGGAAGAGAAAAAGAGTGACTGAAAAATTAAGTAATTGTAAAGATAACATCAGAAAAATATTAAATGATAAACTGCAACGTACCGATGTCGTCATACAGGAACTAATCGAGAAGCATACAGAAAAAGACGACGACGCCATAGAAGCGATAAAGGCTAACTCAAAGTACTTCTATAATTTCGCAAAAAGAAAGTCAAAAAACCATGCCGACTATCGGACCTTTAAAAATGAGAACAGTGCTTTATCTGATGATCTAACAGAAGTATCTGAAATATTAAGAGCTCAGTACGAATCATCTTTCAGTATCCCAAAAACTGACAAATTGATATGCGATAGAAACACGTTCTTTGAAGAAGAACCACAAGGGGAAAGTATAACGGATATGGAGACGATCACTAGACACGGGAGAAGTACTGGGCATCCTGAAGAGCGCAAACATAGTTCCAATAAAAAGGAGGAGATCGATCCGAGGCCAAAAACTATACGCCAGTGTCGCTTACATCTCATCTCACTAAAATATTTGAAAGAATAGTTAGACAGAAAATCTATGACTTTTTGGAAACTCAGAAAAAATTCAATGATAACCAACACGGGTTTCGGTCAGGCAGATCATGACTATCACAACTAATGGAACACTACAACAACATTATTGATGCATTTGAAAGTAATGAAAACTATGATGTACTATACACAGACTTTGCTAAAGCGTTCGACAAGTGTGACCATGGAATCATAATACACAAACTGAAATATATGGGAATAACAGGAAAAGTAGCGAAATGGATATATAATTTCCTTAGTGAGCGGCGGCAAGTCGTTACAGTACAAGGAGTATCTTCATCAGAATCAGAGGTCCTCAGCTCAGTGCCACAAGGAACAGTATTAGCTCCACTACTCTTCATAATCATGCTAACTGACGTAGATGAGGACGTTACCAGAGACAGCACAGTAACATCCTTTGCGGATGACACAAAGATCAGAATGAAAATAAGAAACCCAGAAGATATAGGATCTCTACAAACCGACATAAACAGAATCTACAAGTGGACGGAAGACAACAATATGCAGTTTAACACGGAGAAATTTCAGCTATTACGGTACGGAAAAAGAGAAGACCTAAAATCCATGGAATATTATGCCTCAAATGGACAGGAAATTCAGAGAAATTCCAGAGCAAAAGATTTAGGGGTTGTAATGACAGATGATGCGAAATTTGAAACACAAAATAAGATAGCAGTAAACAGAGCAAAGAGAATAACGGGACAGATATTGAGAACCTTCAAACGAAGGGATAGGAATGTAATGATTCCTCTACTGAAAACCCTGATCATACCCAAATTGGAATACTGCTCGGTCCTAACATCCCCATATAAAAAAGAAGACATTAGACAGCTGGAAGGGATCCAGAGAAACTTCACAGCCAAGGTCAATGGGTGCAAAGAACTAAA
The DNA here is from genome assembly GCA_023014485.1 of Bathynomus jamesi. NCBI lineage: Eukaryota > Metazoa > Arthropoda > Malacostraca > Isopoda > Cirolanidae > Bathynomus > Bathynomus jamesi. The sequence goes on along the minus strand of JAJOZX010005246.1, from coordinate 324,492 downwards.
TTACTGGGAAAGGTTACGCGAACTAGACTTATATTCACTGGAAAGGAGAAGAGGGAGATACACCATTATTTACACTTGGAAAATAATGGAGAAACTAGTCCCTAATCTTACTCTGAACCCTATAACTCCCCAAACAACGGTGGAAGGTAGAAACGGTAGACTGTGTCGTATTCCCATATTGAAGGCGAGACAGGGAACATCCTTAACCCTGAAAGAAAATAGTTTCGTAGTGAGAGGACCAAAACTGTTCAATCAGTTGCCCAAAGACCTAAGAAACACGAAGGGAGTTGCAGTGGACATCTTCAAAAGAAGATTAGACGCCTGACTCAGAACAATCCCCGATGAGCCGGGCGTACCTGGCTATGTGAGGTGGAGAGCACAAGAAACCAACTCACTACTTCACCAGGCCAACTCGAGAGGAGGGGCGATAAGCTTGACCTTCGCGAAATGAGGAATCATCGCGCGAAACCTTTGTAAGGTAAGGTGTGTATATATATATATATTATTTTTTCACATAAGAAATATTCAAAATCCCCCCCCCCCCCCCAAAAAGTAGGCTACTCAAATAATATAATATAAAATAAATAATATATTTAGAAGCATCGTTTTAACAACAAAATGAAAATATTTTGCATCCATTTTTTTACTTTTATGATATATAGTATAAATAAACTTATATACTTTTCTCCATTTTTCGACGAAATCTTTCCTAAAACTCGCGCCTAAAGACACGCAATAATATATATATTAGTGGTGGACCGGATGTCAGTTTTTCAACATCTGTGGATGCGGATCTTTAATTTCAATATCCGTGGATGCGGATATTTAGTTAATCTATCAATATAATATAGAGTTATGAATATATGACAATTTTTCAAATTTCGTGATATTACTATTATGGCAGGCAATGCATAAGAATTAAAATTAATATTAATGTTTTCATTATGATAAAAAAAAACTTTCTCAAGAGTTTCAGCCACAGAAAATTCAATGAAACAAGTTTCATTCAATTTTCTGCGTTACCAGGTATTTATATTTTGAGGTTTATATATGTTTGTTCATTAATAGTAATTAATACTTTACATGAAATGTGCATGACTGGGCCTTATAAGCTACTTTATAAGCTAATTTAATTGTAAATTGCATAATTTATTAGATATAATATCCGCATAACATCCGCAGTCAGAAGTGCGGATGCGGATGTTAAAAATGATGCGGATATCCGGTCCACCACTATATATATATACATAGCAGGGGTATGTCGTGGCCATTGTCGTAACATCGCTTCCCGTTGATCAGCGAAGTTAAGCGACATTGGGTCTGGGTAGTAGTTGGATGGGAGACTGTCTTCTGTGTCCAGGTTATGTAGCGACCCGTGGTTCGGATCCCAAGTAAAGCTGTAGGTCCCCTCCGTCATCTAACCTTAGATATTGCGAAGGAGATTAAACAACCCCAATATATATATATATATATATATCTATCTAGAGTAGTGATGTAAAAAAAACGTTTTTTTTGTTTTTTGTTGTTTTTTTTGTCGTTTTTTTTTTTTTTTTTTTTTTTTGTTTTTTTTGTTTTTTTTAATAATTAATATATATTGCCAATTTAATTATAAGGTATACTTTTGCAATGATATATATTATAAAAATAAATAAATAAATAATAAAATAGGCCATATGGTACCAGTATAGAATGTCCTTTTCAGCCTATTTACAGAAAAAACTGGCCTCTTTCTTGCACTGAAAGTCTTGTATCTTGAGATCCATTAAACTTGCGAGAACACTGGCTGGGAGCTGACTGCCCATTGTCCAACCTTCCCAGGACTCTCCCATCCATGCCTCGGATTTTGAATCTCCCACTTAACTATCCTTTAGACCCGTGATGACATATTCCCCCCCCCCCACGAGACCATCCATATATATATATACATACACATACACCCATATACATATATACCAATATATACATAAATACTTATATACACATTTATATCTATTGTATACCCCATACACATGCATACATCCAGAATTCCAGATACATACGCATGCATACTCACATATATACCTACACAAACTCATACACCTCTATTTCGCCCTTTCATTACCTCCGAGATCATTTAGCACATACAGTAATATCCATACAGCCAAAAGAAACCAATTAAGCACAGACAGAGCAGCAAAGCTAGTATTTATATCCCAAAATGCAAAATTCCAAGAAAGTGAAGTAAAACATGGTGCTACATTGGCTTCGTCAACATCCAAATCTGCAATAAATACCAGTACCTGTGATATTGAAACTATTTGCTTTAATCAATCTAGTGATAATGATTCTTCAATGGAAATAGAATCAGATAATGAAAGTTAAACAGCATTAGGTTAACACAAAGGTTAAAGAAAGAGATGAATATTTATATTTTTTTTATTTTTCTATTTGGAATATATATATATATATATATATATATATATATATATATATATATATACACTGGTATTCTTGCCAATCACAATTATATCTATTGTTTTATACCAGTATTATGGATATTATACCAGTACCTGTGATATTGAAACTAGCATATATGCTCTACCCAATCTAGTGATGATTCTTCCATGGAAATGAAGGTTAACCAACATTAGGTTAACAAAAAGGTTCAAAAAAAGGTGAATATTTTTTTTTTCGATCTGGAATATATACTGGTACTCTTGCCAATCACAATTATGTATATTGTTTGAAACGAGGAAGAATGTTTTATGTTCTAGTTAAAAATATATATACATAAAAAATGAGGGTTTGTTTTTCCTTTCTATTATACTTTTTGCGTGATTCAATTTTTCTAAAAGATGACTACCGTATATATACTACTAGGTATAACCGTATAAGCATGGTAGTATAGTAAATTATAGGTAATACTAATATACTTATTAGATTAAAGGAAGAAAAATATGGAATAAGTTTAAAACAATAAAAACAAAAAAAAAAAAAAACAAAAAAACAGACTACCTTCGTTTTAAACAAAAAAAAACGACAAAAAAAACAAAAAAAACGACACAATAAAAAACGACTCACATCACTAATCTAGAGGATGGTGTCTGTTCTATGTTCGTTTATATACGTCTAAACAGCTAGGGTAATCTTCACCAAATTTAGTATACACATTAAGGGAAAACCAAGGAAGGTTTTAGTAACACTCCCGCCCCTTTTAATTCACCACCCGATTGGTTGTGTTTCAAGGGTTTTTTGCTGTGCACGGAGCGGCGGGCGTTCTAGTGTGTGTGTGTGTGTGTGTGTGTGTGTTATATATCCCTTACCAGGATCCGAACCCGGTCGTTGACTATTAAATTGTACGGCAAGATTATATATATATATAATATATATGCACTAAAATCACAGAATAACACGTGATCTTATTAATAAGCAAACAACCACAGGGAAAAGGAAAAGGAAACACGAAGTCCGAGTGCTTTCGTGATATATTCACACATCTTCAGGGAGAAACAAAAAATATAGCCTATATTTTTTGTTTCTCCCTGAAGATGTGAATATATCACGAAAGCGCTCGGACTTCGTGTTTCCTTTTCCTTTTCCCTGTGGTTGTTTGCTTATATATATATATATATATATATATATATATACACATTTTAACTGCAAACACGCAGTATAATTAACGTAAAGAACGACGCTTGTATAGGAGAATATACCGCGCAAGATGAGGAGAGAGAACGAAACAAATGAAAAAATGATGTAACCACCCGGGAATCGAACCGGGAATATATACACACACACATACACGAGGGTACTTCATTAAGTATCAGCACTTTTTATTTTAGTGATAATATAGTGTATATATAATATATACTCGTAATAACGAGCCAAACTGAGATCTATAGGCTTATTTAGGCTACTCGTAGCTGTCACATATCGTACGAGTAGTGAGCATGGCTGCGCCGCTTTCAATTTGTACTCTGGAAGAACAGAGATCCGTGGTTCGTTTTTTGTGGGCAGAAGGTGTGAAAGGAGCTGAAATTCACACGCGTTTATGTGCTCAGTATGGGAATAATGCGTTACCACGGCGAAGTGTGTACAAGTGGATTCAAATGTTCAATGGAGGTCGGACATGTGTGACAGATGCTCAGCGCTCAGGACGACCATCAACATCCATGATTTTTGATGACAGAAGATTAACAATAAAAGAAGTTGCATCTTCATTGGACATCAGTCAAGGGTCAGCCTATTCGATAGTTCATGACATTCTTGGCTTTCACAAGGTCTGTGCAAGATAGGTGCCCAAACAGTTGACAGAAGAGCACAAGCGTAATCGTATGGACGTCTGCTCTCGTCTTTTGGCGCGGTATCATAATGAAGGTGAAAACTTTTTGGAGCACATTATCACTGGAGATGAAACCTGGATCCATCACTATGAACCAGAAAGCAAACGACGGAGCATGCAATGGAAGCATCCAACATCTCCCGTTGCATGGAAGTTCAAAGCGCAGCCGTCAGCAGGTAAAGTTATGCTAACACTATTTTGGGATACACGAGGCCCTATCCTTGAACATTATCTAGAGCGTGGAACTACAGTAATAAGTGCATCGTATTCTGACATGCTTCGGAATGAGTTAAAGCAAGCAATTCGCATAAAACGGAGAGGGAGATTGTCGGAAGGTGTTATTCTGTTACACGACAATGCCCGCCCTCATACCGCTGCACAAACTAGAAAATGCCTTCAAGAATTTAAATTTGAAGTTCTCGACCATCCAGCCTACAGTCCAGACCTGGCACCTTCAGATTTTTACCTCTTTGGACCACTAAAAGACGCTTTGAAAGGTCAGCGATTCCAAGGCGATGATGACTTGAAGGAGGCGGTGCATGACTGGTTACGCACACAGCCAAAAACATTCTTTTGTGATGGCATTAGGAAGCTTGTCGTTCGCTGGACTAAGTGTATTGAGAAACAGGGAGACTATGTTGAGAAGTGATGTGTTTATAATCTATCAGATGTGAAAATAAAATTGTGAAAATAAAAAGTGTGGATATTTATTGAATTACCCTCGTGTGTGTGTGTGTGTGTGTGTGTACTCACCGATGCATTTATAGTTTAAGGGGAAATATAAAGTCAAACAGTTTTTCACATAAAGCGCCATTCCGCCCATACGCCCATTTCAGGTTACGAGCAGCTTGTAGCAGCACTGCCAAGCAAATAGGGGATCGAAGCTTTCGTACGTGGTTCATCACCACTGACAGCAACAATGATCTGTGTTAGTCTAGTCCAAAAACCAACCGTAGCCGTATTGAATTTATCGCAATTTTTGGTAGTTTGTTTATATATTAGTGGTGGACCGGAATCCGCATCCGCATCATTTTTAACATCCGCATCCGCGCTTCTGACTGCGGATGTTATGCGGATATTACCTCTAATAAATTATGCAATTTACAATTAAATTAGCTTAAAAACTAGCTTATAAGGCCCAGTCATGCACATTTCATGTAAAGTATTATTAATTATTAATGAACAAACAAATATATAAACCTCAAAATCTAAATACGTGGTAACACAGAAAATTGAATGAAACTCGTTTCATTGAATTTTCTGTGGCTGAAACTCTTGAGAAAGTTATTATTTTTATCATAATGAAAACATTAATATTAATTTTAATTCTTATGCATTGCCTGCCATAATAGTAATATCAAGAAATTTAAAAAAATTATGTCATATATTCATAATTCTATATTGATAGATTAACTAAATATCCGCATCCGCGGATGTTGAAAAACTGACATCCGGTCCACTTATATATATATATATATATATATATATATATATATATATATATATACACACACGAGTATATTGGTGCTAAACAAATCTAGGAGGGGACAGTCAAACAAAAGCGCCAATATACTCAAATACGAGGATATTGGCGCTAAACAAATCTAGGAGGGGACAGTCATACAAAGCTTGTTTTATATGCAATGAAGACTTAGTAAGAGGAAAATTGAGTCAATACACGTTATATTAATAAAAAAAATCAAAGTAAATAAACGAAGAAGGAAAAAAAGATTAAAAAAAATGAAGAGGAAAGAAAAAAGCCGAAATTTCTCCTTGGAACATTTCGTGAAAACGGAAAAACAAAGAATGATCAATGTTGCATTAAAAATTGTTAAAATGAAAATATTCAGTATCAGTGTGGTCAGTGTTGGTGGTTCAGTGGTGACAACACCGTTTCCCTATGAGCGAATTGAAGGCACTGAGGTCGAGGATTCGACTCCCGATGATGCTAATAATAATAATATTACAGGAATTACTGCACTTAATCGCATTAATTGACCTGAGCGCCGAGTTAGTTACTGGTTCTCTTGACTGATTATTATCATACAGTGTGGGCCAAAAGTTATTGAGTATCGTGACCATATTAAGCGCACTTATACAAAGGAATACAAAGAACACCAAACAAACTGCAACAAACCGGGTGGTCCCTACGAGGCTGTCTGTTTAAGAAAAAAAGTTAAAAGAAATGAGAACATTTAAAGAAAAGCGAGTTTTAACGCAAAGCAGAGGAAAGAAGTTGATTGTGAACATGCATGGTTATGTACGAACATGATGCGCAGTGACTTTCCTGTCACCCTGTAAAAGACCTTAATACGACATGAAACAAAATAAATTTAAAAACTTGACGTAAAATGTAAAATTTTATTGAAAAAACATTTAAATACGAGTCTTTATTTTTTTAAAAATGTTATTTTTATTTGATGACTTCATATTTTATTTATTTAATATTTGTTTTACCATCAGTGCTTTTATTCAGGTTTTACCTTTTTTTATATTATTTAAATATCCGCAGAGCAAAAATCTAATTGTTATATCAACACACACACACACACACACACACACACAAATAAATAAATGTATACTATATAGCATTATTTACCATCTTTTCAATACACACTACGTGCAGTCTTAGGGGCCCGTTGTGGGACTAAAAGAACTAGGAATGTTCTCATTTGAAGACAATGGCTGAGAAAAGACACGATACGAATATATAGGAATTTCTCTGGTGTGTATATAATGTTAACATGAAGGACTTTTTCTTAATAGAATCTGATAGTAGAACTCGAGGATATTAAAAAAATTAAGAAAAATGGTTGCAAATTAGATTTACGCAAATATATTTTTTTTAGTTTCAGAGTGGTACAATTCTGGAATGACAGAAGTTCTGGATCATGGTAAAAAAAAAAAATAAGGGAAAATTAAACGCTTTCTAAAAAGAAAGTTAAAAAGCTTTGTAGATTCTGGAGAGAGTTATATTAGCTTTTAAGTTTAAAGTTTTGAGACGGTCATGAATCTTTTTGGACTGAATAATTAAACCAAAATAAGTTTCATAAGCCCGAGCGCCTTTGTGTTATCCATTCAATTATGTTATGACAAATAAAAATAAATTAATTGGGTCTAAAAAAACCATTCCCTAAATTAAGGAAGAACGAAAATGCGAGAAAAGATAAATCAACACTTTTGTTCCCCCAATTTTGTCATTTAGTGATAATATTTTTGAAAGTTTGAGGTAGACACTTATGAAATTTATACTGTACTACAAATACCGAAATTCGATCAATGTTTATGGAAAGCTTTCGATTTACTGAAATAATAATTATTATTATTATTGAAATTATTATTAACTATTATTATCCGCAAGAAATTTACAAAAATAAACGCCCGTTAAAAATTCTCGTTGAATCACGGAAAATGGATCCAAATTGAAATTAATTAAAATCTTGTCTCGAAATAGATAGTTTTTTTTTATAGGTTTTTGTCTCTATCCAATTTAAAATTTAAAATTATGGTAAGAACAGTCTTTCATAATTTAAAAATTATGTAAATTAGATTGTCTTAAAAATCAAAATCAAGTATTCAATTGTACAAAAAATTAGTAAATACAGTATTTTGCAGATAGAATTTCTATCACTTACAAATGTTATAATTTGCTTTTTTACGTCAAGATTGATGGACTCTGCTTTCAATCTAATTTGCAAGTGTAAACGCTCTTTCTTATCCGAGTTTAATTTCAACTACATTTTCCGAGAGTACGACACGAGTGAACCACCATTACACGTATCGTTGATAAACGTAACACGCAAAACATCCCAATACAACACGCAAAAATTCAACCACAAACTCCATATTTGGAGTTGAAAGACGCGCCACTCTCGTCTGAACTGCGGTTTCACGGTTCGTATTTTAGACTGAGGGAGGTCTTTGAAAGTGGTAAATCGTGTTTTTATCTGCTCTGTAGTAGTGAATATATATATATATATATATATATATATATATATATATATATATAAACGTCTCGCGTTTAATCGAATTTAAGCGATATATCCGTCGAACGGAGAGGAGTTACTCTGTTCAGTAACTTATAAACATCTGCTTTCGTAGCTTTTCTCCCCTATCTTCTGTTCCCTCCTTCTTTTAGTCCCCACATTCTTTATCATCCTTTAGAATAAATATTTAAAGAGGACCTGTCAAAATTCGGGCGAAGGATCCTCGCGTAAAAACAAACTGCACATCCAGTGACGCTCACGCCAGGAATAAAGTTTAAATGGGCTGTAAGTCTTGCGCGTTTCTATTTCCATGAATTTTGACCACACACACACACACACACACATATATGTATGCGTGTGTGTGTATATATATTTTACCAAACTGAAATTGCTGGGAAAAGAAACAAAAGAGCTTAACTGAAGGTTAATCTAAGACAAATACTCACTCGGTCCAATTAATGAGAAGAGTTAACCAAATAAATAAAGCAATTGCGAGTTATTTAACATTTCGAAACCTTTGAAAGACAAATATTTAATAAACGAAGTAGAAGCGGAAGGAAAAAGTTCGAATTATAGAAAGAAAATAAATTTGGAAAATAATATATTACAAAGTCAAATGTTGATCCATTCTGAATATTTTAATGTTTTTTCAACGTTGCAATCATCGGACATCGAGAGATTGTAGAGAGTCAAAAATGGAATAGCTTTTACCTCAGATTCTGAATATTTAATGAATAATAACGTCGCATAAGCTACAATATAATTAAATCTCTCTCTCTTTCTCTCTCTTTTATGCAGGAAAGAGGGGGGCAAGGGCGAATGCCCGCAAAAACGCCCCCCTCCCCCATAAAAAAAGAACAGCCAAAATCAAGGTCCTGAGTTTTTAAGATGCCTGGAAAATGCGTTTGAAAGATTGGAGGGCGTACACAGGAGAAAAGATGGAGTGAAGAAGGTTGTTCCAGAGCTGACCGGTTGAGTGGATGAAACATTGAGAATACCGATTAACCCTTACGTTAGAGAGTTGGAGAGAAAAGGAGTGATAATGTGTCGAAAGTCTGGTACTACATGCTCTCCTTAAAGGAGGAGGCATGCAGTTAGAGAGTTCGGAAGAGCAGTGTTTTATAATAGTGATAGTAAGGAGAGAATGAGGGATTGAAGACAGTCAGTAAGAGGCGGAGAATTGATGAAACGAAAAGCCTTTGATTCCACCCAGTCAAGTAGAGCTGTGTGGACCGAGCCCCCACACGCATGAGAAGCCTACTCCATACAGTGGCGGACGAGACCCCTGCACAGAGCCAGTGAGTGAGTGGGTTTGAAGAAGCTGCGAAGCCGGTACAGCACACCTAACCTTTTGGAAGCTATTTAGAAAGTGAGTATATGATATGTGATCTTTCCAAGAAAGGAAAAGGAAACACCAAGCAGTCCAAGCATGTTAAGAAAAGAAGAAGGATTGAGTTATGTATTGTTGGAGTTAAGTGGGATAGTCGTGTGGAAGATTGTGAAGAATGGACAAATGAAAGAACCGAGTTTTTGAGGCGCTAAAAGTCACAGGGTTTTCTCTGCCCCCAATCAGAAATAGTAGAAAGATCAGTTTGATGGGGCAGTTTGGAAATTAAGAATTTGTGCCAGACTCTATCAAAAGCTTTTGATATGTCTGATGCAATAACAAAGGTTTCACCGAAATCCCGAAAGGAGGATGACCAAGAATCAGAGAGATATGCAAGATCACCACCATTCGAGCGTCCCTTGCGGAACCTATACTGACTATCTGAATCGAGACTGAGTAGGGAGATGTTTAGGAATCTTCCTATTAAGGATATATTGAAAAACTTTAAAAAGGAAAGAAATTCACAGCAATTGGACGATAGTTGGAGAGTCACCCTTCTTTGGGACAGGCTGAATGAAAGCGAACTTCCAACAGGAAGGAAAAGAACCAAATGAAAGGCAAAGGGAAGCGTGTTTGCCTAAGCAGGGTATCTGCACAGAGGCACAGTTCTTGAAAACAACAGGAGGAACCCTATCAGGACCGTACGCTTTTCTAGAGTTGACCCCAGATAGGGCAGAAAAAGCATCTTTGGAAGAGACTAATTTCAGATATAATTAACCCTTTAAGGACTGAAGGTACAAACTGCTAACGTTTCAAATACAAGCATTCATAACTTAACCCTACAAAAAATTCAGGGCTTAAAGGGTTAAGTCAGAGAGGAGGAGATAGGGGAACAGGACCGGAATCGTACATGGTTGAGTTGGAGGCGAAAGTCTTGAGTGAAGAGATCAGCTTCATCAAGAGAAAAGACGGCAGCTGAGCCGTCGGAATGGAAAAGAGGAGGGAAAGAAGTAGTAAAGTTGTTGGAGAGGTTTTTACCTTGATGTCAGAAAGGGCGAGAAGAAATGGATAGATTTTCACATTCGTCTGAATTTTTGGCGAGTCGAAAGAGAGATTTTGCACGAATATCCGTTTGTGTGTGTGCTCGTGCGCGCGCAGACAACTAGGAGCTAAGTGAGGTCGAAATGTGTAATAATTCACAGATGTTGTGCGATAATTTTTTTCATATCTCGGAACATTAAATAAAATAAATATAAAAAACCCAGAAACATTTTTATTGTCTGAAAAAAAATGCTACGCTAGGCTAGGTCAGTTAATTAAAGTTAGGTTAGGTTATTGTTAGGTTGGCTAGTACCTCTCTATTTTCGGACTTCACAGAAAACACCTTTCGAACACGCAATTGCGTCCCAAAGACTGGTTTTATTAAGTTAATTTAGGTTTAGTTAATTAATTTTACGGAGATGCACACCGCGTGTGTGTGTGTGTGTGTAATTTTGTTATACTAAAATATTCCTTAATAATACTGTTATTAACATCAAGAAAAATATTTATACTGAAGAATTAACTCGTTAAAAAAATTACCTTCTAATCTAAGAAAGAAAAGTTCACTACCTTAATTTCAGTTTTATAAGATTTGATATTAAAATTTTAATTTTCAAATAAATTCTTTTTTTTAGCTCAATGAAAGTCCAAGTTTGGTGCCATAAAACAGAAAGCTTTTATAAACTTTGGACACATGAAATTGGAAATAGAATTCACAAGAACATATTTCTTTCATTTCAAAGTCTAAATTTTGAAAATGAAAGTCTTTTTTTTGAGAAGTATTTTGGTTTCAGTAAAGTTCGGAGAAGTTTTTTTTTTTTTTTTTATATATATATATATATTTACAAATTTTGAAATCAAATAAGAGGTCGAGACACAACTAAAGATGGAGATAGTGTAAGATTAGGTAGAAGAGATGGTTTTATGGTTGTGATAGAGAGGACGAGTTCAGGGAACGATAATGTTTGTGGGTTGTTTAACTTATATTTCTTAACATCTGAGGTCGTCTGACGGAGAAGACCTACATCTTTTTGTTGGATTCGGACCATTATACCCTACCCAAAATAGACCAAAGAAGCGCCTTAATAACTAAAATCTGAGCTCCGGGCCTAGCCTCGACCCCAGGATGTTCAAAATTAAAAGCCCTCAACCTCATTTATACACACCATTTCAGGCAAAAATGGGGCTTTATTGTACTCTTAAACTGTGTGACGTGAATCAATACTTATTGTATGCTATTTATTTACATTACATGCTCGTTATTTCTTATTCTACTCGGTACAGAAGAGATACGAATCTTATTCTCCAGCCGAAAGCCTATACCCGCCTGCTTTCTAATTTACAAAGGTGGTTTCAAATTTCAAAAGACAAAATATCGTTCCCAGTTAATATTCTCAAATTCAAAATCGATAGAGGAAATGAGAGATTCTCCAATCTCACTAAAATTCGAACTTATAACGATCTGAAAACCGTAAAGTAAAAAACAACACAATTTTAGTGTTCTATTTTGGGGGTTTTAATCATCGTACGAAGGAAGGTTTTCAAGAGAACAACGTCTTGCCTATAATAGGATTATTATCTACTAAAGTGCAACGTCTAAGAAGAGGAGGCAAAACTAAAAATTTGTCCCTTTTTCATTTATTCTCAAATGAGTGAAGAAAAAATCAAACTGGCTTTTAATAGAAAATTGCTTACATTCAATCCCCGAAATGCAAAATCTTCTTTGGAACGATGCGTAAACGAGTCAAGCATGGATTCGAACAGATGCATTTAAGTAAATCAGAGAAAGGATAAACTGCAGAACTATCGTCCGTTACAAATGTTTGGAGGATTCCACATCGAGATGTTCTTGGTAAATTATGTATGCCAGCCTGCTCAAAAACATCTTTACTTGAGGACAATGGATGCTTTGCAACTTGCCCTTGATTACAGATATCTGCCGCCTTGTCACTTTCCTTATAGCAGCTTTATCACTTCGCTGCCTCAGTTTGGAACCCTCCGCTACAAACTTGTTTACAGTTCGATAAGCCCTGCCAAACTGCTTCGCAATTTCAATAGATTTTATATTTTCAGCGAGTAACTTCACTATTTTTCTTTTCTCAGTTAGTGTTAAATCCTTCTTACCCATTTTCACCATTTAGATCTGTAAATGGAATACTCGCTTAATAATTCGGAACATCATATTTTGCATATTTTTCAATAAAAAGAGAGAATTATTTTAATTATCAAAATATTTTATCGAAATGAATACCATCAGTGCTGCTATATATAGTAATTATTTGCTATAAATTTCATTGAAATTGATGAAAAACTTTTGAAAACATTGGAGAAAATGTAATCTGCTTAATAATTTGGAACGTAGTGTATATGTATATATATTAGTATCAACCCTTCAACTTTGTTTCTCTTCTTCGGTGGAATTTGATGAAGGAACGAGTTATAGTGCGTGTTCTCATCGTGTCTACGGAACCTGTCGCTGGAGGTTGCTCCAAGAATTGATGAAGTCGTGTTATGAATGCTTTGATACTGACATCTTCAAAGTTTGGTCACTCTTTCGAGGTAATATTGAGTTATATGTGCCCTGACTGCCGAGAGGGAAAGCCATACTATGTGTACCAATGGGCAAACATGTATCCACACACACACAACTTCATATTATATACCTATATCATTATTTAAATTTCAACAAAGTCAATATTAAAAATAGGTTATTCCATTTACTAAATTGACTCGTTTGTCATTCAATTTCGAAGAAACGACAGCCAAATTCTTGAATTGACAAGGAATCGAACGAGCCCCATTTTCGACAAACCACATTTATTATCCATCCACTTAATTTGATCTAAATGAATAGGTTACGGTATCCAAGATTAAATTTTGATAGTGTGGCCTTTCAATCAGTTTTCAATGCGAATGGTATGATCTCATAATAATAATAATAAACAAATAAATTATTGTTATTTAGCTATTATTGGCACATAACACTTTTAAAAACAACATTCTCTGTACACTGTTTCCATCTTCAGCCTCGCTGCAATTCAACAGTCATCCAAACGGAACGATATAGAAGGAGTTACAAGGAAAAGAAGTACCTCAAAAGGCCCATACCGAGGTGGTACCAATGGCAACGGGTGCCACGGAAAATTTTCTACACCCTCAAATAGTGTGCAAGATTTGGTCTAACCTTTTCTTGAAATGATCCACAGAGGAACTATTCACAACTTCTGAAGGTAACCTGTTCCACGTCACAGATCTTATACATAAAGTAATTCCCACACACACACTAGTCCTAAACCATTTCAAATCCAACTTCCAACCATTGTTGCGAATTGGGTCATCATTTAAACTAAACATGCTTCTAAAATCGACATCGTTGAACCAGCGTAAGAGCTTGAAAACCTCGATGAGTTGACCGCGCAGACTCCAAGTTTCCAACGAAAACAAATTCAGGGCGCATAAACGCCGAAGTGAGACTAATGGGACAACAGTTCCCTGGACTTTCGTGATCCCCTTTCTTAAAGATAGGGGTCACGTTGGCTTCCCTCCAGTCTCCAGGCACCTGGCCCGTCTCCAACGATTTGTTGAAGACTGTAGCCAGGTGCAGGATTGGCAAAAACCCCAAAACCCAGCAAAAACCCAACTACCCAGCAAAAAAAGTTGGGTTTTTGCCAACCCTGGCCAGGTGGGGAGCCACCTGGTCGTGCACCTCCCGCAACACTCTGGGGAGGAACTGGTCTGGCCCAGGAGCCTTAAACGCGCTCAGTTTGTCTATTCTATCGGCAACGACTGTCGCGGTACACCGAACACTATCCAGGCCAGCACCTTTATGTCTGACGCCTGGCTTGGGGATCACGCGGGTGTCTTCCCTAGTGAACACTCTCGCAAAGTGCTCATTCAGCACATTAGCGATGTCCGCAGAACGCCGCCTAAGCTTCTAATGGGCTTTCTACTATTAACATAACTGAACTCCTTAGGGTTCCCCATGCAGAGGCTTGCCACCCGGAGTTCTTCGTTACGTTTCGCTAGCCTAACCTTCGCCTTCACTTCTCTGCACAGGTGGATATACGACTCAGTGTTCTCATGGAAACGATTGGCCTTCGCCCTCCTATACACAGCTTTCCTATTTCGGATAGCCGAAGCGATGTCACGAATGAACCACTTAGGCTGCGTTGAAGCAGGGGTGACCGGTTTTGAGGGTATGGCAGCAGACTGCAGCACCATAAACTCGTCCTGGAATGCACTTCATACTTCCTCAATATCGCCACCAACCTCTAACCCCATCTCACCTACGCTATCCCGGAGGCCAACAAAGTCCGCCAGCCGTAGATCGAGCTTACTGCCTCTAGAGTCACTACGCTTCACCCGAGGGACGCACACACAGAACCTAATCAGACCGTGATCACTCCCGCCCAACGATTCGTCAACGGTGAGGCCAGTGATGAGGTTGTCTTCGGTCGTGAATACTAAGTCTAGAACGAGTTCGCCTCGTGTAGGCCCATTGACCCACTGAGTGAGGAAGTTCTCATCAGCAAAATCAACTAGCCTCCATCCTTCGGCATCAGAGAGAGAGAGAGAGAGAGAGAGAGAGAGAGAGAGAGAGAGAGAGAGAGAGAGAGAGAGAGAGAGAGAGAATCATAAGCCAACTAAAACTGAAAAGCATAAAATGTAATAGCATGCATCGACAAACTCTCCGAATAACGGTGATTTTCTGAGCTACGTTTGCATTAAAAGTGTTTCACTTGCTTGATTATCGGCTATAATTGCACGAATAGAAAAGATTCGTGACAAGCGGGCGAGATACACACACACACACGTTTGGCTACCCTTTAAAACAGCGAGATCTTCACATATTTGCTTGTGTATCACGACATTTACATAATCTAAAAACCTAATAAGTTTAACCAGCCTTACCAAACCTAGTCTAGCCTAACCTTAATTATACCCCTTTTTTCCCCATGATAAAAGAGAGCATCTATAAAGATAAACCACCAAGACACTGCTAATGTCGTGATACCCACGTTCGTATCACGATGGGCTCTGTGTATCCTATAGATTGTCGCGATTCCGTAGGGAAGACCACACACACACACACACACATCTATCCATATAAAAGAATCAGTATAAAACCATCTGTTTACAGACGAAACAAACTTTACAAAGTAATAAAATTAGATTTGTATTTTATAAGATTTAGGAGCAAATAAATCCAGAAAGGTGTCCAATCGGGGGGTCGAAACTGTTTGTTTGTAAGAGATTTTATGTAATTTAAAATGAACAGTTTCTCTAACTTGCGTTTTACAAAACAAAAATAAAAAGTCTCCGGGATTTGTTTTTTGGCGAACACTTTTGTATGGATTCATACAGAGCAAGACTTATTTGGATGTAAATTCTGAACACGTTTGGGAGAACGAGTCAAACATATACACTACTGGTCAAAAGTTTAAGTACACCTACTAATTTCCAATGTTTTGCTGCTTAGCTCATGACATGAACTTCAAATGTAAACTTAACAGGTACTAGAGATGAGTTTGCTTACCTGGCTTTCATATTGTATGCTTTAGTGCATGTGCCCTATGCAGTGTGTTGTAACACAGAAGCTTCTTCAACATAGCCTTCAAAATGTGTTAACTGACGTCTAACATGCAACCTAAAATTAATGCCATTAGCTCTGCACAAAGGTCCAAAAACAGTTTAAAAGTCTTTACTGGGGTAGTGTGTTTCTTCAGGAGTATGTTAATACATGTGTTCAGTTATTAACATGCGCTGCAGGTCTTTACATATAAAATCCTTGCAGGGGAGCTAACTGTGTAGTTTAAGGTATATTTCTGTGTTTCAAAAAGCAAAAATGGGTGCCAAAGCTCAGTTAACAACAGAAAAAAGACAGTTGATTGTAACTTTGAGAAATGAGGGCCAATCACTGTGGCAAATTACAAAAAAAATAAAAGTTTCTATGAATGCGGTTGCTTGTGCCATTAAACGGTACGAAGAAACTGGTCAAAATAAGGACAGAAAAAGGTCAGGGTGACCAAAAACCACAACAGACTCAGAGGACAAGTATATCCGAGTCACCAGTCTGCGGAACAGACGCCTCACAGCACCTGAAATCAAAGCCCTGCTGAACAACTCCACAAGTACAACAGTTTCAACATCAACTGTTCAGAGAAGACTAAGAGAGGCAGGATTAAAAGGACGAACTGCAGCAAAGAAACCAATGCTGAGACTCCAGAACAAAAAGAAAAGGCTAGCCTGGACTAAAAAACACCAAAAATGGACTACTGAGCAATGGAAATTTGTCCTTTGGACTGACGAATCAAAGT
>JAJOZX010005246.1:267500-302500 GCA_023014485.1 Bathynomus jamesi | reverse complement strand
ATACACCATATCTGCATATTTGGCATGTGTGAAGGTGTGTGGCATTCTTAACACTGCTTCAAACACCAAACAATGTCACTCACAACAGTCAGCTGTCGATTGGCTTATGTTACATGCTTACATTACAGCTTACATGGTTGAAGGTTATAGGGGAGGGAAGGGGGAGGAAGAGCTGCGCGCGCATCAGATTCAAACAGCTCTATCTGCGTAACCATACAGAATTAGACACATGTTCATATGAACTTTTTTTCTCACAATGACCGATACTATCACCTCCCGAAGTATTGACCTTTCCTCCTGAAACACCCTGTGTGTGTGTGTGTGTGTGTATATATATATAAAATATAATATAAACTTGTACATCGCAAATATGATGAACCAAAGTTATACTTTAATTTTAAAACCGACACAACAAACTTTATAAGCTTAAAATTTGCAGAGTATGACTTAAATGTAACATGATTTGACATGTTAAAGCGTGAATACTGCTCATAAACAGTTTTTATACTCATCATCTTTATGAATGGAAATGACTCCAATATGATAGTGAGCGACTTTGCAAAAATATCATATACACACACACACACACACACACACACACACACACACCACACACACACACTTAGTAACATTTCGCCAAACAGTTTTGAAAAAAAAAAAAAATTCACTTTGGAAAATTTTTTTTTAAAGAGCATGAAAAATTAGTAATTAGTAATGAGAGGGTTTTGTTTTTTAAAGTTTATTAATGTTACAAAAGAAAAATTAAATATCCATAGGAAAACAGAGCACCCGCAATTAGTAACTTTGAATGTTTTATATATTTATGCAGATTATTTTTATCGCAACTGTACATTTTCATACCATTTCTCGATAGCGATAGATTAATTACACTCGCCTCACCCTCTACTTAAATAAATAAATAAATAAAACTATCGCTATTTTGGTAATTCGGCGATTTCACCAAGATAAGTAATACTTCTACTAAGTTTTCTTCTCTGCTTCTTCAATTAAAAAAGGAAAAGTGAGATTTTCTCTGGTCGTGAAACGTAAATGCAATTCATTTGAGATTTAATTTTATTCTATAATCATTTTGTAACAGTGAAAAACCAGCAATGCCGATTAGTCATATATGATTATTTATATTGGAGATACAAATGTTATAAACGAGCTTATTATATATAAATATATATATATATATATATGGGGGGGAGGAACAAAAAGACTTTGTCTTGTGGGATCACCTGAAGTTTGTGGGTTTACGATTCAAGAGAACATTACTAGCGGCTTTACTCGAATGTTATTCAATGCTGCCCGTAGGAGGTGAGGTAAGAGAGAACTGACATACGTAAACGCTTTCAAAGCCAACAGTTTAAACATTTACTGAATAAATAAATATTCCACGTGAGGTCGGACTTTTTGGTTTACCCTGTATCGAGAAAAAGGTCTCTCTTTGAAGCCCTTTCATGTAACACACATTTAACGAAATATAAAACGAACGAAATTTAATTTTAACTTAATTTCATCTGTATTACATATTTTACCGGTGAATAACCTACATACACGTAAGTACGAGTATATAACTGGTGCACATGACAACTGTATAATATACTATCCTACTAAAGAAGGGCTTAACTATTTTAAATTTAGAAATATATAATTTACAAGTCTTTTCATGTAGTAAATTTTGATGGATTGAGTGTGCAGATTTTATCTTCATGGGTTCTTTCGTTAAAAAAAAAAAAGGTCTTTTTTTTTTTTTTAAGTGATAATGTGAATTCAAGCTTCCTTCGTCAGACTAATTGAAATTCATTTGACTCAGCGCGTGTGAATGACGTGGCGTCAACCATATGTTGCAGATAGAAGAACAGACAAGCAGACAAAAATATTTACATTTAATGATAATAATAATGATAATAATAATATTAATACTGCCATTAATAATAATAATACTGTTAAAGATGTTCATTCACGATCATTTTAGTGTAAAAGAGATATCATTTTACATTATTCAGATCTTAAAAAAAATACAATATATTTTCTGTCCACATCTTAATCCCGCTCTGTTTCTGAGAAGGGGCAAATTGAAGGAATCCTGTTCACCTTAATGCAAAACGAACAGGAATGATTATCGTAATATAAATAGGAACTTAAATTACTGTTCTTCAAGTCTGGGCAAAATCCTTAATTGTAGCGTCTCCAAGTTCCTATTTCCTGTTCATTTGTTACAGATTTCAACAGGAAACCATATTTCACAAAAGCTCAAGGAAAAACAAGAAACTATAGCTGATAAACCTGCCTTTGACCAAGGAAATAAATGAATAAAGATTTTAGTTTATGTGAGCGTTGCCCATTTGTAATAAAAAGGGGGGGGAAACCAACCTTCCTTCTAACGATGAGTAACAAGATATGCGACCTGTTTTTATATTAAAACAGGCTCCATATACGTCACACTAAGATAAAAAAAACTATATCAACGCAGTTCATGATAACTGCGAATATTCTTCCATTTTACACGCCGTTACGTTATTGGTAGTCATCTTTGCCTCCAAAAATGGTCAAAGGACGAGCATAAGCTCCATCGTCGAATACTAAGAAATTCGCCTTAATTTTTATAATTATACAAATTAAAAAGAACATTATTGCTTACTTAATTTTATTTCTTAAGCAATTTTTCAATTAAAAAATAAAAAATAAAACGTTTTCTACATTTAATTAAAATAGAATGATTAAATTTGCAAAAGAAAAATATCCCCTAAAAATATTAGAATCATTTAATAATTTTGGAGGGTTAAAAAGTCACGGTGATCTATCAGTCTCAGAAAATACTAAATTTTTTGGCCGTTTTTTACAGTGAAAGTGATTTATGTACAGGTTTAGACCAAAGTTCGTCTAGAAACAACTTCAAGAAAACATAAAAATTACTAATTGGTAATCTAGTTTTCTTTAGATATTCTGATAATAAAAACCCCACTCTAATAGACAGAGTTTATTTCCACAACAGTTTCGATGCCCACTGGCATCCTCTTTTGTATCCACCCGAAGAGGATGCCAGTGGGCATCGAAACTGTTGTGGAAATAAACTGTCTATTACAGTGGAGTTTTTATCATCATATTTTGACCTTCACGTAGAAAAGTGAAGTTTTTTGCAGTTAGATATTCTATTCGCTTTGGTAAGGTGACAGTAATAAAATCAGACTGACTTTTAATATTTTTTTCAGATGGATCACTTGGCTTTCAACCAGCCAAATTTTCTGCATTAAAAAATGCTTTAAAACCCTTTTTCATTATTTATTTTTGAATCAGTAGTATAGGTCGCAAATTCCTTAAATAACAACAAACACCCACGCTTCTCTCCCATTCAAAGTAAAAGACATATTCAAGATGATGAAGAAAGACTGAACTTCGCGCGTATAAGCAAAGCAGCCACGACCCGTTTTTCTAATTTCGAAGGCTATTCACGCTAAAGCATTGATAGAATTTTTTCTTGAGCTTCACGAACGAAAGAGATAAATGAAATTCAGCGTTGAAATATAGTAGAAAATGGTTTTTCTCTTAAATGTAAATTATGGGATATAAGGGTGATCCAGAGAAATGGGACCCAAAAGAAACCCCTGTAACTCTTAAAGTATAAGTCCTTTTATAAAATCATACGCATCATTCGAAAGAGGATAGTTACAAGTTTGTACAGGATTGTATAGGTTTTGACAATACAAGACAAGATAAGATACAAAACAAAATAAAAGTGTTAGTTAAAACTAACCCTTCAAGATGACTGCATGGACTGTGGAACAGCTGCGTTTCATAACTGAGCAATATTATGAGCATGGAAGAAGTGTAGTTTCAGCTCTTAGAAGGTGATTTTGACATCTGAAAATTTGTCTTGAAAGATCTTTGAGCTGAAACTACACTTCCTCCATGCTCATAAAATTGCTCAGTTATGAAACGCAGCTGTTCCACAGTCCATGCAGTCATCTCGAAGGGTTAGTTTTAACTAACACTTTTATTTTGTTTTGTATCTTATCTTGTCTTGTATTGTCAAAACCTATACAATCCTGTACAAACTTGTAACTATCCTCTTTCGAATGATGCGTATGATTTTATAAAAGGACTTATACTTTAAGAGTTACAGGGGTTTCTTTTGGGTCCCATTTCTATGGATCACCCTTTATATATAAGACAATTTATAAAGTTTTCGTTTTGGGTTCACTTATTCAATAAATTTGAATTTTTTATTTATTTTAGTTTATATATATATATATATATGTATGTATGTATGTATGTATGTATGTATGTATGTATGTATATATATATATATATTATATATTATAATAGTATGTTACGGCGTTCCTTGAGGACAAAATACATACGGAAATTTTTTTTTTTTATAACATTAAATTTATTTAAATTATCTGTATAGAAGACAGGAGATCTGACCGATAGTTTTCAGCTCCTAGGCAACACACACACACTGTATATATATATATATATGTGTGTGTGTGTGTGTGTGCCACAAGGTATATAAGATGACATCAAAGTTCTCTCTCCAAAAAAAGATGACACACAAACTTCAAGTTGGACATATTATTTTATACGAGTACATGGCAAATTAAACAATTCCACAATTTAAAGATACAGTATTTACAAATTTAAATAAATCTCATTAACTAAGGTTTTTTATATTTTATATATATATATATATATATATATATATATATATATATATATATATATATATATATAGTGCCAGACACATTATTCATGTTTGTCTTTCTATATGTTTTGGTAAACATGTTTTCACACAACGAAAATCTGAGGCCAAAACCGGTTTACGAGTATATTATGTTACGGGGGTGACTGCTATGTGTTTACAGCGTAGAAATAGTTATTTTTAGGTCAGTATTCATTACAATTTATAATTCTGATTTATGTTGACCGGTTTTGATCTCTCCCTCCTTCCCCTCCCCCCTCTCTCTTTTATTATATATATATGAGAGAGAGAGAGAGAGAGAGAGAGAGAGAGAGAGAGAGAGAGAGAGAGAGAGAGAGAGCTTGTGCTTTTACTATGAAGAGGAAAACGTTTTATGCAAAACATGCCTCATACAGTTGGTGCTCATGATATATATATATATCACCATTTAGCTCATTCCAAATTAGTGGCAAACATATAAACGAGATGCTAACCATTGTCCAGAACGGAAATCAGTGATTACAGAACTATCAGAGAGAGTCCTTGTTTCCCACAGGAGGTCCAATTTACGCACAAAGCTCGTAAACATCGTAACTAAAACCAGTCTGTGAAAAACAAACAAACCCAACATTATTTGCGTAAATGGATTACAGTTGACGCGTAACGGCTAAAAATCGTGCTTATACAGTCGTCCCTGTAAAGCGTAGATTAATGTGGGTTAAGGATATGATACAAACACCAACGTTTTTCTTTGGACGTTTGTCCACTTTCCGAAAGAGTCTCCGTTCAGTTATTTCACGTTGAATGGACGCACGAGTGTGTGAAAAATGGTTTTTTAAACATGTAAAACATTCTGTTTACAACAGTTATAGTTCACTCCTGTCTTTATAGGGCGGGGATATGGCACGCTGGTAAGTGTGACTGGCATTCATCGGTCACTGTTAGAGACATACCCGTTCTTGAGAATCATCATCTTACATTGGGTGAGGGGACTGCATGGTGAATAAGTCATACCTCGTGCAAAGAAACCTTAACGAACCCAATAGTGGTATATGGGAGCGTCTTCAGCGTGTGCACAAACTAAGACCTCCTCCCATAGCTGTGGTAGCTCTGAAGGAAGCTTTAAAATCTCGACCACGTTATGATATAAACAGTCATACGCACTGCTAAGACAATGTTGCCTCACAGTCACGAAATACAGCTTCGTAAAAATGTTCACCTACAAATCAAATTTCTAAAAAACACAAAAAATTACTAATTAGTAAAAACTGGGATTTGGTTTTGAAATTTTATTACTGTCACCACAGAGAATAAAATATCCAAAGAACATCACCAATTTGTACATTTTTATGCTTTTTACGAATTATGTTTCTAGGCGAACTTTTTCCCGAAACTGTACTTCAATACTCTTAATAATGGCGGTAGCGAAAAAAAAACTATATAATCTTTTCGTTTGTAAAAGTCCTGTTGCCATATTTCAACAAGCCTGCACTTGGTTTTAGTTCCTCATGAAGCCTATCGAAGCCTATTACATAATAATAGATTATCTTCTCCCATTTCCTTACATCTCAAACGCATATCTTGTGAACTAAAGAGAGAGAGAGAGAGAGAGAGAGAGAGGTGAAACGGTAGTTGTTGATGTGGCAAATTTGAATCGGAATTGAAATATATCTGTGTGGCATTTTAATCAACGAAATACTAACTCCTCGCATCAACTATGAAACAACCGGGTGTTGTGTGTGTGGGGGGGGGGGGGGGGAAGGTTGCGAAACTGGACGTGGAGGACGGATCTCCCATCCAACCACCACCCAGAACCAATGTCGCTCAATTTCAACTCTTCATCAAATATGAAATAAAAAAAATGGCGGTCAATGGCAAGAAATACATTAAAATATTTAAAAATCAATTTATGGAAATTCGTTCCAGATAATAAAAAATTAAATAAAAATATGCCTATTCTCATTTTCTCTAAACGTGATCGAATTCTGAACCCCCCACCCCCCACCCCACCCCCCACCCCACCCCAAAAAATCTATTTTCAATTTAAAAAGATGTTGCGGTCAAAATTCAGTGGGGACCACGTTTGGGATTTAGTTAGGTTTCAATTTCACTTTTAGCAGACAAAAAATTCCCTTTTATATATATATATATATATATATAAATTACCTCGCAGAATATATGTATATATATATATATATATTTATTTATTTATATATATATACACACACACGAGTTTTGGAATTTCGTTGTAAATGGAATTCAATTTATAACCCAATTAGACAGAGAGACAGAGTGACAAACAAACAAAAAACAAGTACATATACATACTGTATATATATATGAGAGAGAGAGAGAGAGAGAGAGAGAGAGAGAGGAGAGAGAGAGAGAGAGTTCTCTTGTCTTTAATTAATTAAAAAACGAAACGATAAAATTCTTGGACTGACATTAATTAGTTTTAGAAATATTTTTTCAACAATTTCTTATTTATATTTAATTAACTTGCATATTTTTTTATATAAACTATTAAGAAGTTATTTTGAGAATATTGTTAGTAGAAATAATAGTAATAATAATAATAATAACAGTAAGTGGTAGCAGTAAGAGCAGCAGTAGGAGGTGATAGTAGTAGTAATAATAATAGTAGGTGGTAGCAGTAATAACAAGAGGAGGTGATAGTAGTAATAATAACAGTAGGCTGTAGCAGCAATAGCAGTAGGTGATAGGCAGTAGGTGATAGTAGTAGTAATATTATTATTTACAGTTGTAGCAGTAATAGCAGTAGGAGGCGACAGTAATAATATTAATAGTAGTAGTAACAATAGTCGTAGTTTAATCTTTCAGGACTGTTTATAATGATATTGATTGGATAGTATTTAGTAAGTTTTGTACAAGAGAAACCTAATCTTCATGTTACTATAACAAATCATTAGCCACGTAGAAATGATGAGAAAAACATGCACAAACACGAAGAAACATTCGTTTCGAAACACGAATCAACACGAATGATACGAAATATAAAGGATTAAAAAATATCCTCAAAGATATCGTCAAACACAAATGAATTGAATGAAGAAATCGTGTAAGTGGATTTTAAGTGCAATGACCATACTTCAATATTACCTTTTCACTTTCAGTCGAAGCGAGCGGATATTAGTTCTCTCTCCCCAACCCTTTCCCGACCTCGTTGAATACCGTTGCCGGGTTACCTTGTGGCTACGTCGTAGCACTGCTTTCCGTTGGATCAGCAAGGTTGAGCTACATTGGATTTGTATAGTAGTTGGACGGGAGACCGTCTTCCGCGTCCAAATAATGTAGCGACTCGTGGTTCAGATCTCACGTAAAGCTGTAGGTCCCCTCTGTCATACGACCTTACTAGATGCTGCAAAAGTGGTTAAACAACCCTCATCCACTCAACCAAAAAACAGAAACACGTAAATCGTCACCAAACTTGAACACAATCCCCCCCCCAGAAAAATAATACACAATGAAGTAAGAATTTGGTGTTCTCTGTACTCAAAAACTATGTATCTTTATTCGGTCATATTAATGCGACCCACGCGGCCCATTCTCTAAAGTATATAATCGTGTAATGGCTAATAATGGGCCATTACAATGAAGTCTATTTATATAATGCTAATAGAATGGTATTGATCTTTCGCAGCCGTCTTTGCACGATAAGGGAAGCGAACGCAAGCTTCACATTTCATACACAACACACTACTACTTTCATACACAACACACTACTTTCATACACAACACACTACTACTTTCATACACCACACTGCTTTACGAAAACACGACATTTTCAGTTGTGGATTGCGACGTTTAACCTGATCTCCGTAACTTAATTAACATAATCTAACCTTCGTTACACCCTTTTATTTCTGATATTTAATCATTTTTCGATAAAAAAAAAAGTGAAAATATAGCGACACCGCAAATGTCATTTCCAGCACATTCGTGTCGCGATAAACTGTGTATATTCTAAAGATTGTGTCTGTGTGTGTGTGTGTATATATATATATATATATATATATATATATATTATACCGTGTGTGTGTGTGTGTGTCAGGCAGGAGACAGAATGCTGGCGCTCCTGTTTCTCCTGTCACTGTCCTCCTTAGCTGATCTTTTTCCGTATCTTATCTACCCTGTGAGCAATCCAGCATGTTCTCAAACACGCACTTCTCTCCCTATTCCTCACCACACATACATCTATCTTACACGGGCTACGTCGTGGCCGATGTCATAACACCGCTTCCCGGAGATCAGCGAAGTTAAGCGACATTGGGTCTGGGTAGTAGTTGGATGGGAGACCGTCCTCCGCGCCCAGATTATGTAGCGACCCGTGGTTCGGATCCCACGTAAAGCTGTAGGTCCCCTCCGTCATATGACCTTAGATGTTGCGAAGGAGGTTAAACAACACTAATTAAAAAAAAAAAAGGTATCTTACACACTACACAATCTTTTCAGAATTGGAAAAATAGCTCTCTTCTTCCTCTAATGGGGGTGGAGGGCGTTTTTGCGGGCGTTCACCCTTGGCCCCTCCTTCCTGCATAAAAGAAAAAGATACAATTTACGAACAATGATAATTAAAGCTTTTACATGGCTACAAAATGGTTGACGAAAAGGCAATAAAGTCTTTTTTACGTCAGTGGTCGACGTCATGCAACCACTATTGTTTTCAAATTGATACTCTTGTAACCCCTAAAACTCGAAACTCATTAGTTCTCCCTCGAAACTTTATATATATATATATATATATATATTATAATGCGCTGGACATTTTCTTTTATGAAGCAATCTGCGTTTAATCTAGTCCTCTTTTGTACGTTTTTTTTTTTTTTTTTTTTATTAAATTGAATGCATGCACGCTTTTCTTGAATTAAAGGAACATTCCTAAGTTTATATCTGTACACTTACAAACTAAACAGTGCATGATTTTACCCATTCAAGGAAAAATTTGAAACTCTCAGTTTTTTTTTGTTTATTTGTTTTTGGACATGCGCGAAACCTTCCCTTTTCTTTTGCGAGATTCTGGATGACGTCACCTGACATGTTCGTGTATATATGAATCGCTTTTGAGCAAACGTCCGATGAAGAAGGCGGAAACTAACCCGTTTTTAAGCAGGTTTTGGGAGTGAAATGATGATTTTACGATATAATGAGAAATGAACGAAGATGAGAACGAGATAAGATAAAGGAAAGGGGATTAACTCTCGAGAAAATGAAGCTTAAAACGATGTTGATGCATTATGTATTCCGTATGTCCTTATGTCCCCGTAATTCTCTCTCTCTCTCTCTCTCTCTCTCTCTCTCTCTCTCTCTCTCTCGGCCGCACCTGGAGTATGCTGTGCAGTTCTGGTCGCCCACCCTCAGGAAAGATATTGAGAGGCTGGAGCGAGTGCAGGCGAGGGCCACAAAGTTAATCCCTTCCGTTAGGCATATGGGCTACAATCGACGGTTACGCGCCCTGAACTTGTTTTCGCTTGAAACTCGGAGGCTGCGCGGTCAACTGATCGAGGTTTTCAAGCTCTTACGCGGGTTGAACGATGTCGATTTTAGAAGTATGTTTAGTTTAAATGATAACCCAACTCGCAACAATGGTTGGAAGTTGGATTTGAAACGGTTTAGGACTAGTGTGTGTGGGAATTACTTTACGTATAAGATCTGTGACACGTGGAACAGGTTACCTTCGGAAGTTGTGAACAGTTCCTCTGTGGATCAGTTCAAGAAAAGGTTAGACCAAATCTTGCACACTATTTGAGTGTGTAGAAAATTTTCCCTGGCACCCATTGCCATTGGTACCTCCTCGGTATGGGCCGCAAGGCCTTTTGAGGTACTTCTTTTCCTTGTAACTCCTTGTAACTCTCTCTCTCTCTGAAGAAGAAGAAACCCTAATAATACGAGTAAAATATATTCACTATAAAGTAACGGACTTTTTTTTGGGGGGGGGGGAGGGGTACACCCTATGCGTACAGTTTATCTAACCGGACATTCAATTAACCTAATTATTTGGTAAGGTTAGGTTAATTCGTGATATTTTCGGTAGTTTTAACGAAAATTTGTCAAAACTGAAGTTTGGCAACTGGCAAAAAGTCTGGGGTCCGGGATAACAGGAAAGTACCAATCTTTCTTTTTGTATAAAAGGTTAAGAATTAAAAAAAAGTAAATTTAAATTAGATATTAGTAATCATTTTCTATTGTTTGAGGAAACAGTAGATGGATTTGGAGTTTCGGAAGCCTTAATGAAGATGGTAGGGTAAAATATGCACATTTTTTTGGTAATATTGATTGTTTCAATTCCGAAAATAAACTGAATAGGTATTATTACTAATACGAACAGTCTGCTTATTGTATCCTTTAATAGAACCTGAACTGGATAGGAGAACTCAAAGCTTGTTATGATTACCTGTGCACTCACCTTTCAAGAAGTGGCAGTTTGTTAATTTATTTTCATTTTTTATTTTTTAGGAACTATTTCACAGAATTAATTGCCCAGACAGCACGACCAAAGACGTGATACAAGTAAAATTGGAAAGTAAAGACGGGGGAAATACAAGCCCTAATTAAGGGCCATTCAGAGAGAGAAGAGGAAGATGCGGTGAAAACAATGAAAGATAACCCAAAATACTTCTATAGTTTTCGCGAAAAGAAAAACAAAAACGCGGACCATCATCGCACCCTTAAGGAAAGAAAATAATTAGCTCACCGATGATCTAAAAGAAATAGCTGAAATATTGAGAGCTCAATGAATTAGGTTTCAGTACCCTAAAGAGAGAGAAAGCAGTACCTGACAAATACCTTTTCTGAGGAGGAATTAAATGGAGAATGTATATAATCGATTTTGAATTTATCGCAGAAGGTATAGCGAAAGCTGTAGGACAAATGAAATCACATTCAGCTGCAGGCTCGGACAAATGGAATGTCTTATTGATTAAAAACTAAGAACGAAATAGCTACACCCTTTTATTGGATATGGAGAAGATCTCTGGACAGGGAGGAAATACCGAGCATACTAAAAGGAACGAACATTGTTCCTATATACGAGGGCCACTCGATATATTTTGCCCTACCTTTTTTTTAGTTTCCAAGTTTCCTTGTAAGTTCCAGAAATCTTGTACACAAGTAGTTACATACCTTTTTTACAAGGTTTTATTTTTCCACATAGTCTCCATCCTTTTCTACGGCTTTCCTCCATCTTGAAACAAGTGCCTTTATTCCTTGCTAGTAAAAGTCCGCTGGGTTCCGCTCGAGCCACCTCTTAACCTCCTCAACAACCTCATCGTCACTCTGAAACTTTCTTCCACGAATAGCATCATTCATTGGCCCAAACAAATGGAAGTCTGAAGGCGCCAGATCCGAGCTGTATGGAGGGTGGGGTAACACAGTCAAGCGCATTTTTGTGATGGCCTCTCTTGTTTGCAAACTGTTGTGTGGTCTTACGTTATCGTGCAAAAGTACGACGTTTCCCAGTTTTCTCTCCGGTTGAACTCGCTTTATGTCTCTGGAGTCTCTGTAGGGCAGCAATATATGCCTCTGAGTTGATTGTTTGTCCTTTCTTCATAATGTCCACCAGTATCACCCCTTTCATGGCCCAGAAGATGGTGGCCATAACCTTTCCTGCAGAGGGAGCCATTTTGAACTTTTTCTTTCGTGGGTAGTCTGCGTGATGCCACTCCATGGATTGGCGTTTTGTTTCAGGTTTCAGTTACCCAAGTCTCATCCCGTCACAATTCGTGAAAGGAAGTCATTTCCTTCTGTCTCGTATCGAACCAACGACTCGGAAGCAATTTTTTTCTTTGGACTTTGTGATCTTCAGTCAGTTGGCGAGGAACAAACCGTGAACACACTTTTGAGTATCCCATTTGCTGAATTATCGTATTCACACTTCCGTCACTAATTCCTAGCTCCATTGATAGCTCCTTGTATGTGACGCGCCGATTTGATCGAATGATGATGTTAGCACGTTGCACAGTGTGAGATGTCACAGCCGATGCAGGGCGACCACTACGTGGCTCATTATCGAGGCTGGCTCTCCCTCTCTCCGATGATCTCACACGTTTAGACCAGCGTCCAACTATGCTTCGATCAGCAGCAGCATCTCCATAAACGTTTTGTAGACGTTTGTGAATATTTCCAACTGTTTCCTTCTCTGTGGTTAAGAACTCGATAATAGCTCTCTGTTTACGACGCACATCCTGTCAGACGCCATTTTCGAAACTGCATTAACCATCGGTTTTATACAAGGGTGTTTAAAAGCGGTTTTATACAAGGAGGGGAGGTTCAAACTGGAAAAATCCGGTTATGTGAAGCGCAGAAAGTTCAAACTTACGGTCCAAAAGACATTTCAGCCCCATGACCTATTATTTAGCTAAGAAAAAAAGGATGGGCAAAATATATTGAGTGCCCCTAGTACGTATGTATAAAGGTTGGGGATAGGTCTCAGGGAAAGAACTATTGACCGGTATCACTGACATCATATCTCACCAAAATATTTGAAAGAATAGTCAGGGAGAAAATATATAACTTTTTGGAGACACAGGAAAGATTAAATGAGAACCAGCACAGATTCCGATCAAGAAGATCGTGCCTATCACAACTAATAGAGCACTATAATAATATCATAGACACACTTGAGAGCAATGATAACTACAATGTAAAGTACACGGACTTCGCTAAAGCATTCGGTGTGTGATTACGACATAATAGCATATAAAATGAAACGCATGGGAATAACAGGTAAAGTGGGCAAATGGATCCACAACTTCGTCAGGAAACGATATTAACCCCAATCTTATTCATCATCATGCTGACAGATGTTGATAATGAAGTAAACGATAACAGTATAGTAAAATTATTTGGTGACAACACAAAGATTAGCAGAAAAATCGACAATGCAGAAAAGGTGGAAGCCCTACAGAGGGACACAAACAGAATATACAAGTACAAATGGTCAGAAGACATCATCATCATTTTTATTAACATCGAGAAATTTCAGCTCTTGAGATATGGAAGAAATTAAGAACTTAGACAGCATACTATGCCCCAGATAGACAGGAAATTCAAGGAAGCACGAAAGCAAAAGATTTCGGGATAATAATGATCACTGATGAAAAATTTGAAAAACAGAATCAGATAGCTTTAAACAAAGCAAAAAGGGTTACGAGACAGCTACTGAGAACCTTCAAAAGAAGGGACGAGAAGATAATTATTCCCCTGCTAAAAATACTCATCAACTGGTGACGATTTATCTCAGAGGAACGCCATTTCGTTCCTTCAATGATTTATTAAGTCGCACTTCCTGACCTACCCACTCGTATGCCGATGATTCCACTCTACTTCTCTCCCGGCCTCATAAAGCACGTCCCTCTCAACAGACACTGAATGCTTCGCGTGAGACGGATATGATACACCTGACCTCTTATCTTTCTGCTATTTCTGATTGGGGCAGAGAAAACCTCGGTTTTCAATGCCTCGAAAACTCAGTTCCTTCATTTGTCTGCTCGTCATAATGTTCCACACAACTATCCCTTTACCTTCAACAACACACAACTCAATCCTTCCTCTTCTCTTAACATTTTTGGCATTTCCTTTTCTCGTGATCTTTCCTGCAAAGAACATAGAAACTGTTTTAGGAAGAGAGTATATAAGAGGTTAGGTGTGCTGTACCGGCTCCACAGTTTCTTCACCCCACTCACTTGCTTTCTGTACATGGGTCTACACTTGTCCGCCCCTTTATGGAGTACGCTTCTGACATGTGAAGTGGCTCAACCTACACAGCTCTAATTGACCAGGTGGAATGAAAGGCTTTTCGTCTGATCATTTCCCCGCCTCTTACTGTCTTCAATCCCTCTCTCTTTGCCGCTACGATGCCTCACTCTCTCTTTACTATCGCTACTGTAACGGACATTGCCCTTTTGAACTAACTGCATGCCTCCTCCTGTCAGGAGAGCTCGCAGTACTAGACTTCTACACATTCTCATTCCTTTACTGCCCAACTTCCTAACGCAAGGGTTAATCGGTATTTTCAGTCTTTCATCTACTAAACCGGTCAACTCTGGAACAATCTTCCTCAATCCATCTTTCCCCCTGTCTATGACTTCCAATCTTTTAAACGCAGAGTGTCCAGACATATCGAAAGCCTTGCACTTTGATTTTGGCTCTCTTATTCCTCTGTGGGAGGGGCGTTTTTGCGGGTATTCGCCCTTGGCCCCCTCCTTCCTGGATATAATATATATAATAAATGACAAATTTCATTATTTTAAAAAAATTTACCTACTGCTGGTATTTTTATTATGTAGCAAAATATTATTACCAAGAACTGATACGGCTGCCGGACGTAGCTCCTCGTCTTCAATGGAAAAAAAAAATGCCTCTATCCATCCTATTCAAATCAATTGGTTTAATGCTCACCCTTTGCATTATATATATTTCGTTAGCTTTTATTATGTAGTACATTCACCTACACATTTATGGTACATATTTATTCACTCACACACTGTGCGGGAGTGAATTCTCCGAATCATAAAATAAATAAAGCTAAGTAAGCGCACTTGCTTTTATTTATCGAGTTAGATATACCCCCATAGAACAGAACGGCGGACTAGCTTTCTCTACAAAGCTGGACCAAATTCTTAGCATCTACAACATCGGTGTAGGTGTATTTGATGATTATTTGCTGGTAATTAACAAAATATTTAAAGTTAATTTGCAGGAAATTACTGTATTATTAAAAAAATATATAAAATAATACATTATTTAAGTTAGTTAATATGTTAATGCATTTTCTTAATAAAATAAAGACTGAATTATGTGTGTGTGTGTGTGTGTATTTTTCGGATTAATTATCAACATTATGCGCTCAGTTATCTCCTAAACAAGGGGTTGCCTTCGTAAAATTGGCAAAGTTTCGCAGCATCCTTTTAATTTGTCGGAGTACTTAGTAAATGAAAGAAAAAAGTCGGTGATGCTTGATCTCTCTCTCTCTCTCTCATTATGTATATACAGTACATATAAACTCATCAGATAAGGTGAGGGTCTTATATACTGTAGGCAAATTATTAGATACAAAGCCCCAACTAAGCAATATTCACATGAAGAAAGGCTTGCCCCCCTCCCTCCCCCGCACACACGCGAACAAAATATGTACAGTTAAGAGACGAATGGCTAAATATAAAGTACTTTGTGGAGACGAAACCAAAATCGAGGTTTTGGAAATTGCGGAAGAATGTTTATTAAGGAGACATTGCCAAGAGAAGTCCAAAAAGGAGAGTGTCGCCAGTGCCTTTAACCCCTTTCGCACGACTTTGCCTCAGCAACGTATGGTGCAATATACGACTTTCATGACGAACGCACGCTCGTCATCGTAGGGAAGGGGTTAAACATGGAGGTGACATGGAGGTGGATCTATAAGTAGTTCTGTCGGGACAAAAGTTATATAAATTATCAAAAATAATTTTAATTTTCTATTATCCATCCCCAGCTAACACGCGTAGTTCAGTGGGCAACACTGTAAGCGAAGTGAAGGCGCGGGTCGGGGGTTCGAATCCTGATGATTCTGATAATAATAATAACCTAGGAGTTAGAGCAATGGGCCTCATTAGTTGGCCTGAGCTCTGGGTCAGTTTCCGACTCTCCTGACTAATATCATTATTATTATACATCCTCTCAACTCTAAAAAAAAATACAGACATCTAAGGACCCATTTATCATTTTCTATGGGGTGGGCACGACGCTTGAACTCGGGACTGAAAGTCCCGGAGTCAGTTACAGTCAACACACAAGGATACATTGGTGCCATCACAGAGAATAAAGTACAACTTTTTGTAACTCAATTCCAAACCACCATAAGACACCACCTATGTAATACTAATAATAATTATTGGTTTTGTTTAACCTCCTCCGCAACATCTAAGGTCATATGACGGAGGGAATCTACAGCTTTACGTGGAATCCGAACCACGGGTCGCTACATAGTCTGGACGCAGCGAACGGTCTCCAACTCTCCATCCAACGACCCAATGCCGCTTAACTTCGCTGATGAACGGGAAGCGGTGTTACGACATTGGCTACGACGTAGCCCATCATGTAATACGTAAATTTTTGTACCAACAACAGAGTATGTTTACGCAACTTCTACACATATATACGTACAGTTTAGGAAAAAAAGATCGCTTAGAAAAAATTCTACAAAACGTAAAACATTATTAATTGGTAATATTCGTTCACTCTTTGAACATTTTATTAGTGACGCTAATAAAATTTCAAAATCAAACCGCACTAATTATTTTTTTAATATTTTTAAAAAAATGTTATGTCCCAAGGCGATCTTTTTTTCCCCGAAATTGTATACAGTCACAGACAAAAAGTCAGAGCGCTGTATTTTTGCGGTTATTGTCCAATCTGGCACACGGAAGTTCGCGAGTGTATGTCACGTCGACAGTAAATTATATTATTACTTATAAAACGCTAAAACTGTAGATGCGTAATTTTTTAAAGCAAATTGGCAATTTTTAGATAATTGAATGAATGTTCATTCAAAATTTAATTAACTTTTCCTCAAAACAAAATTAAACCTTTTGATTTTACACAAGTAAAAATTAGCTTTTCAGCTCTCTTCTCTTCCTAGCTCATTATATATATATATATATATATATATATATATATATATATATATATATATATAGTGTATGATGATGATGGTGAGTGTTTCGTTTGTCTGTTCTGCGTTCGTTTATACACGCCTAAACAGCTGGGGTAATCTATACTAAATTTGGGATACGCATTAACCTGTTAAGCGTCACTTTTTTTCACTTTTATACGCACCGCTAGACGATATAACTCGTCGATAACGGTTAAGAGGTTAAGGGAGAATCAGACAAGGCTTTAGTAATAAACTCGCACCTCCCAGCTCCCGCTACCCCTCGAACTAGGTTGTGTTTCGGGGGGAGGGGGCTTTTGCTGCATAAGGCGCAGCGGGGCATTCATTTTTTTTCGCACATACTCTACTTTCGCAAACATTTTTTAATCGTTCACAATGATATACGTTCAACGTAAATAATAAATTATTTCATACTGTTTTAGACAGAGTTTACGCCAAGAATTATATTTTCTTGAAATACGGTTTCCATCTAAAGGTGAAGAAAGATGTAAAGCAGAATAAGGATATCGAGAAAGATTCACAGATGACGACACATGCAATCAAAATGAAATTGCGAACTCCCTCTCTCCCTTTCATAAATATTTAAGTTATCATTATGTAGATATGAAATGAATAAAAAATTCAGTTATGAAAACGTGAAAAAAATTTCCATCTTTCCATATATATGGTGAGTCATAAGTCATGTATTCCAAATTCAATTTCCTTCAGTGTTGCGTGTTTTGTATTTCTATGGTCCTCCAACAAATCTCTGTTTCCAGTTATCTGTTCTGGTAGTTTCTTGCTTGGTAACGGAACGGATCGGATCGGAGGCTCTCAGCGGTGTCGACCCTATGTGCTAAATGAGGCTTAGTAGCCGTATTGTGTCTGCAATTTTGAGAAAATTTCTTTCTTGGTTTGTATTCACAGGTTTCTTGTCGTTTTCCTATTGTCCCTAGAGTTTATTGGGAGGTGATAATAGTTACATTTTTTATCATATTTGCAAATCCCCCTTGCATAGTACTTGCAAATGATGGGGTGATAAAATTTGCAGCAGTCTCCAAATTTACAGTGATCGTTATTATAATAGAAATTGCACATGGTGGGGATGCTCATATATATATATATACACACTGTCCTTCCTTATATCTGCAAAAACCTTTTGCCTAGTATATGCATACAGTTCTTTTCACATTATCACTCGGGGCTTTTGTTGTTTGTTTTATTTCCTTTTTCGGAGATAACCTCAGTCTATTATCGCGATTTCCCACTTGTTTTTTGCTATTTAGTGTATTCACTCTGGGGTTCTCCAACTGATCTGTGTACGTTTCTTTTATTGTTCTTCTTACAATAATTATTTTCACCCTCTTTGTGTGTCGGTATTCCGATATGTGCCAAGTTTGTATCTGTTTCACTTTTCTTCGTCTCCTTTCCTGCTTCTTTCTACTTATCATTTATATTCTCTTCTTTCGCTGCTTCCTCAGTATCTCTTCTGTTTTATAAACAGTAAACAAATTTATTTCCGTTATGCATCTCTTGCAAAAATATTTTACTCCACTTAGTTGTTTGCCATTTGCTATAAAAGTGATGTCTTCATCTTTCCAATTCAGGCAGTTAAAATCAAAGAAATTGACAAAGACCACATTTAATTGCTCTCGATTCATCGGTTGCATTCTTGCAAACCTTCCAAAACTGTACAACTCGGTTACCCACTTCCGTGCTATTTATAAACAACACTATATAAAGATTGGTGAACGAAAAATTTGCTCAAGAAGGAGAGGGTAATGTGCGGGGTTTTGACTATAGGGGTGAGGGTCAAGGAGAGTGGTCGTCGTTACTCCGGGGAATGGGGATGTCAGGCGTTATATATGTCCACTGATTGGTGTTCGTGAGAGCGGCCGCGAGGGATATCGGGGAATGGCTATAGGAATTTCGGGGAAGAACAAAGTGCTTTGTTTCAATCGTATGGGTGGGCACCTAATTTTTTTTTTTCAGATGGAACTAATCTAATAAGAATAATTAGCTTTGTTTTACTTTTAATGGTATATGCTGTACTTTTACCACTTAAGAAAATATCACTTTGCGTGCACTAGATATTCACACAGGTACTGGCACTAATCAAATAATTAATTTACTGCTACATTTTCATTATTAATTAGCTTTTATATGGACTTCGATCGAAACACGTGTTATTGCTACACTATATATATATATATATATATATATATAATAATATATATATAACGTAAAGAACGACGCTTTGTATAGGAGAATTATCCGCGCAAGATGAGAGCGAAAGAACGAAACAAATGAAAAAATGAGGTACCCACCCGGGAATCGAACCCGGGATCTTCCGATTGCCGGTCAGATATGATAACCACTACACCACAGGCCTCACCCAAACAAATGCCGTAATTCCTCTACATACGCGCAGAAACCAATGCCCCCAAAGGGGCACCTCCCGCTTGCCGTAACATTATATACATTATAACTGCAAACACGCAGTATAATTAACGTAAAGAACGACGCTTTGTATAGGCGAATTATCCGCGCAAGATGAGAGCGAAAGAACGAAACAAATGAAAAAATGAGGTACCCACCCGGGAATCGAACCCGGGATCTTCCGATTGCCGGTCAGATATGATAACCACTACACCACAGGCCTCACCCAAACAAATGCCGTAATTCCTCTACATACGCGCAGAAACCAATGCCCCAAAGGGGCACCTCCATTGGTTTCTGCGCGTATGTAGAGGAATTACGGCATTTGTTTGGGTGAGGCCTGTGGTGTAGTGGTTATCATATCTGACCGGCAATCGGAAGATCCCGGGTTCGATTCCAGGGTGGGTACCTCATTTTTTCATTTGTTTCGTTCTTTCGCTCTCATCTTGCGCGGATAATTCTCCTATACAAAGCGTCGTTCTTTACGTTAATTATACTGCGTGTTTGTAGTTATAATGTATATATATATACTGTATATATATATATATATATATATAGCGTAAGCTATTCAGTTAAACAAAGTGAAAGGTAGAGAAATAATTGGAGATAGAACGATAAACCATAAATAAAATCTTGAAACAAAATGTAAAAGAATCAATAATTAATTTGGCACAAATTCAACTCTCAAAACATCGCTTTTCCAATTCTAAAATTTTTGCTTGATTAAATCTAATGTTCGAGGAAGACCTTTCCCTTTGAACTGCATCCGTTTAGCATTTCTTCCATCCATAGCATCTCTCACAGTGTGTGTGTGTGTGTGTGTGTGTGTGTGTGTGTGTGTTCTTTGGGAGGATAAATATTCGCGCAACATGATGTTAAGTGACGTTGAGGGATAAAATGCTTTATGTGGTTAAACCACATATTGATGTTGTCATTCGGATATTTTATAGTGTCTAGGATGGTGTTAATATAACAAGTTAGAGTTATTTATATGTACATACGAGTGAGGGAAAATTGGTCTCCTCCCAATCTGGCTCATCTCCATTTCAGCCTTTGTCCAAGAATGATAAATTCGAAAGTGGGAACCCCAAAGTAGACAATCGTCAAGTCATTCTATTCCAATTCCCAGAACAGGATTTCCTACTTTAAATTAGAATTATAGTATAGAAAATACTCATCAGGTATGCAACGACGTCACAACTCTCATTTTACCCTTTGTATCCTTTCCGTTTAATGGGCTGTGAAAAATACAACAACTATAAAAACAACTTTTTGGGGTTGGAAAAAATAAATTTATTAAGAAAAGTACATTTTAGAGTGGAGAAACGGAGCTATTTGATAAAACTTACTCTTTTAACTAGAAAATGTATGCCGATATTTGGCTAAAAATGCGATAATTATCGAAAATATAATACAACAGAAAAATGCGATAATTATCGAAAATATAATACGACAGCAGGAAATAAAGTAACATATATAACTGATAGGCTAACTAACCTAACCTAACCTGATAGGCTAACCTAACCTAACCTGATAGGCTATCCTACTCTTAACTTTTACAGTTTATCGGGAGGAAATTAATTTGAGAAAATTGTATGATAATATACGCCTAACCTAACCTAACCTATTTCTCCACCCTAAAATGTACTTTTCTTAATAAATTTATTATTTTCCAACCCTCTAAAATTGTTTTTATAGTCGTGTGTTTTTCACAGCCCGTTAAACGGAAAATAGCCCACCCTTTCCCAAATCAGGAAACTCTCCCAAAATCTAAAATTCCCACCTCAAGCACTTCCACTTTGGGACCGCGAATGGGAACGGTAATGGCTGCAAGTAGGAATCAATCGGGAAATCCTATTTTCACCATACTATTATAATAGATTCGTTGCACATTTTCTTCATAAAACCGACAAATAGCATGAAATAAATGAATTAGTTTTACCATCAAATAAAGTACAGGAGCCGAATCTTGATCATTTTTCTTCAATGTTCGACTCTTATCAACTCTTGATTGCCTATTTTTCTTCTTTTCACTGCTCTATACCTGCCTTATCGCTTTCTCTCTCTCCCTCTCTCTCCCCCCCCCCTCTCTTCGGCAGACACCAAAGAACCGGTGTAAAACGAAGACAAAAGAAAAATAAGAGATACAATGAAAACAGAAACTATATTAAAGTGATAAAATATCTTAAATTTAGATAAAACACTAAAAGAAATATATAAATGGCGTGCAAAATTATAATTTCTTTAGCAAATATTTTTTGTAAATAACTTCTTTTTTTAAGTGAAGATCGGACACGTATTGTGTATAAACCAAAATCGTTATATTAAATATTTCATATAGTCTACGTGGGAATTTGTCAAAGTTGAGAGTGAACCCCAGCTCCAGCTCCCCGGAGCTGCTCCACTAACCCAGTTTCAGCTCCAGAGCTGCTCCATTAACCCCAGCTTTATATCCTAAACTAAATTAAACATTATACGCACATTCGTACACTCAACAACAGCGGTCCGGTTTGTTTACAACAAGTTTGTTTACATACTCAAAGAAAATGGCTCAACGTCAAACCGTCCAAAACACCAATCGTTAGTGATCAGTTCCCATCCCCTAAAATTGCTGACATTCACTCTACTACAGGGTGGGCCGTAAGTTTCCATACATAGGAAAAATAAACATTTTGTTATGGACAACCATTTTTATTTATATAATATGCTCTACATGGTTGCCATTGTTTTGAAAACACATTTCAATACGTGTTCCCCACTGTTGATGAACACGCATTAGCACAGTTGACGTTATGCTTGTAATGGCGTTGGTGATACGTTCCTTTAGATGATTTATGTCTCGTATCTTTTCCTGATACACCATGGCCTTCAAGTGCCCCCAAAGATAGAAATCAAGGGGGGTGAGATCTGGGGATCTGGGAGGCCACTCCACAGGACCACGCTGACCAATCCAAGCATCCGGAAACTGCTGATCCAAATACCGACGCACGTGAAGACCATAATGAGGTGGAGCTCCATCTTGCTGGAAGTAAACTGGGACGTTACCTTCCTCGTTTAGCAGGGATGGGAAAATCTCTTCTTGCAACATGTTAAGATACCTTTCGGCATTAAGATTTCCACTGACAAAAATTGGTCCAATAATTCTGTCACCCCATATCCCGGCCCACACCATCACTTTACCGGCACTTGCATCTTCGTCGGACTCAGCCAGTTAGGGTTAGCATTACTCCAATAACGTATGTTTTGCCGATTAACCTCTCCATTGACGTAAAAGTTTGCTTCATCAGTAAACAAGATCTTACGTCAAACGCATATTCTTAGGGTATCTGAAACATAAAAACAAACGTTTAATTTTTCCTATGTATGGAAACTTACGGCCCACCCTGTATAAGTGGAACAGTTCCAGGTTTCAGCTCCAAGTTTCGGAGCGCTCCGATAAGTCTGGCTCCAGCTCTGCTCCGGCTCCACAATCCCAGCTCTAGTTCCGTTCCGAAGCAGAGTTTAAACAATTGGCCCGCTTCGCTCCGGCTCCTGGCTCACGAGCCGGAGCACTGCCAACCCTATAAGAAAGCGTCTTTGGCTAATAGGCATATTTCTTTTGGTTTGCAGGAGGACATAGCCCTTAGGCTTAAGGCTCTCGCGCACCAGATGCAGTGCTGCGCCGCTGCGCAGCGAAAGAGACCATCGCACACCTAATGCAGCACTGCAGTACCAAAGTTGTTGTTAACGAGTGTTATTGTTGTTGTCATAGCACTTTGAATCTATTAGTCCAAAGCCAACCTATATCTAGTCGGGTCACGCTCGTACAAAATTTCATAAACTTTTGTGAAATCGAAGAGAAGCCACTGAGTCTATAAATTTACAAAACTACCACAGCTACAAAAACTTTGAGCTTCACATCTAAAGCCAGTGAGACCAAATTTGCGAAGCTACACTCAGAAGTAAATGTTAAATTCACACTAGTTTAAAAATGTGTGTTCAAGATCTCTTGTACCAAATTATTTACGTTATAATGCGAACGTGAACCAATTAAATACACACAATTTTTGGTAATGTGATGAACAAGATAAAAAAAGTGTCCCAATCTCTTAACGTTTTAATATGAAAAATATTGCCCGAAATATACTTACTTTTTCAGTCAAGGTGGAAAAAAGGTTTCTGCAAATTCTTTAAATATTTTTAATTTTAAATTATTTTTTACTATTAAAATTGAAACACCTTCATAGAGATGTGTAAATCCTTACATATAGCCTCAACATTATTTATGCTTTATAAAATACAAACTCGGTAGGATTTCTGCCTCGAAAAATAATTCGCAGAGTATATATATATATAGTGATTGATTGACTGACATCACTGAATTTTGAGATACGAAATTTTATCAGTGGCCTAACATTCTGAAAGACATTTATCCTATATAGTATATATTGTATTTGTGCAATGAATTTGTTACACGCAATTTACTCGGCTTTTGTCACTGCCAAAAGAGAACGACTGAAACGACCGACGCATGCGTCAAAGTCATTTCGCTGCATCGCTGCGCAGTAGTCCCCGCGTTAAGTGCGTGTATTCCAATACAAATGATAGAGGTCGTTTCCTCTATGCCAGGGGTTCCTAACCTTTTATCGGCTGCGTACCTCTCGAAGGCTTCGGGAAGTACCCGGTACCACCCCTCCAACTCAAAATTGCTCAAAAGACGGTGTAGCCGCTACACCGTCTTCAGAGAGTACTTTTCATGTGAAAGTTAGTTCCAAAGCAGTGTACCCGTGTACCCCCTGGGAACCTTCTCGCGTAACCCCATTGGAACCCCTGCTGTATGTAGTGACGCATCTTCATGGTCGCTGCATTGTGATGCAGCACTCCGTCCAGTGCGCGAAGGCCTTTACCATTTCACTTTCAATGTAGCTTAAATTTGTAGGCCTTTTTTTCAAATTTAGACGTCCGCCTGCAGGTTATAAGAGGGATATACATCCCAAAGATTCTGGCTAGTTCGACTACAGGGGTTAACTGCTACGGAGTTTTTTTTGCCTTATGGGTTAGTTAGCTCCAATCAGTCGTCGACTATACATACGAGTTACCGCCGCCAGGACGTTCAAGCTGATAGCTTAGCCTCTAACTCTGATTCAGAGTTTATAATTTGTCTCAGAGGTTCCCCTTTTGTGAGTTAGAACTCTTTAAAGGTCAGCCATCTTATGGAAACTAATCTTCGATGTAATTACTTTATAAAGTAATCGACTCATACGCCCTCTATCTAAACTGAGCGATGAAACCTATAGTGCCGCTACCAGATCTTTGTTTTAATAAAACTATTTATCGAAAAAGTAATTTCATTAATCCCAAAATTTTGTGAGTGATTAGTATAAACGTCGGGTGAAATTTTAATTAAAAACTTACATTTGGTGCAGTCAAAAGAGTTTGTAAATCGTACAAGAAGCCTTGTACAGTTGTTGTTCATGATATAACGCCATTAATATATAGCCTTGTGACTAGAGAGTCAGAATGCGACCAAAGTGAAAGGTTAATAGCCCTAAATCTTGAGGTCACACGTGGATAACTTCCTAAGATCACAAAATTTCGTGGCAGCAGTTCTTAATAGTTCCACGAGGTCTAATCTACGCACAATTAAGGTTTGCAGACAACGCGTGTAATATCAGTTTCCACTAAGAATAGCGCAAAATTAGGCTATTTGTTTAAACAGGGTTACAGTGGGTGGGTGGCTCGGCGAAACCCCTACTTACAGCCACCAATGTAAAGCGAAGATTAAGGTGGGTTAATGAGATGATACACAGATTCATGGCATTTCTTTAGGTATTTTCTGTACTTGGACCAGTTTCATTTTAATTAATTTACATCCCACAGATGCCCAGTCGTTTAAAAACTTAGTTTATACCATATTACAGTACTAAAAATAAATTCTGTTATTTGTATAAGCGTAAATTGAATTCTAAATTTATCATTACAATTTCAGACTAATTATATTTAAATTTAATAAACAGTTATGCAATTTTTCTTCCCTAATTTTGGTGGGTCATTTGCTCATTTTGAAAGGGTGAGACGAGATTGTTTGCCAATTTGCTTATCAGTCAGAAGGGTCAGAAACTGACACAAAAGTGAAGTCGGACAAATGCGGCCCACAGCGCTAACTCTCGGATTATTATTATCAGCATCATCGGGATTCGAACCCCCAATCTCAGTGCCTCCACTTCGCTTTCAAGCAAACCCATTGACCTACGAGCGCTGGGCAATATGTTTATGCTTTTATAACAAAACGAAGAATGTACAAGGCGTACTTTAAAATAAGACGCAAGAGGGGTGTGTGCATAGTATTGCAGAGTCTCTACTGGTGCGAGTGTTTGAGAAATTAATTGCTTTTCATTCAAGTTCAGAGAGATTTCGTTACTATTTTGCCTAGTTGTGCCAAATACACAGAAGAAAATCCTTAGTTTCAACGACCAAATACATGGTGTACTATTTGTCAACTAATCCAAATGGTTAGGATTCAACCGTACAATGATTCCATTATCCAAGTTTATTTTTCTGGTAGTAAACCTAAATGGTTAGTGCAGAGTGGTTGGACTAAACATTTGAATGAACTGGCAAATAGTTAACCACGCACTTGGTTGTTGGAACTAAGTTCTTCTTCTGTATGTACATTGTACATTATTACTTTGATGAACGCTAACTACTAATAATCTGATCCTAGTGAAATACGCGTCAATCTAATGATCTTAATAATTTAATGCCCAGTCGCACTTTAGTGATATTGTTCTGGCTAACGCCAGACAGTTTTATTTAGTCTCAGAAAAGACCTCCGGCAACTAAAGGGTTAATCATTTGGTAAAGACGAAAATCGAACATCAAAATAGCGAAATATAAAGTACAAAATTTCCATGGCTTTAATGTAACGCATAACAAAGGCGACCATAAACTTCAATGAACTCAAACAACTTGAAATAACGGGTATAATGTAAATGAACGAAAATTACCTCGCAGCTGAATCTATTGCAACAGCTGAAGAGGTTTGGGAAAGAAACTTCAATTATGAATGAACTCTTTCAAAGCGGTCAGTTCAGAAGCAGACAAGTACAGTCTTAAAGAAAAGATCCCTTGTTTTGAAATACGTGATGGAAGCACTAATTATAAAGCTAATACCTCGTCACTTTTTACACGAAATTATTTCTTCAATTGCTGACACAAATTAGCAGCTATCCCA
Organism: Bathynomus jamesi; assembly: GCA_023014485.1. NCBI lineage: Eukaryota > Metazoa > Arthropoda > Malacostraca > Isopoda > Cirolanidae > Bathynomus > Bathynomus jamesi. Next base: position 275,518 of record JAJOZX010005246.1, on the reverse strand, counting down.
CGCATGACAAGAGGGGTTCTAATATTTCCCCTTGAACAAAAAATAAGAATTATGTAATCGCAGAATATCACAGATGAACATCGTAATTATTAAAATTATATTATCATTAACTTAACTGAGTTAAATTTATATAATTGACATAAACATACTCCCTCATTTGAACTTCTAAACTTACCTCTGTTCTCGAGAGCTTCAGACTGAATAAAAAAGATGAGGTTTTAGAATATCTACTTACTTACAGAGCCAGCTGGTACCTAGAACAGATTAAAAGGACCGTTAGTATCAGGAAAAAAATTCAAATATACCACTGAGTTTATAATAATCTTTAACTTAAAAAAAATAGAGTTTTTCGAAAACGAAAAATTACGTCTCCACCGCAATCCCAGGCACAGAACTGTCGGGGTTTCGCAAATACCGTTAGGATGACCAGAGAATTAACCAGATTCTATGCATCTAATCTACGTATGACTGAGCTCACATCCAAACAGACAATCAATCATGGTTATAATTTGTATTTAAATCCCTCCCAAACTTTCATTGTCAGATCGAAAATTACGTAAACAGCTTTATATTATAGACTGCATATATATATATATATATATATATATATATATATATATATATATATATATATATACACACACATACATACATATATATACACACACACATATATATATATATATATATATATATATATACACACCTGTTCTGCGTTTTCAGGAACATTTTTGCGGGTTTGCGAAGGTGACGGTACAATAAGCACGCGGTAGACCTACGTTATAATTATTAATTTCCAAACGCTCGTTTTTTGTTTTTTAACTAATTAAGAGCATGGCACCCCCGTCAAGTACTTGCAGTCGTTGTGAAGGGAAATTTGCGGCTTACGCGTTTACACTGGCTAATAATAATGAACAGTTAGTTTGCAGGTGGTGCTCAAGCATGGAAGTCCTGAGGAACGAGTTAGAACGTGAGAGGGAGGCCAGAGTGAGGCTTGAAGAAAGCGTGATGCTCCTGACGGCAAAATTAGAATCCCTTGAGACTCCAGTTACGACCCCTCCTGCCTCAGTTTCTACTAATAATATAAATAGTACTAATAGCCCTCTCCCTTCCCCTAGTTCCCAATCCTTCGTTCGAGTGCGTAATGGAGCCCCATTGAGAAAACCTAAGACTTGTCTACCAGTAATAACGAACAATAAGTTTCCTGTTTTAGGTTTCGAAGATGCTGATGAACCGGAAATACGACTCGTTGGCGATTCAATTGTTCGAGGGCAGCTCGAGGAATTCTGTGGGAGAAACCCTCGTCGTAGGTGCCGTTACTGCTACCCTGGTGCAAGGTGGAGGATATAACTAATAGTGTTGATCATTTTACAGACGGTACCTCTGAGGACACAACGTATGTTATTCATGTCGGTACTAATAACGTTTTAAATTCTAGGTCGGAAGAACTGCTGGCTAGGTACAGGGACTTACTAGAGCGACTAAAGAAAAAACTAATAAGATTGTTTAACAGGTATACTTCCTCGAATTATCCAACGTAGCGATTTCTACAGCAAGGCGACCTATATCAACAATAACCTAAAGTCTCTTTGCCAACAGGAAGGAGTGCATTTTGCGAATTTTTGGAACAGTTTCTACGGCAGGAGGGACTTGTTCCTCGGAGATGAACTTCATCTTAATGACGTTGGAGCTGCGAATTTTTTTCTTTAATTGCTTGTAAAGACTATGATTTAATTGCGATAAATAAATCGTGGCTTAGCACTGAAACACGTGACTTTGTAGGGGAGTATCAAATTAGAGGTTAAGACTTTTTGTTAAAAACAGAATAGGTAGGCGAGGAGGCGGTGTTATGTTGTATATCAAAGATAATATTGCGAACGTTATAGAAGTAAAGCACTCAATTCCAGAACCGATAGATTCGACTATAGCAGAACTTAAATTGAACGATTTCAAACTTCTTGTTGCGGTTATATAGAGGCCCCCTAATCAAACAGCTGATACGGACGAAGCATTATATCGTGAACTAAAGAGAATAATAGGTAGTGAGCAGGCTTTAGTTATGGGTGACTTTAATTGCGCCAACGTGAATTACGATACAATGCAGGGAGACGCGGAAGGTAATCGTTTAGTTAATTTTCTCGAGGATAGCTTTCTTATTCAAAAGGTTTGGGAACCTACGGGGTTGGACAGTATTTTAGATTTAGTAATAACCGGATGATAGGCTAATCACTGATCTTCAAGTAATAGAACCGTTAAGCAATAGCGATCACAATATGGTAGAGTTTGTCCTCTCAGTAAGTCACTCGAAACCAGCTAACTCGACTAAAATTCCTAACTTCCAGCACGCACACTTTTGTAAATTTCGAAATAAATTGTCACACGTCAATTGGGAAAACGTAATGGGGATCTCCAACGCAAAACTAATGTGGGAATCGTTTGAAACAGTATTTAGGACTATAAATGAGGAATGTGTACCGTACAAAATTAAGCATGTGAAAGTAAACAACAAGCCCTTGTGGTTTACTTCTAGAGTAGGAGACATTATAAAGAGTAGAGATAGGGCTTATAGGCTACATAAGTGCGATAAAGACAATTTGTGGTTACGAAACAACTACATATCTGTAAAACGTGAAGCGAAAAGTGTAATAAAAGCGTCCAAGCGCGAATTTAAAATCTCCATAGCTCGGGACGGTAAAGAAAACCCCAAGCGATTCTTTCAATACGTCAACAATAGAAATCCAGTAAAAAGTGTCTTGGAGCCATTGAAAAATGTTAACGGAGAGCTAGTTTCTGAAAACAAGGAAATGGCTACCTTGCTAAACGAATTTTTTACGTCAATTTTTACTATAGAAGATGTAACGAATATCCCTACGGTCATAGACATACCTTTTGATAATGGTAATATTTTGGACAATATTGTGGTTAGTGAAGGGGAGGTAATGCGCTATTTTGATAAAATGAAAATGTGTAAATCACCGGGGCCGGATTACATATATCCCATACAACTAAAAGAATTAAAAAATAGCATTGTTGTGCCGCTAACAAAGATTTTTAATGCGCCTATTTCTGAGGGGTGCGTACCAGATAATTTCAAGTTAGCAAACGTAACACCTATCTTTAAGAAAGGCGATAAAGGTGCGGCGGGAAATTATAGGCCAATCAGTTTAACGTCTGTTGTAGGTAAGCTACTGGAATCAATAATTAGGGATCGTATAGTCGAACACTTAGAATTGCATAACTTGATTAGAAATACGCAGCATGGTTTTAGGCGAAACAAATCTTGCTTAACTAATCTTTTAGAATTCTTTCAAGGCGTGGTTGACGCTTACGATAGGCATCGTGCGGTTGATGTAGTGTATTTAGATTTTTAAAAAGCGTTTGACACCGTACCGCACAAAAGACTCATTGAAAAAACTAAGGCTCATGGAATCAGGGGTGTAGTAATAACTGGATAGAAGAGTGGTTGCGAGGTAGGGAACAGAGGGTGGTGGTTGATGGAGCGGAGTCGTCTTGGGCTAATGTAGCGAGCGGCGTTCCTCAGGGTTCTGTATTGGGCTCCTTGCTTTTTATTGTATATATTAACGATTTAGATGTCGGCCTAGTCAGTACAGTTTCAAAGTCTGCGGATGACACGAAGCTGGGTGGTAGGGCGATTAATGACGAAGATAGAGGTAAAATCCAGGAAGATCTGAATAAAATCATTCATTGGTCAGTCACATGGCAAATGAGATTTAACGTCGATAAGTGCAAAATTTTACATATAGGTCGCGTAACGGTAATTTTGTGTATAGTATGTCAGGGAAGGAGTTAGCAAGCGTAGAGCAGGAAAAAGATTTAGGAGTTATAGTGACTGGTGATTTAAAAGTGGCGAAACAAAGTACAGCAGCAGTCAATAAAGCGAACAAAGTGTTAGGTTTTATAGCTAGGAGTTTTGAGTACAAATCGCGCGATATTATAGTTCCTCTTTATAAATCATTAGTTAGACCTCATTTGGAGTACGCGATCCAATTTTGGAATCTGCATATGCGAAAAGATATAGACAAAATCGAAAGAGTTCAAAGACGAGCAACTAAGATGATTCCGTCGCTTAGGTCGAAGTCGTGCGAGGATATGCTTAAGGAGTTAAAATTTACTACACTCGAGACTAGGAGGCTAAGGGGTGATCTAATCCAGGTTTTTAAAATTATGAATGGATTCGATAACGTAGATAGAGATAACTTTTTCGAAATATCTCAATATAATAGGACTAGAAATAACGGGTGTAAGTTGACAAGTAGAAGGTTCGAGACAGCAGTTGGCAAAAACTCTTTTATGCAGAGAATAGTAAATAGCTGGAATAGTTTGCCAGAAGAAGTAATTAGTAGCACGTCTATAAACATGTTTAAAAATCGATTAGGCGCATATGTTGACAGATTGGGTATAGTTTAAGGTAGTAAAATTAAGGCTTTGTGGTTCGGAACCCACTTAAAATTGTAGGTCCCCTCCGCCACCATGGAGGACAAGCACAACACACAATTACGAACACAGTTAGGTAGACCAGCCATGAGTGGATCCTAGGGTCTTTGTTGGTCTGAAACATTATATAACATTATAACATATATATATATATATATATATATATATATAAGAAATAGAACATGCGAGGGTACAATTAAACACCCTGTTTAGTGCTACCCTTCCAACTCGTAGAGGTAATTCTAGAAACGAGAATACCCTGAAAGACATTATAAATAAAGTGTCGACCCTCCGGGATAATGAGAATAATATTACCTTTTACGTTACTAACTTCCATAGAATACCGGTAATCTCTATGGGTGACATAGACGTCTCGGTGCTCCTCAAACAGTATAATGAGGTACAAAAGTCGATAGTTGAACAAACACCAACACGTGGTGTCAAATCAGAAAAACGTGATTTCACTAGAACAATTCCGATCAGAGTTAGATGCGTTGAAAGAGACGCTCCTCCCAAAGCCCAGTTACTCCGAAGTAGTTCAGCAAGCCAGATCTCCAAGAAGCGCGTCGGGCAGCGAGGGAAACGAAATCCCCGCCTCCAACTCCCCCCCTGAAGGTAGGGTGGAAACGCACCATGCAGGGGTAGCGGTCAACCCCCCTCCCGCTCAGGAAAGGACCCCTGCTCCCGATTTCACAATGAGGAATAGGGACGGTCCAATGTCGAGAGACGAGGCATCATTGCCCTCTTCCCTGCCTCCCACTGCAGAGGAGAGGTGTTCGATTACGCCTCGCTCGGTGCGTAGTTCGCCCCCCCCCCTCCCACCGAAGGAGGGGCACGCGCGGCCGTCAGGTTATAAACACCGTTAACAGACCCTCACCAAGCCACAGATTAAGGGAGGGGCCTCCTACCCCCCAAAGGTTGTGCCACCCATCCCCCAGGCAGGCGAACCCTGCCTCAGGGAGATCGAGGGAGGAGGATGACGGGTGGGTAACTGTTAACAGGCGCCATTCCCGAAGGTTTCCTCAACCGGTCTCTGCGGCGAGGCCACCGAAGGGGAATCTCACTCTTTGTGTCGCGAATTCAGCTCTCAAACTAGGCAAGCCATATTCGACACATGATGGAAGAAGTCATTGGTGAACACAGTATATTGATAGTTAATAAACTAAACACGAAATCTCCGTATTATAATTCATTTAAAGTAATAATTAAAGGTGTAAATGCACATTTCAACCCGTACTATCTGAGTCAATGGCCAGACGGTATTATTGTTAGAGTTTATTCACTTTTACAGATTTGATAACAGGCAAATAATAATAATAATAATAATAATAATAATAATAATAATAATAATAAGCGCCCTAACGGTAATGCTTGAAAGTTGTACTGTGTATAATAATAATAATAATCTTACTAATAATAAATTCTCTATCAGTCATGGCGGATAACTTGTTGAAAATTGTCTCATATAATGTAAGGTCAGTGAGGAATTCAACTGTAGATGTTCATAAAATCTACGACAGTGCAGATTTGATACTCCTGCAGGAGCACTGGCTACCTAAGCAAGAGCTAAAATTCTTCTCTACCATCCATGATAACTTTATGTACCATGCGTCATCAGAAGTAGACTTGTCAGATGAATTAATGTGCGGTAGGTCCTTTGGGGGGGTGTTGCTTTCTTAATAAGGAAAAATGTGTCAAAACATAAAATTTTTAACAAGCGATAATGTAAGGTTGTTAGGCACTGAATTACAAGTGAACAATGATTGCATATTAATTGTAAACTGCTATTTACCATATAACAACGGCAGTAATCTAGATGAATACATTGATTTGCTGTACAAAATTAAGTCATTATCAGATAACCCCAAATATTATCACTGTATAATAATGGGGGACTTTAACGCACATGTAAACTCGGAATTCTTTGTAGAATTGGGTAACATGTGCGAGTCGGCCAATTTAAGTACAAGTGATGTAGATGTATTAGGGGTAGCCAGTGGTAATTTTACGTACGTTAGTGATATGAGTGGTACCACCAGGTGGATTGATCATTGTCTCACTAGTAATAATCTAAAGGATCGAATTGTTAGAGTTCATATTCTGCATGATTTCCTTCTTTCTGATCATAGATCATTAGAAATATTAATTAACGTTACCAATTTATGCGCAACACGACTTAACAAGAACTCAATAGGTAAGAATAATCGCGTCGATTGGTCCAATGTTACGATGTAGCAGAGAATAGAATACAGACAGAACAAGTCACCTCTTTAATAATTTAGAAATTTTGCACCTTGCCTGTAATAATCCTTGCTCAAATGATTCTCACTGTAAACTCATAGATAGGTATTATAGTAAGATAATATCCTTGTTAAGAGAAGCAGGAAGCCCCCTGATTAAATCTTACAACTATCATACTAAGATTATCCCTGGATGGAATGATCTTATTGCCCCCCTGAAGAGAGAATCGAAAGACGCCTATGATTTGTGGTGCTTTCATGGTAGACCCAGATTAGGACCAGTATACTTGAATATGTGTAGAAGTCGGGGTCAGTATAAGGCGGCCAGAAGGCGATGTAAACAGGAAGAAGAGTCTATTCGAGCATCAAAAGCCTGTGAAGCTCGTATAAATAACGATAACAACAAATTTTGGAAATTTGTTAAGAATCAAACGGCTGTCAAAAATGTCCTCCCTCCGACAATCGATGGGGTGTCGGGGGAGGATGAAATTGCAAAGCTGTGGAAAAACCACTATTCTAACATTCTTAACAATATGAGAGTAGGGATAATCTTAAGATAGATTGCAGCGAAATGATGGTGGGAGGGACAAGGGAAAATACTTTGATATCATTTTCTGAAGTAAAGAGGTTAATTAAAGAGTTAAAGACTGGTTCTGCGTCAGGGGTAGATGACGTATCGAATGAGCACTTAAAATATGCAAATGACGTAGTATGTCTACATATATCATTGCTCCTATCAGCCATGCTTGCTCATAGCTATATCCCTGCAGAGTTTATGAGGGTATATATCTTGCCCCTGGTCAAAAATAAGTACGGAGACATTCTGTCCAGCAATAATTACAGGCCTATTGCTGTCGCTTCCTGCTTCTCGAAACTACTAGAAAAACTCTTGTTACTCCGATTAAATGATTTCCTATGGACATCTAATCAGTTTGGCTTTAAAAGGTCCCACTCAACTGACCTGTGTATCTATGTACTTAAAGAAACAATATCTAAATACATTGACAGTAATTCAACTATTTATAGCTGTTTCCTAGATATAAGTAAGGCACATGATAGGGTGAACCACAATATTTTATTTGCAAAACTAGAAGACAGGAAGGTTCCCATGTACATATTAAATTTATTGAAATTTTGGTATTCCCACTAATCTTTCACTGTTTGGTGGGCAATGTACTATCCGAGTGTTTTGGCTCCTCTTGCGGGGTGAGACAAGGCTCCTTGCTCTCCCCTATGCTGTTTAATGTGTATATCGACGGATTAATTGCTTCACTTAATGAGGCAACAGTGGGATGTTGTATAGATAACACAAGGATAAATAAC
>JAJOZX010005246.1:207500-262500 GCA_023014485.1 Bathynomus jamesi | reverse complement strand
TCAGAAAAAACTTAATGAGATTCTCTGTAAAATGGGACAACACTGGAATTTCTACACTTCATGGTTGACTTTTAATAACAGCCAAATATTGTACAGATAATTCTCGGACACCCTGTATATATATATATATATATATATATATATATATATATATATATATATTATATATATATATTACTGAACGCACGCATTTCCTGAGCTCTCTGATATTGCTCCTACTTTTGCATATTGCTAATAATTTTACTTTTGGAACGTTTTGAATTTGATATACTTGCGTTTATATTCACATTGTTATAGTTAAGTAATTGAATATTAGTGGTTTTTAGCGATTTAGAAGTTTTCATAGCGTGCCGGCTTAATTTAACTTATACTTGTGACGGTTATAACTAATTTAAACTGCGCGATGCCATCGCAGAAAGCGTCGTGTGTTAGGTGTGGGGCAAACCGGTGGTATGCGGATTTTAAAGATTATAACGGCGGTCCTACGGCGATTACCGAGAGATCAGTTTGTTTCTTTTGCGATTTAAGGGAGGAAATAGTCGACATAAAACGCAGTGTACGTGAGGTAACCTAAAGATTTGCAACGCTTGATGAGGGCAGGGGTAGGGGTAGGGCTACGGTTGACGAAAGCCGAACCAATACTAACGTTGACGACGTTAGTAATTTGAAGGGTGAGGTGCGTAACCTAGTTTCTAGTTTAGGTAGCTTATCGGGAAGGTTGGATAGAGTTGAGGAAGGGGTTAAGGTTGGTCCGAGATTAGTAGATGGGGAGGGATTTAGAGAACTTAATGGAGTAGCTAGGCCGCGTACGTTAGGTGATAGGAATCCCCCCCTATCGAGGTTTCGAACCCTTTCGCCCATTTGGAAAGGGATGTGAATGAGGGGGAACTATTTTAATTGGGCTCTTTTGTGCGCCATATGGACACAGAGTTCGTTGAACGGCATCCAACCAAGAGGAGGAGGGTCTGTCTCCCAGGGGCCAGGGTTGACAGAGCTACAGACGAAGTGGATAGGATTGACGTTGTTTCCCGTCACTCGATGTTGGTGACGATGGTAGGGGGGCAACGACTCGTATAGGCCCGATACGAGAGTGCCTGACCTTTTGGAGAGAGATAGGGGGTTAATTAGGTCCCTAAAGGCGAGGTCAGATAGGTCTTTAGTTCTAGGTATTACCCCTAGGCACGGTTTGGGTCTTAGGATTACGTCTAAAACGATATTTTTGAATACTAAATTAGAAGAGATTTGTGCTGAGGAAAATGTACTCCTCATAAAGCTGCGGTCAGAATTCAGTAATCCTAGCCTTTTTATAAAAGATGGGGTGCATTTTAATGAAATAGGTAATGCTAGGCTAGGTAGGTTAATTGACGAAAACGTATGAAAGCTGTATAGGTCGAAGCCTTCTTTAAACGTTCTGGGTCCAGGGAACGCGGGCCCCCCCGACGTGAAAAATAGTTTAAAACGCTGGCCCGTGGTAAAAAATAACTTGGACGTCTTTTATTGTAACGCGCGTAGTACGGGGTGTCAGGAAATGATTGCCCCCCCCCTGTAGAGCAAAAACTAGAAAGATAGATAAAAACCTGCGAGACCACTTGAAAGAGCGTTAAAATCTGAATAAAAACCATTATATTCTATTCCTGTGATTTTAATTCTTACCATTTTTTTCCCCACAGAAACCATGGCATCATCTATTTTGAACGATTCAGAGAAAAAGCGAGTTCTTGACCGCATTCGAGCTGTCACATTTCGTGAAGCCAAAGGAAGCTGGTGCAACTTTCATAACTCGACACTGGGTGGCTGAGAGATTAAAAAGATCAGAAGACTTTGTCAAAAGGAATTGGAATAAGAATCCTGAAGATTGTGAAACAGAATTTCGAGGAGGAAGACCGGAGAAATTATCTCAAGAATCGAAAGACATTGTGCTTGCTGCATCACGGCGCCGAAAGAAGAGCTGCTCTGAGGTAGCGAAAGAGATACTTATCCGTCGTGGTAAGATAGTCAATCGGCAACTTGTGCATCAATTTCGAGTTCGCCAAGGCTTGAGTGCTTGGCATGAAATAGCTAAGCCACGGAAGAGTGATCTTAATATTGAAGATCGGCGGCTATGGTTTTGTGATTATCTTGAGGAATGGACGGAAGACGATTTCCTTCACTTGGTTGTCAGCGATGAATTCTTCGTTTATGTCTCCAGAAAACCAAATTTTCAGAATGATCGGGTTTGGGCAACAACTCCTGATGAAGTCCCAGACGACCAGAAGTATCGAGAAATAGTAAAAATCCAGCATGTGTGGGTGTTTTCATTATGTTCTCTATTCGGAAGCTCATCTGGGTTATCAAACCAAGAGGAACCAGTTGGGATGGGCCTTATTTTCGAAATGTAATTTTAGCCCAACATGTAATTCCGTTTTTGAAAGACCCCGAGTGTGTTTTGGATGTTGAACAGGCAACCTTTCTTCACGACAAAGCCCCCTGTATGAAAGCACTTGCGACTCAACAACTGCTTAAGGACAATAACATTGATTTTTTCGGAAATAATGAATGGCCTGGCAATTCTCCCGATCTTAATGTCTGTGAACATGTCGGATCCATCATGAAGGATCGGGTGGAGTCCTTAATGCTGGAACAACCCATTCAGAATCGGTATTCAACAGAAATTATGACTGCAAAGATCAACGAAGTCCTTGAAGAAATGAGTCATGATACCAATCTTTTTGAGACACTTCTGGGATCATACCCCCGTCGATTAATGGCCGTCAGAGCTGCAAATGGGGGCAACACCCGATATTAAAACAAGTGTTTTTTATTCAAAATTAAACGCTCTTTCGCGTGGTTTTGTCTGTTTTTTTCTATTCCTTTCAGTTTCTTCTGTACAGGGGGGGCAATCATTTCCTGACACCCTTTATTAGAAATAAATTAAACGAATTTAAGGCGATAATTTATTCCGGTAACTACGATATAGTTGCTATCACTGAAACGTGGTTAAATACCGTGACTCGTGACTTGTGGGTGAATTTGATATACCGGGTTTTAAACTCTTTACTAATGATAGGTTACATAGGATTAGTGGCGGTGTTTTGTTGTACATTCGTAATTCCCTTAGGGCTATCGAGTTTAAGATAGATTTTCCGGCAGCAATTAATGCGATATGCGTTGAAGTTAGGGCGCGTAGTATTAGTTTTAATTTTGTTGTTGTTTATAGATCTCTCGTTCAACCCCTCGATACCGATACTAGATTTTACTCACTTCTTGGTAACTTTATTGACAATCGGAATAGTATAATTGTCGGAGACTTTAACTGCCCTAATGTTAATTACGAGACTTTTACTGGTAACGAGGAGGGTTTGAGATTGAGTTCATGGAAGATAATTTTTTACGACAGATGGTTATCGAACCAACGCGTGGTGACAATATTTTAGATTTGGTGATGACGAACGGCGAAAATATCGTTGAAGGTTTAGAAGTAGGTGAGAGTTTAGGATGTAGTGATCATCAAATTTTTAGGTTTAAGTTACTGATAGGAAATACTAAGGATAGTAACGTAATAGAAGTCCCTGATTTTCGTAGTGCCAATTTTTGATAGTTTTGCGGATAGGATGAGAGTAGTGGACTGGGATAACTTATTTATGGGTAATGACACAAATTTGCATTGGGAGGCGTTTAAAGAAAGTTTTATGAATATTGAAAGGGAGTTTATTCCTCGTAGGCCCAAGTGGTGGACTAGGGAAATAGGCGAGTTCATAAACGAGCGTAACAGAGCGGATAGATTTAATAAGCGCAATGGCACGGCAGCTAACTTTAATAGATACATCGAGCTTAGACGTCAGGTTAAAAGATCAGTTAGGAATGCTAAGCGTAATTTAGAGATACTTATAGCTGCGGATACGTCAATAATCGTAAGCCGATAAAAGATAACATAAGCCCTCTAGTGGATGTTAACGGCACTTTGGCTTCTGACGCTCAGGCGATGGCGGGTATTTTCAATAACTTTTTTGCGACAGTTTTTACCGTAGAAGACGTAAATAATGTCCCCGACGTGGACGATATCGTTCCATTTAGTAGCGAGACTATTTTGGATGAAATAACTGTTTACGAAGGTGAGATTGCGCATTATATCGATAGGCTAAAAGTTAGCAAGGCTCCAGGCCCTGACGCTTTTTATCCCAGATATTCGAAAGATTTGAAAGACGTTGTCGTAGGTCCCTTAACGAAGATTTTTAATCAGTCACTCGAAACGGGGATTATTCCTGAAGACTTCAAATTAGCTAACGTCACGCCTATTTTTAAAAAAGACGACCGCGCAGTAGCTAGCAATTATAGGCCCATTAGCTTAACGTCAATTGTCGGTAAACTTTTGGAATCCGTAGTTAGGGATCGTATCATCGATCACTTAGAAAGTAGAGATTTGATTAATAGTAGTCAGTATGGGTTTCGACGCCATAGGTCTTGTTTAACTAATTTGTTAGAATTTTATAACGAAATAGTGCGCGAATACGATAGGCATAGAGCGGCTGACGTTATTTACCGTATTTCCCGGCGTATAACGCGCACTTTTTTTTTCCCCAAAAATACTCCAAAAATCACCCTGCGTTAAAATTAACTCGTTAAAATTGTACATGTGAAGTGAGGTAGGAGGTATATTTTTTCCTAAATTTTTATTTTCCTAAATTTTCTCTTCAAAATAATTTTCTCTTCAAAATTAGGGTGCGCGTTATACGGCGGGAAATACGGTATTTAGATTTTAAAAAGTCGTTCGATACAGTTCCGCATAGAAGATTAAATGCGAAGGTTAAAGCGCACGGTATACGCGGTCAGGTAGCTAACTGGTTCGAGGAATGGCTTCGTGCTAGGAGACAGAGGGTCGTTGTTAATGGTAGTGAATCGGGGTGGTTGGATGTAGGTAGCAGTGTCCCACAGGGTTCATTGTTAGGCCCATTGCTATTCGTAATCTACATTAACGAAATAGGTGTAGGCTTGATCAGTAACGTGTCAAAATTCGCGGACGATACTAAAATAGGTGGTAAAGTTCTTGACGTGGAAGATAGAAATATGCCCAAGACGATGTAAATAGGATTATGGAGTAGACGGATAAGTGGCAGATGCAATTTAACGTAGACAAATGTAAAGTTTTGCATATAGGTTCTCGTAACAATAATTACACGTACACGATGGACGATAGACAGTTAGCGAACGTTGACGAGGAAGTACGGTAGATTTAGGCGTACGCGTATCTAAGGATTTAAAAGTTAGGAACCAGTGCCTGGAGTCTTGCGCAAAAGCTAATAGGATGTTAGGCTTCATAGCGCGTAATTTCGAATTTAAATCGAAGAATATTATTATACTGCCCCTTTACAAGTCCCTAGTGAGGCCTCACTTAGAATATGCCGTTCAGTTTTGGTGCCCATATTTGCGTGAGGATATTGAGAGGATGGAAAGGGCTCAGCGACGCGCCACGAAACTCATTCCGTCACTACGCAACAAATTTTACGAAGACAGGATTAGAGAGCTAGACTTGCATTCACTCGAAACTAGGAGATTAAGGGGGGAGCTTAGTGAAGTTTTCAAAATCGTTAATAAAATCGATAACGTAAATTTTGACAAACTGTTCTTTCGATAATAGCATTACTCGTAATAACGGATTTAAGTTGCGTGGCAGACGATTCATTACTAACATCGCTAAAAACTTTACGTTTAAAGTAATTGATAAATGGAATAATCTTCCCGCGTCCATCATGAACTCTACCAGTGTTAATATGTTTAAAAACCGTTTAGATAGGTATTTTAAAAATATTAACGTAGTTTAAAATAATAAAACAATTAGCAACAGGAGCTCTGGGGTAATGGTCGACGATGAGTTTGTTGACGATTAATGCCAGCTTGTGACATGCCAGCAATAAAATTATATTAAAAAATATATTAGACTAACACGAACTTAGATGTAGCTCGTAGCGTAAACTAACCCACTTTTTGTTATACTCTTCATACTTTTTTTTCTTTTCTTATCCTCTCTTTATTTGCATGTCTGTAGTTTGCATGGTATGACAGTGTTTGAATTAAGCTGTTTGCATGGTTTGTAAGCGTTCTTATTTTACTACTTTTCATATTTCACCCCTTTCCTATTCTCTTCGACTATTTTTCTGACTTGTTGGCAGTGGCCGGCGGATGATGGCGAGTCTTCCTTTCCCTTTTTCTGAATGAATGTTAACCCACGAATGATAGGTTTTGCTACTTACTAACCCCTTATTCTCTTCTTTTAACCCTCTACTCTCTTCTTTCTCTCAGGCTAACCTGAGAGTGGATCTTACGGTCTTTGTTAGCCTTAGCTTCTGTAGATCATGATCATCATACATAGTAAGGTAAAATCATTTGTGTTTGTATCAATTTAAAGACAAAATTTACTTATATTGATGAAATAAACAAAGTGAATGTAATGTATGAAACATAAGCTAAAAATGTGCAATATTTTTAGAAATATATTGTCATCATCTATGAAGATGATGCCGTGACTTACGGCATACATGATTGTTATAGAAGCCTTCGTAAAATGACTTTATGCAGATTTCCTAATACTGTAATGGGAATATACACATGGTCTCCTTTCAGGAATTAACCATACGTGCTTTAAGTCTAAAAAGATTCTCAAATTTTCCAAAAATAACTTTTTGAAAGGGACATATTGAAAGCTATTGAGGTGCAATTTATTTGGCGTCATAACATTGAGATCATTGACGCCAGATGTTAAGACTGATTTCACACACGAGATATTTGATAAAAAATTCAAAATCAATCAACAACAGATTTATATATATATATATATATATATATATATATATATATATATATAATCGGTACATAAACATCCTTGATAAGATTACGTGTTTGCTTTAGTTGAAAAAGATTATTTGGAATGTTTACAGAGAGCATTTCTTTTCATTGCAAGGGAACTACACATCTCAATAGGGACAAGAAACTTATCGAAATACTGAAAGGGTAGCAAGTATGTTAAAAATGAACATATAAATCAAACATCATATAATATATGTGTGTGTGTGTGTGTGTGTGTGTGTGTGTGTGTGTGTGTACTCAAATGAAGAGGAAAATAATTAGGAAAGGCAAATCAAATCTCACACCAGTCCACGATAAAAAGTGCAAACACCGATTGTGATTAAAAAATAATAACCTACGGGAGTACAAGCAATAATAGTAGTATAGTAGTAGTAGTAATAATAATAGTAGTAGTAGTAATAGTAGTATTAGTAGTAGTAAAAACACTCACCAGCAACGAGAAAAAACAGTACAAAGTAGGACGACACACAGAACACCAACACGGCCTAAGCTAAAAAAAAAACATACGTAGACAACCCACCTCCGAGAGTCGTGTCTTCTTCCCAGAGGACAAAGTCAAGGGTTAAAGAAAGCCCATTATTTTTTCCTCTGGCAGGAGTAGTACACGACCACGACTCTTGGGATGCTTAAATGGAAGATAAGTAGGTTGTCTATTTATCTTTATCATCTTGGCCATGGTGGTGTTCTTTCTGTTTTACTACTATTATCGCCTATGCTTTTATCGTTATTATTTTAATATATATATATATATATATATATATTATATATATAATATATTATATATATATATATATATATATATATATACAGGGTGGGAGAAAAGTCTAAGGATTTTATACATGCAAATAATTTGTTAATAATAAATATATTTCAATGATATTACTGCAGTGTATGCGATATTTTCAAAGTAACTATACAAGACCAGGAATGACCCAAAGCTAGAACAGGAAGGCCCTAGCCCCAGTCAGGGAAATGTCAGTAAGGATGGAATACAGCAATGAAGAAAAGGTGTATCTTGTATCGTGGGCTATTTCTTAAAATAAACGCAAACTTTCTCCACAATTGTTACAAGAAAAATATAATAAACCACCAATATAATGCAACCCCTCTTCGATACTGGAAGCTCAAACTTTTGGAAACTGGAAGCCTGGTTAAAGATCGTCCAAGAAGCGGAAGGCCAGTAACGGCGACAGGATACAACAACAAAGAAAAGATCTTGGTTAGTTTTCAAGTCGATCCAACAACTTCAACGAGAAAAGTCGTACAGGAATTGGGTATTTCCATATTTTCAGTAGCAAAAATATTGAAATCACAGGAGTACCACGATTACAAACCCATTTACTCTCAGCTCATATAAGACGATGATTTTGATAGACGACTGCAGTTGGCTGAAACAATGAAACAAAAGTTCAACAGTGATCCAGATTTCCTTGGAAAGATCAAATTTTCAGATGAATGTGTCTTCGGTTTAACGAGTAAAGGAAACATACACAACGTTCACTGATGTTCAACAGATTGAAAATTTGAGAAAAGGCCACGAATGTTGCAGAAATTAATGAAAAGTGAATCGGGCAGAGGCCCAGAACATCTCGAGTGGACGGTAGCAGATCCAGCCCCGGTACCTAGGTCTGCATTCCCAGTATCGGCAGCGGGTGAATCAGAAGTGGGGACACTAATGTTCCCCTCCCCAGGGGAACATCGAGACTCTTGAAATTGATGCCTTTTTTTTAAATTTTGAAAAGATTATGTAGTGTGTAAGATGCATGAATATGTGTGTGAGGAATAAGGAGAGAAGTGTGTGTTTGAGAGCATGCTGGACTGCTGATTTGACCCCATGTAAGTTCTGTCTTTGGGCTGTTTTGCGTGACGAACTCTACACTCCTTGGCCGCAGAATAGATGAACAACTGAAAAGGATCCCACTCTATATGTTCAGAAGAACAATGAAGTTTCACAGAGAGAATCCACAAATGTATCGTAGCAGATAGGGAACTCTTTGAAGATTAAATTACAATTTAACAAAATATTTGTATCAATAAAATTCTTAGATTTTTTTTTATTTGTTTCACCATTTGAACACTTATCTGTATAATGTTAACTACATAGTTGTAGGTATAAAATCCTTAGACTTTTTTCCTCTCCTGTATATTATATTATACACACACACACACGTGTGTATATATATATATATTATATATATATATATATATATAGTGATGTAGCGGATGTCATTTTTTTCACATCCGCGGATGCGGATGCGGATGAGGATGTTTGATTTCAACATCCGCGGATGCGGATGCGGATGTCTACATTTTCGTTATTTTTTAGGATATATTCGAGATTTGTTGTGTTTAACGTATATAATAAGTTATTATATAGAGAGAGCTGTAGCTATAATGTAGTATAATTGATTAATTGTACAATAATTGCTATACTTTTCCCTGAACATATAAAATAATAGCAAGCATCTAACTAATATAGAATCAATTAGTGAATTCGTCTGCAAATAAATTCGTTATATTTGTTGAGTTTCAGCCACAATTAGAAACCATAATTGTGTTACCCGACCTCTTTCCCCAACCTCCATCCTTATAGAAAGAGATCTTTAATTAGCTTGATAACTATTTATATTAAGTTTAAAGTTTTATTAGGCATATTTATAAATGAGTAATTAAAATAAGTAAACTAAGATGTTCATCGTTTAATATTCAAACTTAATTATAGGAAGGTTATGCTTAAGGAACATTAATTTTTCTGCCTTTTCTGCTGCCAGTCTGTTTCTCTTTTCATCATATATTAATCCAGCACTGCTAAATAATCTCTCGCTTGGTACGCTTGTTGGAGGACGTGCTAATGTTTCCTTGCAAGTTTACTCAAGTATGGATAGATATTCTGCGTATTTTTCCACCAACTAATAGGATTGTCACATGCAGCCAGGCGTTTTTTCTTGGTGATAGCTCTCGATCATTTTTACTACATCTTTTGACATCGCGTAGGTCTCGTCATCGCTGCTTGACTCAAGAAACTGAGAGAGAGATTCTGTGATAGATTTGCTTGTTGAAGGTGTTGGTTCTGTCACTGAAACTTTTATTCTTTTGGTGGGTGGCGAAGCGACAGATTCAAGAGATTGAAGCTCTTCAACTGCTTTGCCAAGTGATGATTTAACTCGTTCTAATGTACTAGGTGAAAATAACTTAGCTTTGTAACGTGGATCTAAGTAGGTTGCAAGAGAGTAACTTCATACAAGAACAGCCTCTCGTCTTGTCGCTTGCATCACTTTTGCGCACAATGAACTAGTTCTATTATTATAGTAGAATTTGATAATTTCCGCTTATTAATGACGTTTTATCTCAACGGTCCACATCCGCACGACATCCGCAGTCCAAAGTGCGGATGCGGATGCGAGAAAATGTGCGAATGTTCCGCGGATGCGGATGTGACCTACATCACTAATATATATACACACACACACACAAGGTGTGTATATACTGTACTTCGTAACCTCGTAGTAGTTCCTTGCGTCGGTCTTTCTTCACACAAAGATCAAGTTGGTGGTTTCACCTCTAGGCCTGGCCTGACGGAGGAGCGCGTTGCTCTCTTGCGAACTCCATCGTACATAGCCAGGCACCCGGCTCATCTGGTACCGTCCTGAGCCAAATGCCTAATCTTCTTTTGAAAAATTTCACTTTAACGCCAGTAATGTTCCTGAGCTGCTTCGGAAGCTGGTTGAATAGTCTTGGCCCCCTGACAACCAAACTATTTTCCTTTAGAGTTGAATGTGTCCCTTGTTTAGACTTTAGTTTGGGAACATTACACATTCTACCTTTCCTATTTTCCATTGTTTGAGTGATTACTGGTTTTAGTTTGAGGTTAGGTACCACTTTTTCTATTATTATTTCTATTATTTTTCTATTATTTTTCACTTACTTCTCCCTTCTTTTAAAGGTTCTCAGTAACTATCCCGGAACTCTTTTTGCTTTGTTTATCACTATCTGATTTTGTGCTTCATCGTCGGTAATTGTAACTCCAATTCTTTTGCTTTCTTGCTTCTCTAAATTTCTTGTCTATCTGGGACATATGTTGCCTGATTTAGTTCCTTATTTCTTTTATATCTCAGGAGCTGAAATCTCTCGGTGTTAAATTTCATGTTGTTGTCTTCTGACCATCTGTACATTCTGTTTGCTTCCCTCTGTGGGGCCTCCACTTCTGCATTACTGATTTTTCTGCTGATTTTTGTATCGCCTGCAAAGGATGTTACTATACTGTTGTTAGTTACTTCATTGTCTATGTCTGTTTGCATGAATAGGAGTGGAGCTAATACCTTGTGGTTTGAGCTGCGTACTTCCGATTCTGATAATAATATACTTTGGATTTTACGACATCCTGACGTTCTCTGAGGAAGTTCTAGATCCATTTTCCCACTTTACTCGTTATTCCCACATTTTTCATTTTATTTGCTATTATACCATGATCACATTTGTCAAACGCTTTAGCAAAAACTGACCTATAGTTCTTTGCTTGATATCTATCCCCTCCTTTATATATACGGACAATGTTCGCTCTTTTCAGGATGTTCGTATTTTCCGTCTCCAGGGATCTTCTCCATACCCAATATAGGGTTGTAGCTATTTCAATCAGTAAAAATTAAATGGGTGTAGCTATTTCATTTTTACATCTTTTAATCAGTAATGCGGTCCATTTGTCTGGACCTGCAGCTGAATATTATGATAATAAAAACCCACTCTAATAGACAATTTATTTCCACAACAGTTTCGATGCCCACTAGCATCCTCTTCGGGTGGATACAGAAAAACGAATGAACCCAAAAAAAGAGGGAAAACAGTCCAAGGACCATTAAGAAATTCGCACCTAGGTTAGATCCCGTTCTCCCAACATCGGAAGGGCATTTTTATTAAAGGGACCCGCTTATAAGTGTTAACCCCTCCGTCTATGGCCCTGGGGTGGTTCGGATTGACGGGGGTTCTGGTTTAGGAGGCAAGCAACGGATGTGTGCCTTGAAGTGGTTTTTCTTCTATGTTACTCTCCGAGTTCTTCTATAGTGGCTCGGAGGACTCTGGTAGATTTGCAATCTAAATGCTGAAGGTTCCGGATTCTTCTTATAGCGTATCGGAAAGTTTTCTAAGTTTTTCTGAAGAGAGCAAGGCTCGAAGGGACAATAAAAAGTTTCTTCACTGTAAATTTACTGCTAAAAGATACAGGTAGTGTTCAGCCTCTGAATTAGCTTCTGAATGACAATGGATTAATTTGAATGGGTTTATATACCAAAAAACTGCTAACATTATTATTAAAATGCTAAGAAGGCTGTATTATTTTTGCACAATATTTGAAAAAAGTACATTTTTTAGCTGTGGTAAGGCTGAACGAGTAAACAAAATATTGAAGACGAAACCATATTTTTATCTTAAACCCGCGACTTTTCAGATCTGATGTTATCATGATCTGCCAAGTTAACTAAAAGTGGAAATCGGACTATGCATCTTTACACTAAAATATGCATATGAGTGAAATTTTAAGGTTTAAGATGTACAATTTTAATGCTTAGGCAAGACATGATCTCATTGTTTATAACGAAAGAGTGTATACAAAATGTGAACATTGCAAAGCTTAACAGGCTTCCTTATTAAGCGAAATCTAAAAAAATGATTATGAGATTTTAAAAAACAACAGGTCACAATTATTTAGCAAAGTAGAAAGTGAATCAAATATTTATCCAAACTCGCGTTGGGCGATTTTGGTCCTTATGTAAAAATGAATACACACACGTACATACATATGAGTATAGGCATTATATAAAGTTAAATATATAAGATTATACATGAACCATATAACACATGAATTTTTAAAATGGATACTTTTTCTTACAATGGATACAGAGACTATATAAATGAATACAAGAATTACATGAAGGATAAGATAATATAGGAATATGGGAATTATTTATGGTTCATTTTTACATAAGTACATTCGCACAAATTTAAAACTATCTTCTTGTTCTATACATAGAGATTCTATTATTTTCTTACATAATTATTACATTTATTACAATTAATATTGCATTATTATTTATTACAGAAATTATAAATTTATTATTACATTGATTATTATATTGTTGTTTATTATACAGAAATTATAAACCGAAAAACGAATGAAAGAGGCGAGAAGGAAACAATCCAGAGACCATTAAGAAATTCGCACCGAGGTTGGAGCCCGTTCCTCCGACACCAGAAGGGCATTTTATTAAAGGGTCCCGCTTATAAGTACATTCGCACATACAGATTCTATTATTTTGACATAATTACTGCATTTATTATTGCATTTACGTTTTTTTAACATTTATTATTATTACCTTTACACTTATTACATTTATTTTATTACCTTTATTATTACATTTATTGCATTTACATTTATTTCCACATTTATTACTTCCATTATTACATTTACATTTATTGTTCCATTTACATTTTACCGAAAAAACGAATGAACCAAAAGCGAGTAAGGAAACAATCCAGAGACCTTTAAGAAATTCACACTTAGGTTAGAACCCGTTCATCCGACGCCATAAGGGATTTTTTGACCAAGAATCTCTTTAGAGGGTCCAGCTTATAAGTACCTTCGCACAAATTAAAATTATCCACTTGTTCTATCCATACAGATTCTATTATTTTTCGTTTGACATAATTATTGCATTTATAGTTTTAATTTGTGCGAATGTACTTATAAGCAGAACCCTTTAATAAAATGCCCTTCTGGTGTCGGGGGAACGGGCTCTAACCTCGGTGCGAATTTCTTAATGGTCTCTGGATTGTTTCCTTCTCGCCTTTTTCATTCGTTTTTCGGTTTATAATTTCTGTGTAATAAACAACAATGTAATAATCAATGTAATAATAAATTTATAATTTCTGTAATAAATAATAATGCAATATTAAATGTAATAACAAATGTAATAATTATGGAAAAAAAATAATACAATCTGTGTGTATAGAACAAGATAGTTTTAAATTTGTGCGAATGTACTTATAAGCGGGTCCCTTTAATAAAAATGCCCTTCCGATGTCGGGGAGAACGGGATCTAACCTAAGTGCGAATTTCTTAATGGTCCCTGGACTGTTTTCCCTCTTGTTTTTGGTTCATTCGTTTTTCTGTGTCCACCCGAAGAGGATGCCAGTGGGCATCGAAACTGTTGTGGAAATAAACTCTCTATTAGAGTGGGTTTTTATCATCATATTTTGACCTTCACGTAGAAAAGTGAAGTTTTTTGCATTTAGCTGAATATTATTTCATTTGTCCCATAGCTCGCGCTATATCTTCTGGGATAAAATAAAAATCTGTTATACACTCTCCTTGTAATTTCTCTTCAAAGAAGCCATCTCTGTCAGGTACCACTTTGTCGCTTTTTGGGGTACTGAAAACTGCTTTGTACTGGGCTCTCAGTGTTCCAGATATTTCTTGTAAATCATTGACTAGTTTATTATTTCCTCTCTTAAGTGCCCAATCGTGTCTGCGCGTTCTTATTTTCCTTTTCGCATAGCTATAAAGTATTTTGGGTTTTCTTTTATAACTGCTACGCATTTTTCTCTTCCCTCTCTGTATGGACCTTAATTAGGGCTTTATACACACACACACTCGTATATAGTGTGTGTGTGTGTGAGTGTGTGTGCGTATTTCATTGTTTTCGGTAATCATTATATGGTTTTCTGACCTAATTATTATCATTGCATAATATATAATATTTAAACAGGAAGTTTATATTACAGAAAGATTGAATGTAGCTTCAGTGTTTTAAATGTAATAAAAACTTGATGTTTAATATTATATATAATGCAATAATAAGAATTAGGTCAGAAAACTATATAATGATTACCGAAAACAATGAAATGCAAACACACACATCCCAAGCGAATATTTTGAAGAAATACTTTAAAAATAAGTCACAAAGAGCGGATGGAGAAACCATGTTTATCTCATCTCTCAATTAAATTATTTACTCAAATTTAATATATATTTATATTTATATATATATATATATATATATCAGTGGCGTACGTAAGAGGGGTTCCATGGGGTCTGGACTCCCCCCCCCCCCATTTAAGAAGACAAAAGTTTCATTTCGAGAGAAGCGAATAGAACGGTTTTTTTCAATAAAGCAGCTTAACCATGTGGCAACTGACAAATTATTTTGGACTCCCCCTTTAGGAAAATCCTGCGTACGCCACTGATTGTTTGTATATATATATATATATATATATATATATATATATATATATGAGAGAGAGAGAAAGAGAGAGAATATCACGCATGAATCCCGCACCATTTTTCATGATGAAACTCACCTCCTCTTGAATAGAAGTCGAGGGCGCTAGTCATTACACTACGACGGGGTGAAAGTAAACACTACATTTAAACAACCGAGGAAACTCGTGACGCTTTCGTGTCCGAAGGTATTTTACGTGTTAACCCTCCCGCAAACCAGCGTTTAATTCAGACTATCTGGTGCAACGCTGGGGTACCATAAATGAAATATTATGAATGAATCCACACGATTTTTCATGCGGATATATATATATATATATATATTAGTCATTAGCCAGTGTCCGAAGTTCAGTTGGTAACACGGTTTCCCTATAAGCAAAGTGAAAGATATTGAGGTCGGGAGGTTCGAATACGAGAATTAGAGCAATGCCTGCATTAGTTGGCCTGAACTCTTTGTCAGGTCTGACCCTCGTGAATGATTATGTGATTATATTATTACTTAGTCGTTCCCTTATCCTGTTATCCCGTTATCCTGTCTCCTTCTGTTCTCGTATTTACTAACTCGTTACGGAAATAATTTCAACGAAAAGAATAATCGTAAAAAGTCTAAGAAAAATAATCTTACCAATTATAATTTTTTGTTCTGTAAAAAAAAAAAAAAACTTTTTCAAGCAACTGTATAATTCATTCCAGGCACGAGTTAAAGCATGAATGGGCGAATGAGCCGCGAGGCACTTCAGTACCGAAATAATTCCCAAGTGATATTATTGCTGGGTGACTTTAATTAAATTTTTTACCTACTATTTCGCTTGGTGATTTTTTTTTTTTTTTTGTAGTAATTGAAAGGAGAGTATACCTTCAAATCACTCAAAAAGAGAGATTATTATAGGCCTACGAGGCGTACTAGAATTTTTTCGTATAATCTAAAAATAATTACATATAAGGCAGACTTTTGACCATTTTGTATATTGCAAATTTGGGGTTAATTTTAAAAATCTAAAAATATATAATAATTAATATTAGAAGTCCCCCCCCGCCCAAATAACTACAATATAGAAACTATATTTAAAATAATTCAATTTTCCTTCAACGCACGAATTCTATATATGGGTCGTGGGTCACACCAAAAATTTGGGTCACTTAATTGATTATCATAAATACAAAAATACCCAAAACAGAGGGGAAGCGAGCGAGCGATATAAAAGGACACAACGACAAAATATCAAAGTTACCCTAATATAAATGCCCTTCGAATTATCTCGAGAGAGAATAACACTGGGGAACAAATTTCAACTTTTTGTCTATTGAATTAGATTTGACAGTTAGTTCTAGGTAATTTGGGTGCGCTGAGCACGAATTTTACTCGGTTTTGCTCTATCAGGTCCTGATTTGCTCAACACCCCTCCTCTTTCGTCGTATTCATAAAAAGGTTTTTTTCTCAATACTCGCTAAGTCTTTTTGCAGTTACACATTATGCAACTAGGTTTTTGTACCTATTGTTATGGTATTGTTGTATTATGTATATTTTTATATGTAACACCCTAAAAATATTTTTAATTTTGTCATTTTTAACCCATTTTAATATTAGTAAATTAAGCTAAAAATATCATAGAATTCTAAAATTTTCTCGAGCGTTCCTGTTCTCTGTAGAGTATTCTAGAGGGACAACTAAAATATATAAAAGCGACTCGTTTCCAGAGTTAATCAGTCAATTCAATCAGTCAGTCAGTCAGTTGAGTTAGTTAATTAAGTTTGGGCATTAACATAATTTTGAATTGGCATATGATTTAGTGAGTAATTTTGTCATCGTGATTTAATATAGTTGATTTAATTAGACGTAATTTATATTGTACCTACTCATCCGTGTTTCTAGTTTAATTTCATAGATTGTAAGTACCTATTTCATAATAAGTACCTATTTAAACTAATTTTTGTGTTTATATTTCAGATTTTCTTAAATTTATATGAATTAAGGGCTTTAAATACCTTTACAAATTGGCAGAACAATCAAGCAATATGTCATCAAGCACTAGAAAGTTCAAATGCAAAAACAACCCTGATTCCTTCTGTTATATATGTGGAAATTTTACACTTCCACATCAACGAGCAAATATAACTGACTTCGTAAAAAGAGCTTACTTAGCTTATTTTGGCATAAAACTGGGGGACCAAGATAAATCGTGGGCTCCACATAAAGCCTGCACTATATGCATTGAAAGACTGCGACATTGGACGAAGGGTTCGGATTCAAAAATACCTTTTGGAGTTCCGATGGTAAGTTTTGATTTCATAAAACTACGTAATTTAATCACTAGTATACTGTAACTTACCTAAATGTAATTGTAACTTAGGTACATAAACAAAAATTTACAGAAAATGTTTATAAGAATCTCAAATATTGCATAAGGTTGAAACACATAGAAATGTTAAATGTTTGGGTGATAACTTTTGATAAAATTCATAAAAACAAGTCTCTCGTCGCTTTTGTTAACGCTTTACAATTTTTTTTCCATATCAGGTGTGGCGAGAGCCTACTAACCACGAGACCGATTGCTACCTTTGCTTTGTCAAGACTTCGGGCTTCACTAAGAAAAATAAACATTGTATCGAGTACCCAAATTTCGACACCGCGATACGACCTGTGCTACATTCAAATGAGATCCCCATTCCAAAATTTAAGGGTCTGCCAACTCAAGAATTAGTTGAAGATGTTCCTGAAAATATTGTTATGCACTTTGAGGAGTCAGACACCGATTTTGACCCCAGCGTATTTGAAAGTCAAAACGATCCGCAAAAGTTTAACCAGGCCGAGTTGAATGATCTTGTAAGGGATCTAAATTTGCCAAAAAAGGCTGCGGAAATTTTAGCTTCAAGACTTAAAGAGAAAAACTTGCTTACTTCAAACACATACATTTCATTTTACAGAAAAAGAGAAGAAGAACTTGTTAATATTTTAGAACAGAGGATAGTTTAGTATATTGCTGCGACATAGTTGGTTTGTTAAAGAAGATGGGGGTTGAGTCTTACGATGCAAATGATTGGCGCTTGTTTTTAGACAGTTCGAAAAGAAGTCTTAAGTGTGTGTTGTTGCATAATGGCAATCTATACGGCTCGATACCGATTGGGCACTCAACAAAATTAAAAGAAAAGTATGAACATATAGAAAAGGTTTTAAATCTTATCAAATATAGGGAGCACGAGTGGATCATATGTGTTGACTTAAAAATGGTTAATTTTCTGCTAGGACAACAAGGAGGGTATACTAAATATCCCTGCTTCCTTTGCTTATGGGACAGCAGAGCCAAGGAAGAACATTATTTCAAACAAATCTGGCCAGCACGAACATCACTTACTGTCGGAGAAAAAAACGTAATTAATCCACCTTTAGTGAGCAGAGATAAAATCATATTTCCTCCTCTGCATATAAAACTAGGCCTCATTAAACAATATGTAAAAGCTTTAGATACGAACGGCGAGTGTTTCAAATACATAACTTCAAAATTTCCAAGTTTAAGTTATGAAAAAATCAAGGCGGGAATTTTCGACGGTCCACAAATAAGAACAATGATTAAAGACAGCAATTTTCCTAATGTCATGAATGAACGCGAAAAAAATGGCTGGTTCTCATTCGTGGACTTGATAGAAAACTTTTTAGGCAATTATAGGGCAGATAACTACGAAGAAATCGTAAAAAAACTTTTAAGGGACTACAAAGAGTTAGGTTGCAATATGAGCATAAAAATGCATTTTTTGAATAGCCATCTTGACCAATTTCCAAGTAATTTAGGTGATGTAAGTGACGAACAAGGGGAGAGATTCCACCAAGATATAAAAATTATGGAGGAACGGTACCAAGGCCGCTGGGATTCCCACATGATGGCTGATTACTGCTGGTGCTTGAAAAGAGACCTGCCATCAACAAGCAAATACGCTAGAAAGTCTTACAAAAGAAAATTTTTGCCACAGAGAAAGCTTCATATCTGTTTGTTTTTTTATTTTAAGTCATTTCTATCGTTATAATGTAATTTTACTGTAGTTTGAACTGCTTGTATTCATGAAACTTGAAAAAAAAATTTAACACATGACTTAATTTTTTAGTCCTAATTTGAAAAATCTGGAAAATGGCACATAGGCTGTCGACAAGAATCAGGACCTGATAGCGCCAAACCGAGTTGAAATTCGTATTCAGCGCACCCAAATTACCTAGAATCAAGTGTCAGATATCATTCAATAAAATACGTGTTGCCCAGTGTAATGATTTTATAAGATGGGGATAATTGCTGTACTGATTATTTTAAAGTTGCTTGTACCTTCCCGTTTCACATCGAGGAGGTTACGTTATTCTCAGTTATTATAAATTATTATAATAATTATAAATTAGGGGAACTTCTGATAATGAAGGAATTTATATTTGGAACAGTTTATTTCTTTTTAAGCAATTTGTGTATAAATATTTCTAACGTTGCTTCTTTGTGGACTTTGACATATAAAATGTTTAGTACAAGTGAAAACACAGCAGAAGTTACAGTCTGGGAGTGTGTGTGTGTGTGTGTGTGTGTGTGTGTGTGTGTGTGTCATTAAAAGTTGCATTCGCTCCGATTCGGTACTATTTTTTGTATCAGTTTCCTTTTACACGAAAAATAGTTACTATTTTGTTGTAGGAGATGGTTTTCGGGGGATTCAGTTTAGTTTAGGTTAGGTTAACCTAACCTAAAATTAAAAAAAAAGTGTGTGTGTGTAAACTCCTGAGGTAGCAGGAAATAGTCGGAATTTGACTTCGAGTATTTTATTAAAGTTCTAACGCGAGTGAAATTTGAAAAAAATAATCATCATACACAGTAAAAAAGCGCACTCTAAATATTTTAATGGAACTCCTCCCTACACCTCAACGCAAGTGATTAAAATTTTGAAAAAAATAAAAGGTATTACATGTAGGCGCTAATGTAACTTCATTGACCATTGACGGAGAAATTTAGCAATTTTGGAACAGATATATATATATATATATATACACAAACTCAGAATGGTTCCCTGAGAACATTATATGTTAAACACAGACCGTGCATGGAACAAGGAACTCTTCTGGGAAAATTAAATCCACTATAGTCCGAATAAGTAATGGTAAATGACAAATACCATAGTTTTTTTCCTTTTTCATGATTTTAGCCCGACGTGGGCAACGGGTCTCTCGCAAAGAGATCCCATAAATATAGCTATATTTATGGGATCTCTTTGCGAGAGACCCGTTGCCCACGTCGGGCTAAAATCATGAAAAAGGAAAAAAACTATGGTATTTGTCATTTACCATTACTTATTCGGACTATAGTGGATTTAATTTTCCCAGAAGAGTTCCTTGTTCCATGCACGGTCTGTGTTTAACATATATATTATATATATATATATATATATATATATATATATGATACACACAGACCGTGCATGCAACAAGGAACTCTTCTGGGAAAATTAAATCCACTATAATCCAAATAAGTAATGGCAAATGACAAACACTATAGTTTTTTTCTTTTTCATGATGTTACCCGGACGTGGGCAACGGATCACTCGCAAAGAGGCCCCAAAAATATAGCTTCCCTCACCAGTTATCTGCATTCTACAAAGCAGATATGATCCAGGTTTGGGACAGGATCTCGGGGTTACAGCTACACCTAGCCTACTATATCCAGAACCTCAATATAAGCAAAATGTTCCTTGTTCCATGCACGGTGTGTGTGTGTGTGTGTGTGTGTGTGTGTGTGTCATGAAAGAGCCTCAGGGGACCATTCTGAGAGTTCAATCCCATATATATATATATATATATATATATATATACTGTATATAAACCCCAAAATTAAACGTTCTCTTGTAAACGTTTACCCACTGAAGGTAACTTTGCGATTCTGGACCAAATTTAGTATACACATTAAGAGAAAACCAAGTAAGGTTTTAGTAATATCCGCCCCTCCCCAAACGGCTTAGGCACGCCTAAACAGCTAGGGTAATCTGCACCTAACTTACTATACTTATTAAGGAAGAGCAAGGAAGATTTTCGTAACAAACCCGCCCATCCTAGTCCTCCCCTAGGTTGTGTTTCGGAGGGGGTTTTGCTGTGCAATATATATATATTATATATAGGGTGACTCAAAAAATGTTAACATTAATATGGGGTAGAAACCCATATAAGCGTTAACATTTTTTAATCACCCTGTATATAGTTGTAATCTTAAAGTATAGACATCAAAAAAGAGCCTACGAAACTTTCATCAGTTCATGCACAGTTAAAAAGGAATTACAGTGAGGATAAATCATGAAAGCAAAATTAGTGTATTTTATTCGTAAATAAAGTTTTACATTCTGCAACAATGCTTTGTTTTGAATATGTTCCAATATTTTCCCTGACCCCGTTTTTAAATTTAGTCGTACCTTCAGAGTACAAGCGTTTGTCAATGTAGACTTAACATCGTTGGGAACAATAATAACATGCTGTTTCTATGGTTACAGATTACACACACATTATATTTGCTCTCTCTCTCTCTCTCTCTCTCTCTCTCATGAACGCTGTTTTGACGGTAGATACTGCCGTACCTTTATCATTGTCGATTTCGTAATCAATGTCATTAGCATCTGTGCCCTTTTGATTCGGAGATTTTAATGACATTAGTTCGTAATTTCAGGTCCTGAAGGATGACCTTTTAAAGCAGATATTAATCCCTAATTCAGCCTGTTTTTCCATTAAGATATTGAGCGAGTAACATCGCCTCATATTCGACAACGAATAATTATAATATCTGTAATATTATTTGAATTACGTCGAGGGCGAACGATTTAAATATTCCCACCATACGTACGAGTTCGGGACGCCTTTTTGCTACTTAATATTTTGTATCTTTCGTCGTCCTTTCCAGAAATATAAAAAGGATTTAGTAGCTTTCTTTGGCTTAAAAAGCCTCCATTCCAAGTCTGAATCACGTTCGAAAATATTCACCTCAAGCGTGGTAAGACCCTCAAAATCGAGAAAAAATGGAGAAGCAGCAGAAGCAGAAGCAGTAGAAGGAGAAGCAGCAGAAGCAGTGGTGACAGTTACACCTGGGGTTGAAAAAGAAGAAGGAAGAGAGAAAATGAAAATTGGAAATGAAAAGTAAGGAGATAAATTGAAAAAAGAAAACATACCCCTCGGTGGTGTAGTGGTTAGCGTCGCTGACTACGAATCCATCGGCCTCGTTATTGAGACCACGCGACGGCAGGCGGCGCACAGCAAAACCCAGCTGTTCATCTTTCCACACAATAAAAAAAAAAAGTGGTTGGTAGATAAATGGGTACCCTGGTAGCCTAGTGGTTAAGACGCTGGTGGGGCGTGGTTCGGATTCCACGTTAAACTGTAGGTCTAAGGTGGAGTGACAACCTTAACCTTCGTCAGAATGAACAATTCGGGCGGAAGCGTAACCAAGGTATATCTACAACGAATCCTTTTGTGTGATGGTTTGTCTAACTGTAATTACAGTTTTAAATGTGATATGCTATTTTAATCGAACTTCCTTCTAGAACGCGTTCGTGGGCTGGGTTAGGCTAACAACTTAACCTAACCTTACTTTATCTGAATTAGGGTGCATTAAATATAAATTAATCGACAAAGTATGTGGCCTAACCCGGAAATGTGTTTTATTTAAAATGACAATCACTCGCCGAGCTTGCCTGTTTTAGGGCCGGGGATTAGATGAGAAGGTTCTCCCAAACTCCACTTAATATTACTTACAACGAAAAACCTGTCTAATATAAAGCAAACAAAAACACGCCCGCAAAATTGGGCTTTATCTATTTAAAAAGTCACCTTTTACTTATACTGAAATATGCTCTCTCCCGATTTCAGTCGGCAATTCGGTCTATACGAAAAGAAAGTTTCTGTGTAGACATGTAATGTACAGGGTGTCCACAATGTCAAGAAGTCAAGAAATCTTAGAATATTTCATGCTGGAGTCTGGAAAACAGCTGTATGGAGACGAACCATTTATTTTTCAACATGACCTGGCTCCAGCTCATACGGCTGGAGCCAGGCCATGAGGTAGTACTCACGAAATTAAAGTACTACCATGGCCAGCTAATTCTCCCGATCATAATCCGATAGAATATCTTTGGAATATTGCTAAGCAGAAGGTCCAAAAGGCGTAAACCAGCAACACTTAGTGAACTGAAGAGGCGTTTGACGACAATCAGTCAATCGATTACTACTGAAGAATGTAAGAGACTTGTCAACTCGATGCCACATCGATTGGAGGCCGTAATAAGGGCTAAGGGTGGACCAACTAAATACTAAGACGCAAAGTTAAAACAATCTTTGATAAAGGTTTAATATATTGGCAGTACTCAATAAACAGAACGAATTTATTCTATTTTGTTTGTAACACCTGACAACATATTCTAATATTTTAGTATGTGGCTATGCATTAACTTTTCACCATTTAATAAGGTTTCTGCAATATTTTAGGCCCCCTATCTTTCTTTTTTTAAATGGCATACAGAAGTGTCTTTTTATTATGATGATATCACAGATACTCGATATTCTTCATAAAGGTGTATAACTTAAAGGTATTATCGGGGTCATGAGCGCATTTGAGGCATACATTTTTTTGGTCCAGAGTTATAATGTTATAATGTTATAATGTTTCAGACCAACAAAGACCCTAGGATCCACTCATGGCTGGTCTACCTAACTGTGTTCGTAATTGTGTATGTCCTCCGTGGTGGCGGAGGGGACCTACAATTTTACGTGGGTTCCGAACCACAAGAACATAAGAAATTAAGAAATTTATGCAACAACTGCCTGTACATTCGCAACAACCAATTTTTGCAAAACTAAATAATTATCAATTAAAAACTAATTAATTATCGACTTAAAACTAAAGATAGAATCTCTGGATCCAGAGAATCAAGTCATAATAGACTACTATCCACAAATATGTTACACTCTATATCTATTTATAACCGACATGCAAATATATCAGATCCAAAGAATCCAGTCAATTTCATTACGGTATCCATCAATACTAGTACCTTGCCAACGAAAAATAAGTCACGGTCCATATCGATTGCGGACCAAGTCAAAATTTACACCCATATACATTACAATATATATACTTAGGAGGAAAGGTGTAGGTGTGGCTGTAAAGACTGTACAGTAATGTAGAAATATTGTGTGTGCATATATATATATATATATATATATATATATATATATATATATATATATATATATATATATATGATACACACAGACAGTGCATGGAACAAGGAACTCTTCTGGGAAAATTAAATCCACTATAGTCCGAATAAGTAATGGTAAATGACAAATATCATAGTTTTTCTTTTTCATGATGCTAGCCCGACGTGGGCAACGGGTCACTCGCAAAGAGGTCCCATAAATATAGCTTCCCTCACCAACTATCTGCAAAGCAGACAGGATCCAGCTTTGGGACATGGATCTAGGGTTTAAAGCAGCCTAGCCCTGCTACATTTAGAACCTCAATATAAGCAAAAGACTCGCTGCCTTCACGTCAGATTGAATACATGAAAGAAAAAGGGGTAACTATTATATTTTTAGCCAAAAACCAAAACTTAAACCTCAACTGGTAGAATTGAGCGTCCACTTTTCAAGGCACATAACATGTCCGTTTCAAGATGGGAATGAACTCAGAATGGTCCCCTGAGTTCATTCCCATCTTGAAACGGACATGTTATGTGCCTTGAAAAGTGGACGCTCAATTCTACCAGTTGAGGTTTAAGTTTTGGTTTTTGGCTAAAAATATAATAGTTACCCCTTTTTCTTTCATGTATTCAATCTGACGTGAAGGCAGCGAGTCTTTTGCTTATATTGAGGTTCTAAATGTAGCAGGGCTAGGCTGCTTTAAACCCTAGATCCATGTCCCAAAGCTGGATCCTGTCTGCTTTGCAGATAGCTGGTGAGGGAAGCTATATTTATGGGACCTCTTTGCGAGTGACCCGTTGCCCACGTCGGGCTAGCATCATGAAAAAGAAAAACTATGATATTTGTCATTTACCATTACTTATTCGGACTATAGTGGATTTAATTTTCGCAGAAGAGTTCCTTGTTCCATGTACTGTCTGTGTGTATCATAAAAAACTCAGGGGACCATTCTGAGTTCATTCCCATATAAATATATATATATATATATATAATTTTACAGAAGAAAAACTTGACTAAGGTCTAATGTAAGGACCGTTTACGAGCGTTTAAAACCTAATTGTTACGATGGGGAAAGAAGCGGAAGTGGAGTCTAATGTTTTTGTAAGAATGTGCCAACACAAACTGAAAAAAAGAAAGATGGCGCTTACGAGTTTTTTAGAATTTTTCACAAAGCATATATATATTAAGTTTTCGGAATATGAAAAATTCGTTAATTTGATAGTGTGTATCCATGACCACCCTGTATAGAAGATGTAACCCATTTAGTGTTTGCGCACTATTAATGTGTCCTCTCTCTCTCTCTCATCTTGAAAATGTGGACATCCCTGTTTTAGGATCTTTACCAGGAAACGATCCTCTTTTTTCTTTTTTTTTGTGTGTGTGTGTGTGTGTGTGTGTGTGTGTGTGTGTGTGTGTGTGTGTGTGTGTGATTATACAATTAGGAATTAACAGTAAATTCTGATTATATAATGAAAACTGAGGATTTACCAGGAATCAATTTGAATCTTTACTGATCTTAATATATTTCCGACATTTTCACAGATTTATGTCATGCATGTTTCGAACTCTCTTCATGACATGCCATCGAATGATGGAGGAGGAGATTTATTGTTGCTGAGAAATGCAACATACATATTGCCCTTTAGATGATTACTCCCTAATTGTCTCCATCCCTCAACAAAATCCAGTAAGATTACGTGACCTAGTTCCTTAATGACGTGATATTCCCTTATAATCGAATTCCTCATAAAACCCACAAGCTGTAAGTTCTAATCTTCAAAGCTGAATGTGGGTAGCATGTACATCAGGCTTAATTAATGAATCGAATTATTTATTGTAATAGCAGTTGAGCGCAAAGCCTAGCTAAATATAAATAAATAGTATCATGCATGTAATTATTAATTGATGTAGCGGGTAAAAATTGCAGGGAATGACGGGTCTGAAGCTTTGAACAGTAGCATAACTTTGTATTATTTATTTACCAAAGCCACGAAAAGAATACATGTTAAAGATGCTTGTAAGTATACGATCATTTTGATCTTAGTATAAGAGACCAACATTATATAGTAAAGATTGAACTCAGAATGGTCCCTGAGGTTTTTCATGATACACACAGACCGTGCATGGAACAAGGAACTCTTCTGGGATAATTAAATCCACTATAGTCCGAATAAGTAATGGTGAATGACAAACACTACAGTTTTTTCTTTTTCATGATGTTAGCCCGACGTGGGCAACGGGTCACTCGCAAAGAGGCCCCAAAAATATAGCTTCCCTCACCAGCTATCTGCAAAGCGGTTCTAGGACAGTTCATACCAGGACAGCTCATACCCGGATAACTCATACCCGGACAACTCATACCTAGGACAACTCATACCTAGGACAACTCATACCTAGGACCAGAAAAAAAAATGAAAAATTAATGAAAACATTTATTTTGTAAATTAAAAATTAAATGTAACATTTAGAATTCTTACAAGTTATTAATGAAAACATTTGAAATGAAAACATTTATTTTAAAATTAATGAAAACATTTATTTTGTAAAATTAAAAATTAAATTTAAACATTTAAAATTCATGCAAGTTATTATATATATATATATATATATATATATATGCCAGTTAGGTTCATGAATGCCCGGTTAGGTCAACTGAATACCCGGTTGGGTTCATTGAATGCCCAGTTAGGTCAACTGTACGCCCTTGAAGATTGGTTAGGTTTAGTCGTGATATTTTCGTTAAAACTAACGAAACTATCACGACTAAACCTAACCAATCGTCAACGGCGTACAGTTGACCTAACCGGGCATTCAAATTTATCCTATGTAAATAATGGTTCTCTATTTATTATATGTTTGCAATAAATAATAAATTTGTTGTTTTATTGTTTTCTTATCTTATTTTGGTTAATTTAATTTGCAGAGTTTAAACTTTCGGGATGGATATAGATGAAAAGATCAACATTGGGAATTGATGAAGAGAGTATGAGTTGTCCTAGGTATGAGTTGTCCTAGGTATGAGTTGTCCTAGGTATGAGTTGTCCGGGTCTGAGTTGTCCGGTATAAGTTGTCCGGGTATGTGTTGTCCTGGTATGAGCTGTCCGGTCACGCTGCAAAGCAGATAGGATTAAGCTTTAGGACAGGATCTGGGGCCTCTTTGCGAGGGACCCGTTGCCCACGTCGGGCTAACATCATGAAAAAGAAAAAACTGTAGTGTTTGTCATTTTCCATTATTATTCGGACTACAGTGATTTAATTTTCCCAGAAGAGTTCCTTGTTCCATGCACGGTCTGTGTGCATCATCATCATCATCATATATATATAAAATACTTAAAATGTACAAGCTAATAGCGCTTCCCATTCATTCATAGTTATGCAGCGTTTGAATTTCAATCTCATATTCACACTTCATTTTCAAAACAGCGCACTGATTGTATCATTGCATGTCAATTTTAAACGTTATTCGCATTTCGCTTGTACTTCCTTGATATGAAACGTTTGAATGCGTGTAGTAATAATGACGTTTGTAATAATGATGTAATATATGAGGTAATCAGAGTGAGGTCACTGGCCTTAAACATTAACACATTTCATAAAAGTAGGAAAATAAAAGGACCTTAAGTGTTTGTTGACCTTCAACGAATTTTTTTTTTGAGTTGTTGGATAGCTCAGTGAGTTAAAGGGACATTTCTAATATCAGTTGCTACAGGTACTAAAATAATAGTGGCAGGTCACGCAGATAATTTGAGAGAGAGAGAGAGAGAGAGAGAGAGAGAGAGAGAGAGAGAGAGAGAGAGAGAGAGAATTACTATTTCTGTTTATAGGTGGCGACTGTAAAAATGTTTGGGGGAGGGGGCATGTGTGCAAGAAAGAAGGAAAGAGTGGAAAATCATTTTAATGAGTGTTTCACGAGATCAAACGGAATTTGTTGACAACTTCAATCATAAAAATGAACGTCGAAATATAAAAAAAACCTTCGTTAACCTTGGTTTTGCTTCCGCCCGAATTGTTTATTCTGACGAAGGGCAAGCTTGTCACTCTACCTAAGACCTACAGTTTAATGTGGAATCCGAACCACACCCCACCAGCAGCCCAGCTCATATACTCTTCTCTATTATTGATTAATCTGGAATTTTTTAACAAATGCTCGAATGTGTAAAATCAATTTCAAAGTCTGGCGTCAACGTCTCGATGGTATGACGCCAAAGAAATTGCACCTCAATAGCTTTCAATATGTCACCTTTAAAACGAGTTATTTTTGGAAAATATGCAAATCTTTTCAGAGTTAAAGTGCGTATGGTTAATTCCTGAAAGGAGACCATATGTCCATATGTCTATAATGAAATCTTCATAGTCATTTTATCAATGCTTCTAGAACAAGTCATACATGCCGTAAGTCACGCCATCATCTTTATAGAATTAACAACAACATATATCTAAAAGAAATTTACAAATTTTTAACTCTTTTAAATACATGATTTTCTTTTGTTTCATAGCTTATAGATAGTCATCCGTGACGCACCATGCATTAAAGGGTAAATTTTATTTCATAATACATAACTTTGTTCCGCTTCGTGTATTCCATCAAAGAAGTGATATTTTGTTTTCAAAATACTCTCACAAAATCATTTTCCCTTTACGATGTATGATGATGTTTAAGTAAAAAGGGGGATTCCAATAATGCAGTGGGTAAGTACAGTTTAACCATTAAGGACGAGGAGCTTCAACTTGAATTTGAAATTCCAATATTTTATAATCTTAACCCCAGAGGGCCAGTGTAGGACCGTACACAGAACGACTAGCATGAGATCTACGTAATCCCATAATGAAAATTACATTTATAGGTTAAATTAAACAATTTATTGTTATTAAACAATACTAAAAATTAACTTGCGTACAATAAGAAACAATTTCCAGAAAAATGAATGTACTTTTTTTGTAATAGGTCACGCTGGCCTTCTAAGGTTAAAAATATAACATTTGTGAAATTAAAAATGATAAATATTTATAAGTTGCTTTATTACAACACAAACGTATTCTCAATTATATAAAACACTAAAATGTTTGGGGGGGGGGAAAAAACCCTTCAGTACCAAGAATTAATAATAATTGGTCATTTTGAATATTTTCAATTAACACACACATATTTAGATACATACATACAATATTGTTTATGAAACCACGAGATTCAAACTAAAGGAAAGAATATTTACTTCCAATAGGGCACGAAGCACTCGTCATTTGCCATTAAATATTCACGCAATATTATATACATATAGACATATGAAGTCCCTCAAAGGCTCGCTAAACTGCATGTGCAAAGACAGCTTTAAGATTCAAACTTGAACTTTACATAATGTTTATGGAATTTTTGACACTGAATAACAAGGCACAATTGATGCCAAATCCAAAGAAGTTTGTTTGTTTTATCAGATTGCTATCATGGAATTCAAAGAGGCTAATGCATGCAAGGAAGGCACGCCATCCCCAAATATATACTGTATACTCTACTTTCTGGTCTGAAGATGTTTGGCATTTTCCGTCCGACATGAACAGTTCTCACATCATGTTAATTCGCTAATTTTAGTTTACTGCCTTGCTATTATAATCTGACTCGCTCTACATATATGAAATTATGGGTTTACTGCCTTGCTATTATAACCCGTCTCGCTCTACATATATGAAGTTACGGGTTTCCCGCCCAGGCTATGAAAATTTAGTGAGGAACTAGTGTGTGTGTACCCTCGTTATATCGCCATTACTGGTATGGAGGATTCCATGACAGAAATCAACCAGTTATGAACACTATTACCTCTTCAATTTTGCTAAGATTTGGTCCAGGGGTTGGCTTTGGGTAAAGAACGAAATTTTTTTAAATATTAGCTCAATCCGACCTATAGATCACGAGTTATGGCCAAGGTCATTTTGAGGTCATCGGTTAACCTCGCTATATTCAAATCAGCATTGGTCCTGAACCTATATCTGTATATTTGGCATCAGCATGATTTGTAGATTCCAAATATACCATCTATTTTGATGTAGGTTGAAAAAACAAAAATTACATATTTTGACTTTTTGGATACTGAATTTCAGAAAAAGTTGTAAATGTCAAAAATGTTGCCCCATCATTGCTCTATTATTATAAGCTTATAAATGTTTGTGTATGCACCATTTTAAATGATAAAACTCAATTTGAGTAATGCCAACTTTCTTGTTTTCCAATCAACAGACTGAATTGTTCCACAATTCTTGACCTGAAGCCTATAGCTTTTTTTTTATAAATAGACAATTCAGTTTGAGACTGCTTGAATAGCTACATGCTACCTGTGTATTAGGATTTAGGTCTTATAGTAATATATAGTTTAATGATATATAAGAATAACAAATAAGAATTAGTAATACAAGATTTGGCCTGTTTATATAGGTACGGTAACTTTGTAGACAAGATACATGAATAATACAGATTCTACACATATTACAACATGCCTCCAATGTCTGTACCTATTAATTTGTCGTCGTCGTCTTTTGCAGTGAGCATGACATACATGAACCAGGTATAACTTTCGAAAAAGCCTCAGAATATGAAATTTTGTTGTGATCCCCTGAAAAAACACAAGAAAAGAATCTTCACTTGCCTAAGGTGTGTTAATGCTGCTTTAATTTATAAAAGCCATGGAATATTGAATGAAAATCAAATGCTCTGCTCCAATTGTTTCAAATTAATATCAAAGAAACCAGCTGTTCTTCAAGAAATAGAAAAACCAAGATATGTCTGCAGAATTCCAGTGACTCTTCAACCGCAAATAATCTCTAATCCAAAAGAAATTGCTGGCATCAAGCATGATGATATACCTGTTACTATGTATAAAGATGTACTTCAAAACACTATACTCCCTTACTTGGATGAAAGTCCAATAAAAACGTGCAAGTGCAACCTTAGAAGGATTAGATGTAATAGAGAATTGGCCTGACTCAGAGATTCGCTATAAACAGTGGGTCACAGTAGACCATTGCACTATCACAGAAACAATTGAAACCATCAATGATTTTGTAGATTCTTTGATGGTGGGGAATTTTGCAGAGAATTATTCGTTTATTCAGGATGCTGCTAAAGGTTTCCACTGGGAAAATTCACAATTCACACCCATTTGTTTTCTATTGGAAACAGTCTGGAAATCTTCACCATGAGAGTTATTGCTTTATTTCAGATTCCCTAAAACACAATACTGTCACTGTGTATTCTTTCCTCAAAGAGCTGAATACCTACTCTTTGTACAAAACACCAATATCTAACAAAAATTAATTATTTTTTTGATGGATGTGCAACTCAATGTAAAAACAAATTTCATTTTTTAAATCTTTGCTATCACAGAGATGATTTTGGAGTTGATGCTGAGTGGAATTTTTTTGCTACATCACATGGCAAAAATGCATGTAATGCAATTGGAGGCACTGTAAAGAGAGCAACTGCTAAAGCAAATCTAGAAAGACCTATGGGAAATAAAATATTGACAGCTGAAGACGTATCAATATTGCTCTAAAGAATTGAAGTCTTCAATCAATTTTATTTTTGTTTCAGCATTGCAAATTAAAGAGGTTGAACTTAGCTTAGAGTCCCGGTTGCATCTTGCAATCAAACCAATCGCAGGAACCTTAAAATTGCAGATTTTGTCCCATGTCTAGATACAATAATGGTGTACCCTGTTTCCCAAGGTAAACGAGAGCTCAGGAGGATTCAAGGAATCGGAAATGAAACTGTCAACACTTTTGAAAAGAACCCACCTGACAAAGTAAAAGTTGGATGCTATGTTGGATGCATTTATGACAATGAACTCTGGTTTGGGCTTGTGGAGGAATATGATGCACAATATGAAGACTATGTAATAAGATTCTTGTATCCATCAGGAATTGCTCCTGCTTACACTTTTCCAGTTAAAGATGACATTTGTCCTGTACCAGGAGAAAATATCCTGGGTAAAATTCAGGCTCGCCTACGAGGGGGAACACGGATCCAATACACTTTTCCTCCAGAACAGATGGAGCATTTCTCCCAACAAAAAGTACTGAAATGTACAGTAGGCTAAGCTCAGTGTGTTAATAGGTACCATATGCATAATTCGTGAATGTAAGATATATTATTGCATATATATATATATTATATATATATATATATATATATATATATATAAAAGGAAAAACTATTTTTTGCTTCATTAAATACATTTTCACTTAATAATACATGTGTCTATTTTGTATTTGAACTTTGTTTTCATTAAAGGGGAGCTTGCCCGTTCAATGAAAGTTGTCTGATGAGTCTCGTGGCTGAAATGAAATGAGGGGAGAAATTCTCAGTTTTGAAACATTGAATATCATGAAGTTGACATTACTCAAATTGAGTTTTATCATTCAAAATGGTGCATACACAAACTTTTCTAAGCTTATAATAATAGAACAATGATGGGAACATTTTTGACATTTACAACTTTTTCTGAAATTCAGTATCCAAAAGGTCAAAATATGACCTTTATAAATCATTTCAATGTAATTTTTGTTTTTTCAACCTACATCAAAATATATGGTATTTTTGGAATCTACAGATCATGCTGATTCCAAATATATATACGTATATAGGTCGAAGACCAATAGGAGGTCAGCTATGGCGATTTGAATATAGCGAGGTCAACCGATGACCTCAAAATGACCTTGGCCATAACTCATGACCTATTGGTCGGATTGGGCTAATATCTGAAAATTCTTGTTCTTTACCCAAAACCAACCACTGGACCAAATTACAACAAAATCCAAGAGGTAATGGTGTTAATTTTCATTTTTGTTGGTTGATCTGTCATATGACAACCAATGGTACTCGTATATGCTTTAAGTTTGGCGGTGAATGAGGTCGTCAGGAAACAAGTTTATTGAAATAAACAAAATTTTATGAGTTGACTATAGAGTACACCGCAGTACAGAACATACAGCACAGTTTACTAGCTGTCACTTGAATACCTGCAGCATCAAAGCTTCCAATTCCTGCTTTGGTAATAGGGAAATTCTGCGTTCTTTCGATTCATTCCACTTGGAAATGATAGCCACGAACCGTTGCCTACTCAACTTCGTGGATGACTCAATTGAGATTCGCATTAAGCACTTAAACGATACAAACTATGACATTATTCAGGCAACAAGTTACAAATTAAAACCATCAAAAACTTTTTCAAAGTGACAAAAAGCTGCATTTTCTCCACTTGTCTGTCACTTTCTCAGTTCATTAGTGAGGAGTTATGACATTTTTAGCGAGGGATTCCTCAGAAGTCCTCGATTATAATATCGCACTGAACCTTAACAAGTAACATTTTTTCGCTGAATAACTTTTAGAGTATAAAGTTTTCAAGTCTCGTTTTCAGCAAATTCGTTTCGCTGCTTAGTATTTACATAAATTAAAACTACATTAATGCAGTTAAGTTTATTATATATATATATCTGATCAAAAACTGCAAGAATGAAATCGCTAAGCCCCTATATTGGATATGGAGACGATCACTAGACATGGGGGAAATACCGAGCATCCTGAAGAGAGCGAACATAGTTCCAATACATAAAGGAGATCGATCCGAGGCTAAAACTATAGGCCAGTGTCGCTTACATCTCATCTCGCCAAAATATTAGAAAGAATAGTTAGGTAAAAAAACCTATGACTTTTTGGAAACTCAGAAAAAAATAAATGATAAATAACATGGATTCCAGTCAGGCAGATCATACCTATCACAACCAATGGAACACTATAACAACATTATTAATGCACTTGAAATGAATAAAAACGATGATATAATATACACAGACTTTGCCAAGGCGTTCAACAAGTGCAACCATTGAATCATAGCACATAAACTGAAGTATATGTCATATGGGAATCAGACATGGGGTCATTACAAGGTTCATCATTATCATTATCAGAAATTTTTCATCATTACAAGCCCTTCATTATCATTGTAATGATCATTACAATACTGAATATACTGGAGGCAAGGATGCAAATATGCTTGGCAGCAAGAACAGATACATCAGGATACAAATGTGCATTGTCCCTCCACCATGTCAAGGGATTGCAATCCTCATCAATGCAGGGCTGGTCAAGGTAGCTGTCCACCTGGTTGACAATAGGGTTCTGAGAAGCTGTAGAGGGAGCTGGAGCAGCCATAAAATTGAACAACTTGCACCGCTTTGGTGCTGGCCGGGACTGGGAGGAATCAGAAGCCGTAAAATATATATATATATATATATATATATATATATTGAAATTACACTGTAATGAAAATGTAATGATGTGTAATGATTCATTACAGACCTTTCACTACCATTATCATTACAATTATTGCCTCGAAATTTCTTTCATTATCATTACAAGAGATTTGTAATTAATTATAATTAATTACCATTACAATGATAATGACCCCATGTCTGATGGGAATAACGGGAAAAGTAGGAAAATGGGTATATAATTTCCTTAATGAATTGCGGGAAGTCGTTACAGTTCAAGGAATAGCTTCATCAGAGTCAGAGGACCTTAGCTCAGTACCACAAGGAACAGAATTAACTCCATTACTCTTCACAATCTCGCTCCTGATATACAGGGTGTACGATAAGTAACTCCCTATTTTAAAATTTTTATAACTTCCTTATTTCTTACAAGGAGATAGTTATTTCATTAAAAATGAGTAAGAGGATGGGAAGGTTCAGTCAGCTAATCCCTGATAATTAACTTCTAAGTGTATATAAACTTTGTTCTCTGTTTATGCGGTCATTACCAATTGAGAAGGGCTCGGGAGGAGCCGAAACTGTATTGGTGTTAAAGACCTAAAAATTTAAGTCTTCCTGAAGAGTGGGTTCCTTCTTCATACTTCGTCGCAACAGTGCGTTATTTTACATTTTATATATATATATATATATATATATATATATATATATATATTATATATTATATATATATATATATATATATATAATATTACTGTATATATTAGATGAGGACGTTACCAGAGACAGCACAGTAACATCCTTTGCGGATGACACAAAGATCAGTAGAAAAATAAGAAACCCAGAAGACATACGATCTCTACAAACCGACATAAACAAAATCTACAAGTGGACTGAAGACAACAATATGAAGTTTAACACCGAGAAATTTCAGCTATTACGGTACGGAAAAAGAGAAGACCTAAAGTGCATGGAATATTATACCCCAAATGGACAGGAAATTCAGAGAAATTCCAGAGCAAAAGATTTAGGGGTTGTAATGACAGATGATGCGAAATTTGAAACACAAAATAAGATAGCAGTAAACAGAGCAAAGAGAATAACGGGTCAGATATTGAGAACCTTTAAACGAAGAGATAGGAATGTAATGATTCCTCTACTGAAAACCCTGATCATACCCAAATTAGAATACTGCTAGGTCCTAACTTTCCCATATAAAAAAGAAGACATTAGACAGCTGGAGGGGATCCAAAGAAGCTTCACAGCCAAGATCAATGGGTGCAAAGAACTAAATTACTGGGAAAGGTTACGAGAACTAGACCTATATTCACTGGAAAGGAGAAGAGAGAGATACACCATTATTTACACTTGGAAAATAATGGAGAAACTAGTCCCTAATCTTACTCTGAATCCCATAACTCCCCAAACAACGATGGAAAGTAGAAGCGGTAGACTGTGTCGTATTCCCAAATTGAAGGCGAGACAGGGAACATCCTTAACCCTGAAAGAAAATAGTTTTGTAGTGAGAGGACCAAAACTGTTTAATCAGTTGCCCAAAGACCTAAGAAACACGAAGGGAGTTGCAGTGGAAATCTTCAAAAGAAGACACGACGCCTGGCTCAGAACAATCCCCGATGAGCCGGGCGTACCTGGCTATGTGAGGTGGAGAGCGCAAGAATCCAACTCACTACTTTCACCTTCGCGAAATGAGAAATCATCGCGCGGAACCTTTGT
Organism: Bathynomus jamesi; assembly: GCA_023014485.1. Classification (NCBI taxonomy): domain Eukaryota; kingdom Metazoa; phylum Arthropoda; class Malacostraca; order Isopoda; family Cirolanidae; genus Bathynomus; species Bathynomus jamesi. Next base: position 226,207 of record JAJOZX010005246.1, on the reverse strand, counting down.
AAGGTTGTAAGGTAAGGTAAGGTAATGTGTTTGTGTCAGTTGTGTGTGTGTGTGTGTGTGTGTGTGTGTATTTTACCACCAGCTCTAGGTGAATGTTATAAGTAATACGTAAGCAAAGCAAATCTATATGTACGTAAATTATATAGGGTGGGGCACGGGAATCAAGTGTTTTTTGAATAGCTAGTAATCGGCCATTAAGAATGGGAGGGGCGTGCGGTAGGTAGCATTCCATTCCTGGGTTCATAGCATTTAACTTTAACTAACACTCACCTTTATCTTTCAGGTGCCATCATGGAGCAGTGGACGTTAGAACACCGCATGTTCGCGTATGATCATTTTGTTAGGAGTGGCGAGTCAGTGACAGCAGTTCAGCGTGCGTTTCGCCGCAGATTCAACATTCATCGAAATGACTCTGTTCCCGCTCATGACACAATCTTACGTTGGGTTAACAATCTTCGAACAGGAGGCTCAATAATGAAAACAAAACCGAAGGGGCCGCAACGCACTGTGCGTACTCCAGAGAACGTTGAAAGGGTCAGACAAGCGATGTTGCAAAGCCCAGGCCGCTCTGCTCGGAGACATTCAGCTGCACTCGGAATCAGCAATCGTACTGTTAGACGGATTTTGCATGAAGAATTACATTTTCACCCATACAAGTTAGCGATAGTGCAGGAATTGAATGTAAACGATTGCCCCCAACGACTGAATTTTGCACAGGAAATGCTTGCACTTTATGAGCAGAATGAAAACATGATGGTGGTAATGAGTGATGAAGCCCATTTCCACCTTAATGGGGCGTCAACAATCAAAACTGTCGGTATTGGGCTGCTGAAAATCCGCGACAACTCCATGAAAAACCGCTGCATAGCCCTAAGGTTACAGTTTGGTGCGCGGTGGGAAAGTTTGGCGTCATCGGTCCCTATTTCTTCGAACAAAATGGGGTTACCGTTACCATAACATCTGGGCGTTACATTGAGATGGTGAACACCTTTTTCATCCCTGAGTTACGAAGAAGGCGTATTGCTCGTCGACATTTGTGGTTTCAGCAAGATGGGGCCACGCCACACACCGCCAGAGCGTCAATGGCTGTTCTTCGCCCCCTGTTTCCCAACCATCTCATTTCGAGATTTGGTGACATTGCATGGCCCCCTCGGTCCCCTGACTTGTCCACATGTGACTTCTTTCTATGGGGTACCTCAAGTCACGTGTCTACGAGGACAAGCCCCGTACATTAGATGCATTGAAGGAAGCGATCCGTCAACAAATCATCCAAATCAACAGAGACCTGGGAAGAGTGGAGGCCAATTTTCGTAAACGCCTTCAACAATGCGTCGACGGCCAAGGACATCATATGCCAGATATAATTTTCGGTACATGATTATTATGATATGAAATGCTATGTTCTTACGAATGTTGTTCTACCAATATATTTTCTTTACAAAAATAAATATCATTTTCCTGATTATTCCAAAAACACTTGGTTCCCGTGCCCCACCCTGTATGTATACACACATTCACAAGCCGGATACGTTCATCAACACAACTGAACATAAATAGCGCAATCGATATTTGCCTTCAGTTTCAAGCACAAAATATATCTAACTTTATACCGAAATAAATTCCTTAAGTAATTTATTGTCTGGTCGCTAACCAGCACCATTTTTGCTCAGACTTAAAAATATTTATATTATTCCCAAAGAACTTTCCTTTTCTTACCCTATATATATATAGGGTGTGCCATATGTCAGTGTAGGGGGCTTCTTTTAACGATTATATTTAATTCCACACTGACTTACGCGACACCCTGTAATTTTTATGTATAAACAGATTATAATATAGTACTTGAACTACACGATTAATGATATCCCAAATACAAATTTAGGTATCCCTTCTATCGGGGAGGGGGATAAGGAGCCTCGTGTATATATTTGGTTAACCTTGTCTTTGCTTCCGCCCAAATTGTTCATTCTGACGAAGGTCAAGCGTGTCACTCCACCTCAGACCTACAGTTTAACGTGGAATCCGAACCACGCCCCACCAGCAACCCAGCGTCTTAACCACTAGACTACCCAGGGTACCCATTTATCCACCAACCAATTTCTTTGTGTGGAAGGATGAACAGCTGGGTTTTAGTGGGTGCCGCCTGCCGTCACGAGGTCTCTATCCCGGGGCCGAGGGATTCGTAGTCAGCGACGTTAACCACTACACCACCGAGGCGCTGTACAATAAACTTGGTATATGGCGTAGTCTTCAACTAGACCTGAATATGAAACGGGAAGGGGAGTTCGTAAAAAGAGCATGCATGTGTGCGCTTGACAAATAAAGAGAGTCCAATGCAGATTTTGTTTATGAAAACATGTTGGAGAAGCACTACACAATTGTCTCCTAATACACCTGTAACTCACCTATTTATATCATTGGCCCAGTCCCAAAATTAACAAAATTAATATATATATATATATATAATATATATACCTTACCTTATAAACCTTATGTTGTTTCGTGCGTTGGTCTCTCTTCACACGGAGGTCAAGCTGGTGGCCCCGCCTCTAGGTCTGGCCTGGTGGAGGAGCGAGTTGCTTTCTTGCGCTCTCCACCGTACATAGCCAGGCACGCCCGGCTCATCTGGTACTGTCCTGAGCCAGGCATCCAGTCTTTTCTTGAAGACTTCAACTTCGACCCCCGTTACGTTTCTGAGGTCCTTAGGAAGCTGGTTGAAAAGTCTTGGCCCCCTGACAACCAAGTTTCCTATTTTCCAGTGTTGTTTGAATGGTAATTGGGTTTAGTTTTAGGTTTGGTACCAGTTTTTCGATCATTTTCCATATGTAGATTATGATGTACCTCTCTCTTCTTCGTTCCAGTGAGTACAGATTTAGTTTACGTAGTCTTTCCCAGTAGTTGAGTTCTTTGCAGCCATCAATCTTGGCTGTGAAATGCCTTTGCGTTTCTTCTAGTTTATTAGTTTTATATGGGGACGTCAAAACTAAGCATTCAAGTTTTGGTATAATCAGTGTTTTTAGCAGGGGAATCATTACTGACCTGTCCCTTCTCTTGAACGTTCTTAGTACCTGACCGGCGACTTTTTTGCTTTATTTATCGCTACCTGATTTTGTGTTTCGAATTTCGCATCATCTGTCATTCTTATCCCGAGATCGATCGCTTTCGTGCTTCTCTGAATTTCCTGTCTATCTGGAGCATAATATGCAGTCTGTTTAAGTTCTTCTTTTCTACCATATCTCAAGAGCTGAAATTTCTCGGCGTTGAATGACATGTTATCTTCTGACCATTTGTATATTTTGTTCGTGTCCCTCTGCAAGGCCTCCACGTCATGTACATCGCTGATTTTTCTGCTGATCTTTGTATCGTCTGCAAAGGATGTTACTATACTATTGCTGTTTACTCGGCTGTCTATGTCTGTTAGCATGATAATGAACAGGAGTGGGGCCAGTACTGTCCCTTGTGGTACTGAGCTGCGTACTTCCGATTCTGATGATGATATACCTTGAATTTTGACGACCTGCAGACGATCACTAAGGAAGTTGTAGATCCATTTTCCCACTTTGCCTGTTATTCCCATGTCTTTAATTTTATGTCCTATTATACCATGGTCACATTTATCGAAAGCTTTAGCAAAATCTGTGTATATAACATCGTAGTTGTCATTGCCTTCCAATGCATCTAGGATATTGTTGTAGTGCTCTATTAGTTGTGATAGGCATGATCTACCTGATCGGAATCCATGCTGATTTTCGTTGAATCTTTCCCGTGTCTCCAGGAAATCATAAATTTTCTCTCTAACTATTCTTTCAAATACTTTGGTGAGGTGGGACGTCAATGACACTGGTCTATAGTTCTTTGCTTGAGATCTGTCCCCTCCTTTATATATAGGGACAATGTTTGCTCTTTTCAAGATGCTCGGTATTTCCCCAGTATCTAGGGATCTTCTCCATATCCAGTATAAAGGTGTAGCTATTTCATTTTTACAGTTTTTAATCAATAATGCGTTCCAATTGTCCGGACCTGCAGCTGAATGTAGTTTCATTTGTCCTATAGCTCTCGCTACATCTTCTGGTGTAAACTCAAAGTCTGTTATATACTCTCATATATATATATATATATATATATATATATATATACACACCAAACTTCAATCTAAACCCAATTACCCTCCAAATAACACTGAAAAATAGGAAAGGAAGAATGTGCAGTGCTCCCAAACTAAAGGCCCGACAAGGGACACCCTTAACACTGAAGGAAAATAGCTTGGTTGTCAGGGGGCAAGACTTTTTGACCCTGGAATGCAGAGCGGGGTTCAATTGGACTCCGCTATGCACGATGATTTGATTCGCCTATGCAGTCTAGGGTTAACCAACTTCCGAAGGATCTCATGTTACAGGGATCAAAGTTGAAACTTTCAAAAGACTAGATGCCTGGATGAAGATGGTAGCAGATGAGCCGGGTGTACCTGGCTGTGTGCGGTGAAGAGCGCAAGAACAACTCGTTCCTCCACCAAGGCAGGCCTAGAGGCGGGGCTACCAGCTTGACTTTCGTGTGAAGAGAGACCAACGGACGGAACTGTTACGAAGTAAGATTATATATATATATATATATACATACAGGGTGTTTATAAAGTCCGTTTCAGTGAAAACGTAGCAAAAAGGGTAAAATTCAATAAGAATATAATAGAAGGCATACATTTAATGAATACTTAAGTATACGATTCTACATGATTAGCATCAGTATCTCTACATAGTTCGAATCTGTCAGCAGCATTGCGGAACACATTCTGGAGCATGACAGGGATTATTTTTGTAACTGCTGTTACGATACGAGCACGTAAATGTCCCAGCTTCATTCAGATGGCATTTTAAACACCGTCGTCTTTCAACAAAATTGGGCACCTTGTCATTACGCAAACGTTGTTCGGGAGTACCTAAATGAACGATTTCCAAATCGGTGGATCGGACGTTAAGGCAACGGGCCCTGGGCGGCTCGATCTCCTGACCTAACGCCCTTGGATTTCTTTGCATGGGTCTTTATCAAATCAAATGTCTATTAAATAAGGGTTACAGATCTGCAAGATTTACGTGCTCGTATCGTAACAGCAGTTAGAAAAATAACCCCTGTCATGCTCCAAAATGTGTTCCGCAATTCTGCTGACAGATTCCAACTCTGTAGAGATACTGATGGTGCTCATGTAGAATCATATGCTGAAGTATTCATTAAATGTATGCCTTCTATTATATCCTTATTGAATTTTACCCTTTTTGCTACGTTTTCACTAAAATAGATAGGGACTTTATAAACACCCTGTATATATGAGCACTCAATCTACTGCCTTTTCACCCTTTAGGAAAAAGAAAAACTTTAGTATTTGCATTTGCTATTAGTTAATCGGACTATAATGGATTTAATTATCCCAGAAGTGTGTTGCAAGTGTAAAATCTGCGGTTTATTATTAAACGTAAGACGATAGAATCAGCTTGGATATTATGATTTTTGGAATATAAGCAAAGAGCATAAGTTAAAATTTTCGGTAGGCTTACGATCTAAACGACACTCGTCTACGTGAACATAGTATAATGGCGCAAAATGCGCCTACACTTACACTGGAATAAGGTGGCGCACAACCAATTAACATTTAGTATCGTGGTCACGTGATGCCCCACCTCGGAGTTGTCGAATCAGGAACAAACTAGCTACCACACGTTCCTCAGCCTTCTCTTCGACCAATTAAATTATGGAAATGTAATTTTCAGTAAACAATTTTTATAAATTTAGAATTTATTAAGGATAACTGAGCTTCTTAGGCACTTAAGTGATATAAACTAGGTAGGAATTTAATAAAACTCATAAAAAATAAGACGTGTAAACTTGTACAGTTCGAAGTTTATGAGGAAAAAGTTAAAATATTCTCATCCGACCAATCACTGTTGGGAAACTACGAACAGGAGAGGAGGGAGAAAGAGAGTGCACGAAAAAAACCTCGGGAGGGAGTGGAAAAGTAGTTGTCATAGAGACAGGGTCGTACAGCAGTCGATCAGAAATTTGCATTTTTCCTTCCTTGTCATTCTTATTTTAATATTCCCATCGTGCCCGTAGGAATTTGGGCCCATTGTTAAGATGAACTTAAGTTTCTTGTTCCATGCACAAATTGCACATTAGGTCTGTGTATTCTGTAAAAGTTATCTCGGGACCATTCTGAGTTGTATCATTATATTATATACTAGTATATATATACACAGTATATATATATATATATATATAATATATATATATATATATATATATATATATATATAATATATATTAACTGCAAACAACACTCTTCTACACAAGCGTCATTATTATATATATATATATATATATATAATATATATATATACACACACACTAATAATATAAATAGTACTAATAGCCCTCTCTCTTCCCCTAGTTCCCAACCCTTCGTTCAAGTGCGTAATGGAGCCCCATTGAGAAAACCTAAGACTTGTCTACCAGTAATAACAAACAATAGGTTTTCTGTTTTAGGTTTCGAAGATGCTGATGAACCGGAAATACGACTCGTTAGCGATTCCATTGTACGAGGGCAGCTCGAGGAATTCTGTGGTAGAAACCCTCGTCGTAGGCGCCGTTACTGCTACCCTGGTGCAAGGGTGGAGGATATAACTAATAGTGTGACCATTTTACAGACGGAACCTCTGAGGACACAACGTATGTTATTCATGTCGGTACTAATAACGTTTTAAATTCTAGATCGGAAGAGCTGCTGGCTAGGTACAGGGACTTACTAGACTAACTAGAGCGACTAAAGGAAAAAACTAATGAGATTGTTTTAACAGGTATACTTCCTCGAATTATCCAACGTAGCGATTTCTACAGCAAGGCGACCTATATCAACAATAACTTAAAACAAGTTAAAAACAGAATAGGTAGGCGAGGAGGCGGTGTTATGTTCTATAACGTTCGCAATATTATCTTTGATATACAAGTAAAGCACAGAATTCCAGAACCGACAGATTCGACTATAGCAGAACTAAAATTGAACGATTTCAAACTTCTTGTTGCGGTTATATATAGGCCCCCTAATCAAACAGCTGATACGGACGAAGCGTTATATCGTGAACTAAAGAGAATAATAGGTAGTGAGCAGGCCTTAGTTATGGGTGACTTTAATTGCAACAACGTGAATTACGATCCAATGCAGGGAGACGCGGAAGGTAATCGTTTAGTTAATTTTCACGAGGATAGCTTTCTTATTCAAAAGGTTGGGGAACCTACGAGGTTGGGACAGTATTTTAGATTTAGTGATAACTATGGATGATAGGCTAGTCACGGATCTTCAAGTAATAGAACCGTTAAGCAATAGCGATCACAATATGGTAGAGTTTGTCCTCTCAGTAAGTCACTCGACTAAAATTCCTAACTTCCAGCACGTAGACTTTTGTAAATTTCGAAATAAATTGTCACACGTCAATTGGGAAAACGTAATGGGGATCTCCAACGCAAAACTAATGTGGGAATCGTTTGAAACAGTATTCAGGACTATAAGTGAGGAATGTGTACCGTACAAAATTAAGCGGGCGAAAGTAAACAACAAGCCCTTGTGGTTTACTTCTGGAGTAGGAGATATTATAAAGAGTAGAGATAGGGCTTATAGTCTACATAAATGCGATAAAGACAATTTGTGGTTACGAAACAACTACATATCTCTAAGGCGTGAAGCGAAAAGTGTAATAAAAAAGTCCAAGCGCGAATTTGAAATCTCCATAGCTCGTGACGGCAAAGAAAATCCCAAGCGATTCTTTTAATACGCCAACAATAGGAATCCAGTAGAAAGTGTCTTGGGGCCGTTGAAAAATGTTAACGGAGATCGTTTCTGAAAACAAGGAAATGGCTACCTTGCTAAACGAATTTTTTACGTCAGTTTTTACTATAAAAGATGTAACGAATATCCCTACGATCATAGACATAATACCTTTTGCTAATGGTAATACTTTGGATAATATTGTGGTTAGTGAAAGAGAGGTAATGCGCTATATTGATAAAATAAAAATGCGTAAATCACCAGGGCCGGATTCCATATATCCCATACAACTAAAATAATTAAAAGAAAGCATTGTTGTGCCACTAACAAAGATTTTTAATGCGTCTATTTCTGAGGGGTGCGTACCAGATAATTTCAAGTTAGCAAATGTAACACCTATTTTTAAGAAAGGCGATAAAGGTGCGGCTGGAAATTATAGGCCAATCAGTTTAACGTCTGTTGTAGGTAAGCGACTGGAATCAATAATTAGGGATCGTATAGTCGAACACTTAGAATTGCATAACTTGGTTAGAAATACGCAGCACGGTTTTAGGCGAAACAAATCTTGCTTAACTATTCTTTTAGAATTATTTCAAAGCGTGGTTGAAGTTTACGATAGTCATCGGGCGGTTGATGTAGTGTATTTAGATTTTCAAAAAGCGTTTGACACCGTACCGCACAAAAGACTCGTTGAAAAACTAAGGCTCATGGAATCAGGGGTATAGTAATAAATTGGATAGAAGAGTGGTTGCGAGGTAGGAAACAGAGGGTGGTCGTTGATGGAGCGGAGTCGTGTTGGGCTAATGTAGCGAGTGGCGTTCCTCAGGGTTCTGTATTGGGCGCCTTGCTTTTTCTTATATACCGGGTGTCCCAATAAAATGTTTACACATCATATTAACATTATATATATAATATATATATATATATATATATATATATATATATATATACACACTTTAGATGATAGTAATATGCGCTGATGTATTAGTATATTTATAGTACTTAGTAATAGTAGTATAGTAATGGTGTATTGTATTTAAATAACAGTAGTCTCCCTTGTTACAGGAAATGGCTGCATTGCAGTTATCGTTTGAGCAACGTAAGTGGATTCTGAAGCACTACTGGAAGACGGAGAATGTGGCTGAGGTACAGAGACATTGGAGAAATGAGTTTAGAACATTACCACCATCACGGTTAACAATTACAAGATTACGTGATAAGTTTGAGACTGACGGAACAGTGCAAAACGTCAACAAAGGCCGATCTGGAAGACGTCGCACTTCAACTGACAATGAAAGTGTTGAGACCGTGCTACAGGCCTTCACAAACTCTCCAAATAAGTCTACAAGGCAATGTTCTCTTGAGACTGGTGTTTCTAAATCCAACGCATTCATCGCATTTTGCGACGTGAAAAGTGGAAACCGTACATACCTAGACTGCTCCATGCAATGAATGAGGACGATCCAGATCGTCGAAAAGAATTTTGTGGGTGGTTTTTGCACATGTGTGATGAAAAACAATCTTTTCCTCATTTCATTGTTTGGTCTGATGAAGCCACTTTTAAATTTAATGGTACTATCAATCGACACAACTGTGTGTACTGGGCCACCGAAAATCCAAACGTAACAGAAGAACGAGCACTTAATCAACCAGGAGTGTCAGTGTGGTGCGGTCTGTCTTCCAGAGAACTGATAGGGCTATTTTTCTTTGAAGACACTGTCACAGGTGCTGCTTACTTATCAATGCTGTACCTTCAATCAGAGCTCTTTTTTTGGAGGAAGAATGTTACTTTCAACAGGATGGCGCGCCACCACATTACCACAATGACGTTAGAAATTTTCTCAATGTTTGTTTTCCTAGAAGATGGATAGGACGTAGGGGATGTACGGAGTATCCACCACGATCTCCTGACTTAACACCCTTAGACTTTAACTTGTGGAGCACTCTGAAGAACACTGTGTATGCTGAAAAACCAAGGACACTAAAGGCCTTGAGACACGAAATTGAAATAGCCTGTGCCAACATTCCACTCCGAACAATCCGAACAGTATGCCGATCTGTTGTGCGCTGTTGACAAGAATGTATTGATGCTAGTGGTGGACATTTTGAACATTTAAGACATTAAAGTAAGCAGCACAGCCATGAAGCTATTGACGCTGCTAGCTGATATTTCGAACATTTAAACATTAAAGAAGCCTATTTGCTATCTATTTACTATCCGCCTATTTTGCTTATTGATATATATGTTAATATGATATGTAAGCATTTTTTTGGGACACACTGTATATTAACGATTTAGATGTCGGCCTAGTCAGTACAGTTTCAAAGTTTGCGGATGACATGAAGTTGGGTGGTAGGGCGATTAATGACGAAGATAGAGATAAAATCCAGGAAGATCTGAATAAAATCGTTGACTGGTTAGTCACATGGTAAATGAAATTTAACGGCGATAAGTGCAAATTTTACATATAGGTTCGCATAACGGTAATTTCGCGTATAATATGTATGTCAGGGAAGGAGTTGGCAAACATAAAACAGGAAAAAGATTTAGGAGTTATAGTCACTGGTGATTTAAAAGTGGCGAAACAAAGTACAGCAACGGTCAATAAAGCGAACAAAGTGCTAGGTTTTATAGCTAGGAATTTTGAGTACAAATCGCGCGATATTATTGTTCCTCTTTATAAATCATTAGTTAGACTCCATTTGGAGTACGCGATCCAATTTTGGAATCCGCATATGCGAAAAGATATAGACAAAACAGAAAGAGTTCAAAGACGAGCAACTAAGATGATTCCGTCGCTTAGGTCGAAGTCGTACGAGGATAGGCTTAAGGAGTTAAAATTGATTACACTCGAGACTAGGAGGCTAAGGGGTGATCTAATCCAAGTTTTTAAAATTATGAATGGGTTCGATAACGTAGATAGAGAGAGCTTTTTCGAAATATCTCAATAGGACTAGAAATAACGGGTGTAAGTTCACAAGTAGAAAGTTCGAGACAGCAGTTGCCAAAAACCTTTTTACGCATAAAATAGTAAATAGGTGGAATAGTTTGCCGGTAGAAGTAATTAGTAGCACGTCTATAAACATGTTTAAAAATCGATTAGACGCATATGTTGATAGATTGTGTATAGTTTAAGGTAGTAAAATTAAGGCTTTGTGGTTCGGAACCCAAGTAAAATTGTAGGTCCTCTCCGCCACCACGGAGGACATGCACAATACACAATTACGAACACAGTTAGGTAGACCAACCATGAATGGATCCTAGGGTCTTTGTTGGTCTGAAACATTATAACTATATAATTTATTTTAAACTAAAGTTTATCTAATAAACTTCAACCCATTAAGTAATTAAAAATATTACACGATTTCGGTAGTTTTGAAAATATGAATTTAAAAAAATCCCTATTTTCAGAATTACTACAGTGCTCTGCCAGAATGAAAAGATTACCCTCGTGCAACGGACTGGACAGGTTACACCGTCCTCTCGAAATGTGCTGTCCTCTAGGATTCTGAAACAAAGGTAGGAGATTCTTATCTAAACTGCTGGAATCATGATTCATCTAAGAAGACAGAGTGCCAAAACTGATCAGACTTGTCCTTCAACTGCGTGGCCTACTCATACCGTTTACTCTTATTAGTCTCAGAGAACATCCTACTCATAGCTAGATGGGAGTCATTGCTTTCTGACACTAATAAGAGAAAACGGTACGAGTGGTCCATGCAGATGAAAGACGAATCTGATCAATTTTGGCACACCGTTGTATTTTCAGATAAATCAAGATTCCAGCAGTTTGCTTCAGGAGGACAGATTTGGGTATGTAGAACTTGAAGAGAGTGTTCAATCCCAAACAGGTGCAACCGAATGTGAAATTCCGTGGTTGCGCCGTTATGGTGTGGGCATGCATTTGGTACTCTAAAAAAACTGACCTGTGTTCGTACAGGGACGTCTTAATTCATAAGGTTCATATCCATCGTAGATGAGAACATCTTGCCTTTGTTTCGGAATGGAAATTTCACCTGGAGGAACTCCTGTTTCAAGAGATTGTGCCACACGTGTCCATTCTGTTGCTTTGCTTTAGGAGGGACGTCTTTTTATTATGATAGGGGACTACATAAGGTGATGTAGTTTTTTCGCTACTTTGTTACTTGGAACCTATTTTACACCAATTTAGGGTAAAATACAATATGTCAATCATTTTTAGAGTGTAAAATAAAGAAATGCATTCAGAGACTTAGAAGACACTTGCAAATATTTGGCGAAATTCCAGATGCAGTTCAGCGAGAGAGTTTATAATAGCTTGGTAATATAACAAATTAGGTTAGGTTAAGGTTTACCAGGTTAGGTTAAGGCTTACCAGGTTAGGTTAGGCTAGGTTAGGGCTCGTTAGTTTAAGTTGATTAGGTCTGGTTAGTAATTAGGGCTTATAGACTCACTGAACTGCGTCTGGTATCTGGAATTTTACCAAAACTTCTATAAACACAGAAGCCGACTCCTCTTCCTTGAAGTAATAATAATAATAATAATAATTAATAATAATAATAATAATAATAATAATAATAATAATAATATAATAACATCCACAAACCAAATTATACCTCCGAGTACAACCGACTTATACAAAATAATAAAAAAAAAATTTATGGGTTAGGTAAAGCCCTTTTTTTATGGATTACACATTCATCGTAAAACTCTGACTTTTCTTTCGTATTTCGCTCTTCTTTTCTTGACACTTTTATTTGTGTGTTACAATTTTTAGCAGGATTTCCCGCGGAGAAAAATTACTCTTTTTAAAATCTTCCGAATTTCAGTTGGAAAGCGAATTTCGTTTCCTTTCTCCAGTTATTTACGAGTTTTTCTTCTGTCTATTTTTATGTAACTACTAATAGAAGCCACGCTAGAGTCAGTATTAAATGTTACATATCGAAAATCATTGTTAATATTGTTAAAGTTGTTTACGAATAGGAAGCAACGACTTTACTTAAAAATAAAATTATGGAATAAATGAATACCTTGAAATACGTTTTCAATTAACGGACGAATATGACGTAAAATTATTTACTCTAAAACTATAATATACCGTACGTTACTATTAATTATTAATATATATATATATATCCTTGGCTAACCTTGGTTTTGTTTCCGCCCGAATTGTTCATTATGATGAAGGTCAAGCTTGTCACTCCACCTTAGACCTACAGTTTAATATGGCATCCGAACCACACCCCACCAGCAGCCCAGCGCCTTAACCACTTGGATACCTAGGGTACCCATTTATCTACCAACCAATTTTTATTGTGGAAGGATGAACAGCTGGGTTTTGGTGCGCGCCGCCTGCCGCCACCGGGTCTCGATCCCGAGGCCGATGGATTCGTAGTCAGCAATGTTAACCACTACATCAACGAGGCGCCATATTATATATATATATTAAAAAAAATGTTGTCGACATAAAGCGAGACAATGAAGAGGCGTCTATGTCATCTTTTTGCATAGAAAAGCGACTCGTCGCCGAGATGTGAAACAACAAACAAGAGCTTATATTTGAAACTGTCGTTCAAAGACGAAGAACAGAGACGATTGTACGACTCAAATAAATCGTCTCCACAAATAATATAAAATTTACGACCATTAAAAAAGAGAAGACACGATCAATCATTTCCTCTTGTCGCCGTCCTCGTCAGATGCTTTTGTCAGTAGCAAGAAACGGACCCCCACTCGGCGGGACGGAACCCTACCCCTATCAAACCCCACTGAAACGATTGTATTGAACGAATACGGTCGTATGTAGGAATAAAAGGTTAAGAAGAGTATAGGTATTAAGTGAGATAGGTAAACAGTAATTGAAAATTTCAAAGTCGCTGCGTATACTTTTATATATTAAACTGCGGAAATAAATTCGCCCAAGGAAAAAACGTCCAAAAAAGTTAGTAAATTAAAAAAAATTGTTTTAAGGTAATTTAAATTACTTAAATTTTTTTACTAATTAGTGGTTTTTCGATCTTTTTGAAACTTTTCATCCTTTTCGTCGAATTATATCCGCAACTGTACACCTTTTCAACTAACCACGCGAAGACCTCTTCTGCACCTTTGAATCAACCTTAATTTGCTCAAATGAAGAAAGTTAATTTTGAAAATTTTTAGTTTTTCTTGTATGCCTTAATTTTATGGAGGATTTTAATTTTTAATTTCAATGAGCGTAACTCCTTTCCATTATCTATCTATGCCTATCTATCTATTTACATACACAGAGATTGAAGTAAAACGTGCAGCACAGAGATGATTTTGTCCTCACCTAGCATCGGTCACATCCCGAGCTCATCTCGCACTACACTACACCATCTGGGAACGAAACAAATTTCCTTACGAATGAAGCCTTTGAGCGTACCTCATTTTATGATGTGCTTTTCAGAAAATGCACGTTACGCTTCGTTATATTTATTAGAGAGAATTACAATTATTATTATTATGCGTGTGTGTGTGGTGTGTGTGTGTGTGTGTGTGGTGTGTGTGTGTCGTACTGCACCAGGTATATAGTGATTTTTAAATTATGCTCCATTTTAAAAACAAATTTAAAAATCAATGATTTACTTATACTATACGCTTATGAAACTTAGCACATTTATAGTGGAAGGATTGGAGTTTCTTAACAGGCACATAACATGCTCAGAGTGTCTTCCCCATTGCGAAATTGTGGCGAATTCGGGCAGTGTAACTCCTTCCGACGACTAAAATTTAGTGATACAAAAGTCGACAAAAATATTTATCTCGGTATCCTCCAGTAACAGTTCATCTAGTTTCTCATGAGACAAAATACTGTATGGACAGATGCAAAAAACTACTTTTTTTCTACGTGAAGGTCAAAATATGAAAATAAAAACCCACTCTAATAGACAGAGTTTATTTCCACAAGAGTTTCGATGCCCACTGGCATCCTCCTCGGGTGGATACAGAAAAAGGAGAATGCCAGTGGGCATCGAAACTGTTGTGGAAATAAACTCTGTCTATTAGAGTGGGTTTTTATTTTCATATGTATGGACAGAGTTTGGTTCTCGCAGGACGGAACAAAGCCTCAGAGAAAATGTCATTTTGAACTTTTTGCAGAAATCTTTTGACCCGAGAGTCCCGCAGTCTAACAGATACTGCCTCCTTTAGGACTTTATATAGTGTCGCATGGCTTTTGGTGTCACCTGATCTCAATCCTGTAAATTCCTTTATAAGGATAGGGTCTGAAGATCCCAGGACAGTGGACGCTTGTGACCTCCCCCCCCCCCCCCCCAATTTCTAGACCGAAATGCTGGAGGCAATGATAAGAAATTACAACAACCGGATTCATCACGTAATTTCACCAAGAACACTTCGAGCTTACGGTGTGCAAACCAAATTTCAGGAACGCGAGTTAATTCATCGAGTTTTAATTATTCTTTGAAAGAAAGTGTGGGGCATAATCACCTTACGTTTGTGGCAAAAGCTTTATTTATTTTTTTTTTTTTGGCCAAGCTTAGCGTAAACGGGTAAAAACGAGATTAATTTGCTAATATGCCTCGTAATTACTGCAAAAAGTTATTCAATAACACTAAAACCTGATATTATATCACACTCTAATGAAAAATCAAAGGTATTAATAATAATTATAATGACCCGTATTAAGTTAATAAACCCGATTAATAATAATTTTCTTAATTAGCTTTATCGGATTCCGGAAAAGCTTTGAAGAGAAAATTAATTTGAAATTTGTTAAATTAATTTATTAATTTTATGCCTCGATCGATCCAGTAAATAATGGAAATATTTACTAGCAAAATTAGAACATACATACGCAGGCCCGTAGCCAGGGTGGTGGTTGGGGGGTTCGAACGCCCCCCCCCCTTAAGGGGAAAGGTCCATTTTTATAGCCATAATTATAAATTATGATGGGATATTATAATATATAACATCATTTAATAAATAAACACTTACATTTTTTTTTAAACTTCACAAACTGCTCTAAATCTCCTCCGCAGTGACTAGGTCGTTGCACCAAAAGATCCGCCTTTCTACAATTTCGATCCCCCTTTTGGGAAGTCCTGGCTCCGGGACTGTATACATATTTCTGACACGAATGTTAAACAGGTTAAACCATAGGTAGCAACAACGTGGGTAGAACTGCTTCACCATCTTTCACAAAACGCCGCTCCGACCATACACCCATTCAGGGTACGAGTAGCTCGCAACATCATTGCTAGGTATATAGAAGATAAACGTACTAACGAAACTACCCTACGTGGCTCTTCACCAATAGAAGCAACAATGTTTTGAGATAATTCAATGACCAGTCATACTGATGATAATTTCCTTGCTCGTGTCGTTGGTGTGTATTACAGACACTCCTCGCTTTATAAAGTGTCGCAAAAGTCGTGGCGATTTTTTCATGATTTCAGGTTTTTGACACACCACCTTTGAGCAGCGTTCACAGAAATTTGCAGTTTCGCTTATCCACTTCGGGTTAATGGGATACACACCATCGACATCGATTTTAGAATTATTGAGCTGACGTTTGACGTTGCGAACGACACCAGCAAGCAAACGCCACGCTACACCAAACGCAGCGGTTGCAATAAGAGATTTGATTTCCTCAAACACAGTTAAAACTCTATAGGCAACGATGATATGACGTAAAAAATATGAATATGACGTTGCAACTAACAAACCGGATGTTCCAGTTCTTCTTTTGGAGAAACCATAATAAATTTACATTTTTTAGAAAAATGCAACTTTAAAATGTAACAAAAAGAAATCTTAAAAATACTTTTGCAACACCCCTTAGGTCCAGGTGCATGATTTATCAGTAACAAAATGCACCAGTTTTGCTTCCCAAGGCAACACAAATGTACCCATACCGATCACAAGTACATTCATATTATCTTAGGCTTGCTTTACCCGAACTAGAACAAGAACTCAATCATTGCAATTTCAAACCTCCCATCTATCCATGCCTTTAACTCATATTTGTGTAAAATTAACAAAGTTACCGGTAACTATCAGTGTCTTTAGACAAATATTTCCAAACCGAATCCAAGTGAAAGCAGAATTATAGTTTAACTAGTCTACCTAATTCAACCCCCAAACATTGTAACTTACTAACCGGGCACGATTTTGCCTGATATATTTAACTTAACTAAACTTCGTACAACTCTTTCACTCGCAATCAAATATAACTTCATTATATAACTTTTAATTTTAAGTCGCCATATTGAAATCCGCTTTCAAGTCCAATTTCTTGCTATAAATAAACATTAAAAATTTGACTCGAGCGAGAGGTGTTTCGCAGTGTCAGTAAACATGAGAGGGCAGTAGGGCATAATTTAGCATTCGTTTCCGGTTTATATGCCCAAATGGGTATGTTAGGTAGGGCATTTTTGAGGCCACTTCAGGCTGCTTTTTTTTTTTTTTTTTTTTTTTTTTTTTTTAAGCGTGAAATATTTTTGAGAAAAGGGTTCTTATCAAAACTTTAAACAAACAACGATTTCTCGTATCTACATTCATTCGCAACATCGCTCCACGTTAGATCGGCGTGGTTAAGCGACGTTGGTTCCGTTCAGTAGTTGGATGGATGACCTCCCTCTGTGTCCAGATGATGTAGCCACCCGTGATTCGAAATTTACGTAAAACTGTAGGTCCCCTGTAGGTCCCCTGTAGGTCCCCTGTGACCTTAGATATTGCGAAGAAAGTTCAACAGCCCCAAATTATATATTTACAGTATTTACAACCTTGAAAGAATACCGTTTCATACAGGCTACTGTACTGCATACAGTATTTTGTAGGTTTCGTACAGTCTGTAAAGTATCCTGCATATTCTTGGTTAGTCAGAGTAACAAAAAAAAGGAATGTCCATAAATTATCTTGACAAATTCGATTTAATATCAATTTAATTTGTAAATATAATTTATGGACACCCTGTATAATATTAAAAAAACTTAAAAACAAAATTTTAAATGTCTCGCATATTATTAACACCTGGTAATGTGACAGAAGAATTTTATCGTCTCTCATAACTTAAAAATATCACATTCCTTTCATGATTAACATCGATTTTCAGCAGAGCTGTAAATTGAGCAGGAACTAAATAAAAAATTTAACATATAGCTTTAAATAAAAAATTTAACATATAGCTTTAAAAGTATTAATATCAATTCATTTTCAATTCATTTTCATTCATTATAAAGTTATTTGAAATACAGATTTCAGCAAATGAAATATGACAAATCCTAAATCAAGTCGACAGAGAATCAATATTTTCAAAAATGTTTTGACGCATTTGACAGCGAGACAAAACAATTAATGATATCGCTTCAACTTTGGTAAATCCTTAAATTTGAGAATCACATTTTCGGTGGACAAAGTTTGTTTATAGAGCGACATTTTACACAATTTTCGTCAGTTTTTCACAAGTATTCTACAAAACTTCGTAACAATACATCAACAATTACGTAAGTTTATTTAATTAAAAATGTTAAAATGTATTGTGTGTGTGTGTGTGTGTGTTGTGTGTGTGTGTATATATATATATATATATATATACAGAGCTGGGCACTTGCGGCATATTGCGGTACTGCGGTACTGCTGCACTACCAAACCGGTACCAAACCGGTACGCGGAAATTTGAATGCGGTAGCGGTACTGCGGTACTTTCAGCGATCCTTTGCGGTACTGCGTTATGGGGGCCCGGGGTGGTAGTGCGGTGGTACCGCAAGTACCGCAGTACCGCAAAATATGCCGCAAATGCCCAGCTCTGTATATATATATATATATATATATATATATATGTGTGTGTGTGTGTGTGTGTGTGTGTGTGGTAATATTATTACTGTCAAAGAGCAGTTTATAATGATGTCAACTTAAAAAAAACAACTTAATTTATCGGAT